>VWZW01004314.1:1609783-2022723 GCA_013397115.1 Edolisoma coerulescens | reverse complement strand
CCCCGAGACTTCCATTTTATTATGTTGGAGCATGGGGTTACAGATCCAACAAATGGAATGATCTCAACAATTATGTAGGAAATGCACAATACCATACATGAATGAGCATATGTACACCTGGCCTGTCATATGAAGACAGCTGAAAGTCTTGAACAATCATTGCACTCTGTTTTAAAATAAAATCAGGCTTCGGCATGCAGAACACAAAGTTATTTGCTCACGTTGTGCTCAACTGTTCAGATGTTCAGTCATCCAAGAATTTCCTATTCACAATTTCATTCCAGACACTGCTTTTTTTCCAGTGTTAACACAATGGTCCCTTACAGTTAGCTGCAATTTAATTTTCTTGTTCTCCTAGTAGTTTGGACCTGACTGCTGCCCAAATAGACCTGCTTTGAAAATTGACATTGTCTTCTCCCTTTAATATTCCATGAAAGACAGACCGACCACTTTGCACAGTAAAACAAATGTCGTCACAACTATTCTAGTTTCATCTACAAAGACTCAATGGTGCCTCTTATCTAAATAAGCATATCTAGCAAATAATCTATCACGCTCTTAAATTCCTGGTTTGCCACAAGCTCTGAGGTCAGACCTCCTCAGCCGGGGTCCAAGAAGCAAACAGTGATGAATGGAATCAGCCTGCTTTGTGGTTTCTTAGTGCCTGTGGTGGAAGATACACCAGGACATCCCGAATCTGGCCCATTTCCCTGTGGAACACAGTGAGTCTCTGTGAGATGGTCACTGCCACCCTAGAGCAGTACAAATAGGAGCAGAATGTGGAAGAGAGTAAGAGAAATTCTTTCTTCTTTATGACCTCACATGGGCATGGAAGAGGGCAGAATACTATGTATTTCAGTACTGTCACAGTTTCTTCATCCAACATCTATTATGTTGGATTTAATAATTTAAGGGAACTTCTTTTGCATAATCTAATCAAGTTTCTTAAAATGACATTGTATTAACAATAGATCATATTGAGGGCTACACATACCATTTTCCTAAAGACAGTGCTTTCAATATATTTCCTGCCTCTGAAATATGCACTGGAGGTTACTGATTTCTAAGACAAGAATTGGAATTTCTGTGAAGTACAAAATTCAGACTCCGGTGAAAAGTCAAATACTAAATTCTTCCATGAAAGAAGCAGCTATGGAAAAAGCTAGGATGCAGAAATGGTGGAAAATATTGCTCTAAAATTATCTACCAAAATGAAGTACTTCATTATTCCTTAAATCATAACATTCATTTTAATTCACCTGAACTGTACATGTTCCATTTGGGATCACTTCAAGAAACACCTGTGCTGTTCCCAAATTGCTACAGGCTCTCATGGACTGCAATTGAAGTGGTTTATGCAGCTATTCTCCAATACAGGATTTTTCAGCAAAACGAGGTATTTCATGAAGTACACCACAAAAATTCAAGCCGAAGTAAAAATATATTGCTTTATGAGAGGCAACATTCAGTAATAAGCTGCCACAGAAGACCATGCCCATGCTACGTGGTGGTATTGACAAGAAAAAAAAATTGTTAACACATTAAAATATTTTATCGTGGATTGAATTGCCTGATCTGCAATTATAATATGTTACAGTTACACCTTCATAATGAAATATTTTTCATACAGAAAAATTAAAATCTATATTTTAGGAGGTTCCAATGGTTTACTAAACTTTGCTCATCAACAAATTTTATCATAAAATAATTAAGTTTTAAATTTAAAAAAATGTGAGAAATAGAAAGAAATATTTTATTTCTTATTTGTACAACTCTGTGGAAGCCATATAAAAATCTGTTCGAAAAGCACCCACTTTCAGTACCACTGGTGAAAAAAACCCAATCCTCTTCAGAAATAATGGGCAATTTATGCTTTCTGAAATTAGCTACAACAGCATAATTGCTGGGTGAGACATACAACATTTTACAGACTGAGTTATTCCTCCGAGTGAGATCCTGAGGCTGGTTTTAAGGGTGTCATCTTCTGTAATCATTTCTGGTGCTCAAAGAAATTACTTTTCAATGGGGAAAGCAAGTAAGAGAACAATAGTATACAAGGACAGAGTTCAGGAGTTTGTAAACCTTGACCCTTCATATCATTCATTTATTGACCAAATTGATAAAAGAAGTGTGTTACGATTAAAGGACTACAACCCTCGTGTCAGATGGCACATGGAGCATCATGAAGCTGGTGGCTGGGAAGAAGAATTTAGAGAAGAAACTTGTTTAAGATCTGATGCCTTCACAAGGACCTTTCCCTCCTCTGTTCAAATAATGTGAGAGTTTTGTACAAGTAAAATGCATGTAAGGGAGATGAAAAGAAAGAAACACTTCACCTCCTCCTTCATTCTCCATTAGCAAGCAAAGGGTGTCTGAGATGGACGGGGAGTGAGGCAGAGATGATTAAGAGTGTTCATGGGAAGTCTGGGAGAGGCAGGTGCTGCTGCTGCAACAATGGTGTTCAAAGTCAGGAAAAGGAGCTGCCGAGTAGAAACGTGGTCATAGACCAAACTTGCTGAATGGAACATGTATTTTCCCCCTGCTTACTCCCTCCCAAAGAAAGACTTTGGTTTGATGTGTCAGAGACTTTAAACAATAATAGGCCACTGTAGGAAGCAAATGTTAAGGACCATAGAGAGAAAGAGCTGTTTCTGAGTAAAGGGAAAGGATTTCTAGAGGTTTTAGGCTATTACTGCAGGTCAGTACACACATCTGCTCTTCAAGAGTTTAGCTCCATGGTTTTTCCTTTCAGGGCATCCAACCACCTGGCTTCTGCAGGCAGAAAGTCAACGGAACTGGGCTGGGTTGTGAGGATGATGGGGAGAGGAAAAAACAAGGAGAGCACAGCAGTGAAAATAGGCTGAGAACTCCTCAATCCTATTTTAGCTGGCACAAAAGCAAGACAGAAGACATTATCCAAGACACCTCTGCCTCTAAGCTCTTATTTTCTTCTGCAGATCAGCTAGTAAAAAAATGAAGTGAAAAGGATTGTGGAGAACTCATATGGGAGAAAACAATTTTTTGAGAAGCAAATCTAAAATAGAGGAGAGCTATGGGAACTTCAAGGAGGGAGGAAGGGGAACAAACATATGTTTATGGAGATACCAGGAGATTTAAAGGTTGATGAAGTACTTAAGCGTAAATCTGAAGGGGAGATAGAGAATAGCACAATAAAATGTGACAATATTACTGGAGATAGTACTGGGAAAAGATGGAAAAAACAATGGGATTTAGAGAATCTATAAAGAAGCTATAAATAATAATGTGAGGATCATCTCACTTAAATTTTAGACATCTAAAGATAAATGTCTGAGTGAAAGCTAGTCAGTTTTTACTCTAGGGAGAAAAACCAGTACACAGAGACTATGAATGATGTGTAAAACTTACCTTAGACACCTAAGGATCCCAGAGGACATGACACCTAGAGAGGCTCCTTCCTACTTGATATAAGAGGACTTTGGTAGAAGCCAAACTTTAGAAAAGACTCCCAACTCCATGAGAATGAGACTAAGAAGGTGAAGACAAATGGTTTAACTGAGTGAGAACCAGACCCAGGCAAGTGAAGGCAGTAGAGAGAAGACAAATCACTGGACAAATCACACAAGTGCGCAGAGACAGAAAAGTTAATGGAGAAAAGAAACACTTGAGAAGCAGAGATCTGACAGAAAGTTGGTTTCATTCAACCTTTGAGTATGGAGTGAAATAAAGAAAGTTTGACCTCTGAGATCACAGCCTTTATACTTGGAAATACAGCGTTCCTTTGGTTTTAGTCTGAAAACAGTATGTGCATAAAAGTAGTTTTTCCTTCTCAGAAGATGAACATCTAACAGCGTAGAACTGGAAGGTCAGCAAAATCCACCAATCCCTGCACCCTGTAGCCTCAGGCTTAGCAAGACTCTACTCCAGAAAAATCCTCCTTTTCCACCTCCTAGCCAGGAACAGTGCAAAGCTACAAAATACTGAGAAAAAAATTAAAACTCTCCATACAAAAGACAGTAAAGCATACGAAACTCATTTCAGACAGAAAGGCTAGAGGCATCAGCAAGACCTAGGCTACATAAAACGCCGATGTGGGTCCTTTGAGAACTACATTTCACATTATAAAGAAAACAAACCTTTCCCTTTCATACAGAGGTCTCCAACAACAAGACATTAGGAAAACATGTCCAGACTTCAAAAGGAGTGTCCAGCCCATCCTTGAGTTTTAGTGGGAAGTACCCAAGCAGTGTTTGTCAGTGCAACAAGGAGCATCATCATTTCCCAAGATGTGATTAAGCTCTGAAACTTCAGACAAAAGCCCTGTCCCCCAACCACCTGCCTTGCAAAGTCAAAGCAATTCTGGCCTTTTCAGGTGACTAATGGATGACATGAAGCATGGGATTAATTAAATACAACATAAATTCAGAACAACAGATACAAACAACAAACTGTGATCTTGTCTGCTTTCAACTTCCTCTTGGCAATACCAACAAATCAAATACCCAAAGGTTAATATCACATACTTTATTTTCAAGACAACAGCATGGAAACTGGGCAGTCACAGGAAAAGTAAACTAGATATGATTAAAGAAATGTTACGACCTTTGTGAGACTTTGAGGAGTGCTGGGCAGCCTGCGAGTTAATGTGACAGATGAGAGAGATTGGTGTTTGTTTACAGCATGTCTAAAGGCAATAAAAGAAACTGCAGAGGAAGAAAGTAACAAAGAACAATTCTGCCTAGCTGAGTGCCCCTTCCCCGACTCTGCTTCCCTGTTTTCAAGAGAGAGGAAACGCAATGCATCCATGCTCTGAGCCCCTCAGTCATGTATTTATAATTTATTAAGAGGTCAAAAATGGCATTTTCTGGGTCTCAGTGTTCAAAACTCCTTGAATTGCTCAAAGAACCAAGACTCTGTGTTTAAATTCAATAACCAGAGCTTATTGAACACATCCATTATGACAGGAAGTTCACCTGCAGCAAAACTACAAATTCCTACCTAGTCTGTGCTGCCCCTTGTTCAAGACTCAGGATCAGATTCTCTACAAGAAGCTTCAGAATTAGGTACTTCAGGTCAGTCACACCAGGAGACATGAGCTCAGAGAATGCACTTAAATGCACTTTGATCCAGTTTTCTCTTTTCCTCTCTTTCCTTTTATCCATGTATAGTATTCTAAACAGGCTTTGCCAAAATATGAAGTACTTTGCATGTCTTTTGTGTTTGACTGGTCTTCTTAGATTAAAATAAAAGCTTAATGAAAGTCGACAAAGAACAGCCTGTAACATTTTAAAAGATATGTTCAAACATTAAGTGATTCATCCTCACTGGCTCATTAAGAAGAGGAAATTGCGGCAGAATTCAGTGTTAAAACCACTCAGAGAGTAGATGACAGATCCAGGATCAGTTCTTATAAATTACTGTCTCTCACCCTCACTCTCAGTCCCAGCCCTGCAATAAACCTCTGTGGGAAAGTTTCCTGGGCCGGCTCAGAGCCATCACGTACTCAGAATAGGCTGTCACAAGTTGAGAAATGTGCTCGTCCTTTCTTGTTAGCATTTCACCAGAGTCTCAGCCCTTTCAAACACCAGGCTTATGATTTCAATAATCCACCATGGTAAAAGTCATTTGTGGAATTAGATATATTGCTAGCTATTGAAGTATTTTCTATTACCTATTAGTGCACTGTGGAGCACATCAATACAGAGCCCAGATATTACAGCAAGGGACACTCTGGAAATGCCTAAGCAGACTGATCAATTTAATCTCTGTTGCAATACAGTGCATCAGCAGGATGGCTAATTTTTTTTTTCTTTTTCTTGGCACAGCTTAGGGAGCTCAGAATTAGGACAAATATTCTCTTTCCTCCTCAACAAATGCTTAACAAATGACAAAAGTGACAGCTTTGAAAGATTGATTTTTTAAAAGTGAGGTTCTGTATGGTAGTTTATGAAAGCACTTCAATTTAGAATGATTATTAATCAACCATCCATTCAGATAATTTTCTAATTTAGGGAAAAAATCTATATTCTGTCTCTTACATCCCCATCAGGTACTAAAGTATGAATGTCTGCACTTACTAACAAATACAAATAAGAGAGCATTATCTGATGCAGAGAGACAGTGTTAATGCAGAGATGTAATACTTCTACCTGACAGAAGATGTTCTGAGTTTTAGTACAGAAGAGTTATAATCTGAACTTTAAATATTTTATTATATTGCAGTCATAAATACCATACATGTATGAAATGGCAAACCTATTCTGACAAACTGGAAAATAACTGCTTGTTCTGGATGCTCTCTCTGGTTAATTCTACATAAAACACAGACTTAATTTCCTATTAAAAAAAACATGAGATAATAAAACAGCAAGTGCATCTAAGGACAAAAAGATAAGAGTACAATACAAACAGCAGAATTGGCAAATAAAATTTTAAACCTGAAGAATTAAAAGATATTTTGACTGACGCATTTATAAGCCTGTCCTTACACTGATTTATTGTTGTGTGGTCTATCTACTTTGCGTGCCCAGCATGAATACTGTGAAAATTGGAAATATAATGTGAATATTTATCACCACATTATTCTGAAACAACCCAAAGCACTCAAGTAGCATGCAAATACCATAAATTAGTTTTCTAAACAAAGTGCATTTAAAACACAATCCAGAGGAGTTATGTGCCTAAATTGGATGAGGACAGAAAAGTATCCACAAAGTAGGTCTTCAGTTTCCTGGCCAGCTTTTCTAATTGACTGACTGCCAAATCAAAGAGGAATGCTACCCTTGCTGCAGCCATGCTTAACAGAATAAAACCTGACTTGGAAACAATAGTTGCATGTCTGGGGGACTGTTCTCCCTTGAATTCCATAGGAAGTTTCAGAAGGAAAACCAAAATAAATGTACAACTCCAACAAAATATTCTTGGAGGCAGACACTATTGACTTGGAGGCTACATCATTTTTAGGTGTGACTCATAATCCTTTCAAAATGGACCTTGGAATCATGTCTGGTTGAAAATTCCAAGTTTATTGTGACATATATATACATAGGCATAATTTATGAAGGAAGACATGCAAACACAATCGTAACACAAAATATGTGGCAAGGGAGTCATTTACTAGGCTTTCATACAAAATACAAATTTATTACTAAATGTCTATGCCTAAAACTCAGTATGTAGTACATCATATTTTAAATTATTAACATCTCTGCTGGAGAAGCTTCCTTCATAAAATATTTACACAGCACGTCTCAGGACTCTGTATTTTGCCAGCAGTTACTCAAAGTGTAAGATAAATATAGTTAGCAGGTCATTCTTTCCCTTGATAAGCTATTCTTTTCACTAAAAAAACCACCCAAATGTTTAAACTATGCTACTGCTATGGCCTTTGTTATGAAATACTGCACTCCAATATAATGATATATTTTGACCCCTGAGAGCGGTCAGGGTCAGAGGGCATCACTTTTGCTAATGACAGGGCATGGCTGTAAAACACAAGAGGCAGGCATGTTCCAATTACTTTTCCAATTAGTAGCAACAATGAATGCAGCTGCAAAAAGCCTTAAGGAAACTGGCCAAATGTTGCCAAGTATGGATATGATTCTCCTTTAAGGAACAAGCTCAAGAACAATAAAAGTATTAGTAGTCCCTTGATTATTTTTTCAATACTACAAGAGCATTATTACCCTTTCTTTCAAACCAGGCAGTATGGAAGTGTTGCCTTTTCAAAATCCAGACAGCTCTTCAAAACAAACAAGAATGACATAACTTATTCTTTTCTAACCTAGGCAAGAAGAAAATTTCATGATCATTTTGCTAGAGAAAGGAAACAGAATTTATGATGCAAACTTCAAATATATCGGATTTTAATTTAAAATTAAACAATAATTATGCTCTAATTTTTCAGAGTGTGAAAATGTCCTGTTCAATGGAAAAAAAGAGTCTCCAGCATTTCAAACTCTTGGCAAACAGTTGCCTGGGCTACTAAAAATCTTCTCAACACAGTATGAGAATTCTCTTGGCATTTGTATATTCAGTTTGTCAATGCCAAAACAAAATATAAAAGAAGATGTAAGAAACCAGAAAAGCAGAACTATAGACTCAAATGGATTTTAAAATAAAATAGACCTAACCATACCCAAGACACATACATTTTGAAATACCTATGAGGCTACTGTTACCAAACGTTCAGCAACATAATTTAAAGATGCATTTCAACCACTTTCTTCAAGTCCACAGTTTTCTTTAGGATATGAATTTACAAATATTTGGATCAATTTTGTATTAAGATTAATTGAAATACAGAAAAATCACTATAAAGTAGCATTAATTTTAAACTTCACAATATACACACATCACTTTCTGCTGCGGGCTAAGTATTCCACAGCAACATCCTTCACATCCCAAACTCATGGAAGCACAGAAAAGAGAATTCTGTCGTCATTCCTTTTCATTTTTGTTTTAAATGATGTAAAAGGGACATATTTTTAATGAAAAAAAATTACAGACCATATAAGAAATGAAAAATATCTTAATGTCCCTTACTACACAGAAATTATTAGCAATAATGCAAAGGAATTTTTTCCTTTTTTATTTGGGGAGAAAGAAAGCTGTCAATCGAATAGCAAATAAGGAGATTACTGAAGAGCAAACATCTACATGATTTTTTTTCAAATTTGCAAGAGGAGATTCCTTGTGGTTTATAATTTCTAACACATGGTCTGAGGGTTTTCTCTCCACAAGTATTTTGAATTGTAATATCTACTGTAATACAGTAGAAATTCTGAAATCTATAAAAAACACCATGTGTCAACATTTCAAGGAAATAAATGGGATCATCTCAACATGACTTCATTGTAAGGAAAAATTGTGAAAATAGTGTTAAAGGAGGCAATCAGTCGGATTGAGCGGTAGTGTAATTAATACCAATCAACACTGTTTAATAGAAAACTGGTCTTCTTGGGAAATTTCATACCATTTTGTGATGATATTACAAATTCAGTAGATAAAGATAACTTTTGAAAATACTTGCTTTAATTTCTGTATAAACATCTCTGTCTATTATCTCTCTGATGAAAAAGTAGTATGGCACAAAATCAACATGGCTCATATATTAAACATGTTAAAGAACACTGAGAATCTGAAAAACAATTTGTAAATAAGGAAGCAACAGCTAATGGGAATATCTTTGTGACACTGTAAAGACGTGTATTATGAAGAGACAACAGGACTGAACAGCAAACTCAAGATCCATATGAAAACCTGCCTACTTCAGAACAAAATTCTGGGCACAAGTGATAACTAAAAATATCTTAACAGTCCTAATAAACAACCAATAGAAAATGGATTCTTACACAGTGACTCTGAAAGCTTGCGTATTCAGTGGATTCTTGCACCTGGATGTGCAATGTAGGAACAGAAAAGTCACATATACCTGCATGTGACATTGATAACATTAAAAGAAAGTAATTTGCAGTTTCTGTCACCACATTTTCAACTGAATGTCTATTAGAAGAACAGAATATACCACAAGAGTGACAAACCTTTGGAATAACTTACAATATATGCAGTTATATTTTCTCTCACCTGAAATACTAAATTGAAATGAGATGGATTGGAAATACCACACTGAACAAGGAAAAGAGGAACTGATTAAGAAAATTCAGACCAGCGAACCTTTTTTTGCAAAGAGAAAAATATCCCTTCAGCATGGATAATGCTTTTGTAGGTCACAGAGGAGGCGTGGGGCTAAAATAAATTTTAATGATTTTTGTAAAATTATTTTGATGCAAAAAATAATAAACACATGTTCTTCCATGTTTACTGATTTTATCTCCTGCATTTCAATACTATTCCTTAGGTCTATTGTGTTTTAAGTGAGACTATGTTCAAACCATAGCTGACATTACCAGGGACCAGTTCAGCCTGCAGCCTCAATGAGAGACTGAAAACTAAATTGTAAACAAGATTGTAACAATAGGTACAAGCCTGGATCAGCTCTGTGTAACAGTGAGCAAAGCAACGTGTAGCCTGCACTTTCACCTTCAGGAAATCACCTGCTTCGGACCAGTCCCAGAGTTCCCAGCTGCGACGGATAAATGCCACCACAGAATTTCTGGAGCCAAAGAGACGCTTGACTATGCAAGTACCCACTTTATTTACTTCACCTATGAATCTACCAAGAGCAGTAGTAAGGTAAGAGTTAATTCTTTTTGCTGAAAGATTCGCTAATAGTTGTGGAATTAGCATGATAATACACACTCATTACAAAAAGAAATAGATGTATTATTTTAGATGAACAAATGAACTACAGAAAGGAAGACTTAAAAAAAAAAATAAATGAAAATGTTTTGTTCACTATGCCTTGTAATTGCTTTCCTCAGCGTGTATGTGTTTGGCTGCGTATTTGCACACACACAATTAGGTCTATGCAACTGCAGCAGCACTGCAGAGCTCCCTTTAGAATCAGAACTCTTCAGCTGACATGAGGCAGATCTCTAGCTCTATTCCATTTTGTAGTGGACATCAGTATATTGAGATTATGTCTAGTGTGGCAGACTCCTCAGCAAGGCAAACTGCTTAGGCTGTCATTCCCCTTGAACCTCCCTCTTCAAGTGAGTATGCTGGGGAGAGGAAAGGAGGGAGGAAAACATCCCACAGTCCTGGCTATCTCAGGGACACAAGATTACAACTGGCCCCAAGCAAGTCTTATCTGTTTTTTACTGACTGCAATCTTAGAAAAATAATAAGATGACCCATAAATAGATAGAAACAACTTCTTGAACTTGACCACAGACTTCTCCGTGACTTTGCTAAAAATTGTGTCTTGCACATGAAGGTGGCATCATAATTGAAGAATACAAAGAATTTGAAAAGGGTGCTTCAGATGCTAAGCAAAAGATACTTCAGCACATACAGCACAGTATCCTTTCTTAAAATGATGCACTAGACATTTCCATCTTTCGTGATATCAGTAACATAGTAATCATATTATTTCCCTCTTTCCACCCACCTCTTGCTGCTCTCATTTCTCATATACAGACCATGCCGGCAGAAGCAGAAAGGATGAAAGGTAGACTGAAATATGCTTCCACATGGCAACGCAGCGACCTCTGAGACACCACTCTGGATTCACACTTGCAAATAGGTCTAAAGAATTTCCCCTTTGAAGAGTGGATTGAGCAGCCCCTCTCTGCAAATTATTGAGCTGGGAAAGTTGAGCATTCAAGCACTGCAGTATTTCATGCTATATGATAGAGGAATTGCTGAAACTCTGAGACATTACTAACAACTATCAGTTTCACAATAGCAGAAAATTAAAGTTGAAATATTGCAAAAAAACGCCCTAGACATTTTAAAAAAACCACTTTTATGTGATGACTCAGAATCTTAAAGAGAAATTATATTCGTCACACATGCCCTAGGTCTGCATTGTGCTTGTGCTTTCCAAGGCTCTTAAATTACTAAACAGAAAACAGGTGTTTAAGTTCTTATGGTACATCTGTCAAATTCATGCCACATTGTTTTTTCCCACTGAATTTAGGCACTAATGTAAATGTGATCTCTGTTAGTTCAGTGATAAAGAACACCCTTCATAAGATACTGGTACAGGTGCTTGCAATGGGCCAAGTAGTCAGTGTTTCTGGCTAACACTCAGTATATTATAAATAATTCATTACTGTAACAGATCCCTCTCTTTGTACCTTTTTTTAATAACTTCTCTTAACCAAAAGTTAATCCTTCCATGATTTAAACTAAACATTATGATAAATAAGGAGACTTACACCATGTCATTTCACCTACTGCAGGAACAGCAAGTAATGAATGATGCTGTCTCATGGCTCTTGGATTGAGTGAGAGAAGGTGCAGTAGAGGCTGCTTTTAAAGTTTTTCATGGTTTTATATACTGATATAGCTTTATTTTATTTTTAAGGTCAAGGGGTGCTATTAAATCACTTGACAAATGGCATAACATATGTTCAGAGGAAAGAAGCAGAAAACCTAGGAAGATATTACAAAGTTGCACATTACTGTAGAAAATACACCAAACAGTAGAAATACTATAAAGTTACCACACAATAGACTTCAGTAAACCTATTAATTAGAACACTGTGGACATGATGATGAAGGGATAAAAAGATAAATTATGTTCTTGTTAGAAGAACCCCCATGTTTATCCACTAGCATGTACAATTAGCATTTAAAATTGCTGATGCAGTAAGTAGTACAATTTTTCATTGCTGCCAGTTCTGGGAAAGGTGCAGTTACGTATTTTCAGGCAAAATAATAGGCACAGAGGTGATGTGCTTTCTCTCAGGGGCAAAGCTTGCCACCTGCACAACTGTTTAGCACCCCAGGCTTGCCAATCCACTGCAGCAGCACCGACAATGAGCTCAGAGGAGACTTTCACTTTGAACTCATCAAGAGGATAAAGGTGTTGCGCATGGCCAAGTGGGAAGGAATTAAATTTTCTTTAAGCCACCTGCAAAGGCTAACTCAGAGCAAAGATTTGTTTCCTGACTGACTGGTGCCCCTGAGCATGAATTTTAGATGTTGGTAAAAGAAATAAAAGGTAACTTCCAGCAATTAAATTCACAGAGCTTTCTGTGGTTATAAAATCACGAATACGAAGTGAATAGCAATGCTGGGGGAGAGCAGAGGCTGTTACTCTCCTAATGAAAGTCCTCTGTCTGGGGTTTCCACCTCAACTTCCATTTAGTTGCTGCAGCTTTATCATGCCTATGTAATAGGCAGTTTTGCTTCTTCCTGCCAGTAGTCTGCCATGGTAAATAGGAAAAATGTTCTCAAAACTGCACAGCCCAATCACACATTTTATATCTGAGAAATTAGATCAGTTTATGAGCAGAGTATAACAGTTCTGTTATCCAAGTCTCACAATTTAATCCCTACTCTTATGACATTTATGTATTTTCCCAAAGCGCCAAATGATGGAAGTTACACATCCCTTGCATTTTTAATCTAGTTGCCTAAGAAAAGGAAGCTTTTATGATCCTGCTGGTCTGTATTTCAAAACATGAATATCTTTCCAACTACAGCCTGATTAAGTTACAATTAGGGATAAAAGTATCAAAAATAATTAAGTTCCTAAGAGTTTCTTACAAATCATAGTCTGGGTCAAGGACAGAAACCGAAATTGCTGGCCCCTCAATTGGGACTGTGGTCATAACTCAGCCCTAAGACAGTGCTGTGGAGCTGCCAGTTGGTTGACCAACACTCTTAGCCTGGCTACTCAGCACACTACTCAGCTTTAGACTTGCTGAACTTTGTACAACTGGTGCCTTTTTTTCAGGCAGGAGTATAAAAGGAAGGGAGCTGGTATCTTTCCGGAAACAAAGAGTTTGGAAAACACAGGACAAAAATCTGTAGGGCAAAAGACTTTCGGTTCTGCTACTCAAAAAAATCATTTTTTCTCCTTGAAAGTAAGACCTACTCAAATGAGTGGTGCAGAAAAGCCTGCAAACACAATCTACTAAATCTCTAAAGGCTGAAAAATCAATAACATGCATCTAAAGAATAGAAAAATTTTAATCTCAAGACTTCTTTAAGCATGCTCATGATCTTGGGATGGCAAGCATCGATAACATGATGTAAGAAGTTACATTAAAAAGATGACAGCACCAAATCCTTGTTTAAAAGTAGAATCCATCTGAGATGCAATGCTCAGAGAAATACAGAAGGGGAATTTCCCCACAGAGAATATAAACAAGGAATTGAGAATAGGGTCTGAATTGCCCCCATTTACTATGCCTTGATTCACTGTGAAACACATTGGGAATCAGAAGGATACCTGCTTTACTGCTCAGAACAGATGGGACATGGACTTGCATTGCTTACACTCAACCTTTCGATGGAATTATTTTGTAATTTTCATGAATCCGTGCCTGAGAACCTTATAGGACATCTACAGAAAGAATGAACCTCCATAAACTCATATTCAACTGTTCCTTAAAAAAACTCACATCTGCGCAGAAGAGCTGAAGCTATTGAGGGTTAATAGAAAGAAGAGACTAAAACATTACTTTTAAATGTTTCGTTCTTCCTCGTTTTAAAGTTTGCATGCTGATATAATACTGCCAT
Source organism: Edolisoma coerulescens (assembly GCA_013397115.1). Lineage (NCBI taxonomy): Eukaryota > Metazoa > Chordata > Aves > Passeriformes > Campephagidae > Edolisoma > Edolisoma coerulescens. The sequence continues at coordinate 2,008,647 of VWZW01004314.1, read as the reverse complement.
TACCATATTAGATCTGAGCCCTCCACAGCTACTGATAGTCATTATAAATAATTGAATACAAGCCTATTGGTCGCTGTAGCAGAAAAATAAATCCATGATAGAAACTGACTCTTTTTTTGTCTGATGTATTTAAAAAAACTAAAAATACCAGATGGTTTTTAATTCAGGCAAAATGATTAAAAGCTTCCAAAGCCACTTCTTCTCCTCCACTAATTCTGATCTTTTCATCTATTTTCTGCAAGCTTTAATCCAATGGGCAACTAAACTGACCCCTGCATTAACCTGCAATTCAGCTATTACCTGCTTAGTAGCATGTCATGAACAACAAGACCCCTCTAAAATTGCACGAAGTCAGTCTGCTCTATGGAACACCAGAGGTACTTTGGTAGCCCCTCTCTGCCCTCAGAGTGACACAGCCACAGTATTTACACTAATGTCCTGAGCTACACCAACCCTTTTTTTACTGCCTTGGGAGAAGCAGAGCACGATGCAGATGCACAAACATGGCCATTCCAGTTTAGCAGGCTGGTCTCAATGGAGGAGAAAACAGGCTTTTAGGGAAGCAAAATTCCTTCTCTACTGAGTAAACAGCTGAGGAAGACTAACTTCTGTGTCAGTATTCAGTACTGAAAGTTAAGGATGAAAGAATTGCCCCACATGTTACAATGAAGCTCTGGTTACCTTTCTAATCTGCACGGTAAGCACACACTTCTAGTCACAGCTCACATTTCTGCTGCATAAAAGCTCTCCTTTCAAAAATATAAAATTTCCTGTTTTGTTGCCTGGTTTGACTCCATCAGAAATACAAGGTGTAAAAGTATAGATATGGGGGGCTTCAACCTTTGCAGTTTCTTACATCTTCTTTTACAGGAGCATCATTTTAGGCTTGAATAAGGTAACATGCACAGATCTAGTGAAGTGATTTGGGTTTGGTTAGTTCCTCTTAAAAGTGAGATATAACTGAGGGATGCCACTGCATTAAAATTAGCAGCTGTGCTCTTTTACAAAATATTATCACTGAAACAGTCACAGGAAAACACTATTCAGTGTTTCAACAATGGACCAGGAAGATCTCATACAGACAAATCAAGCAAACAAAAGATAGGTATGGGAGAAGGAGAACAAAGATAAATAACTCAAAATGCAAATATCTGGGGCTCTTAGGTAGCTGGTGGATAAACTTCAAAACAATAAATGCACTGGGTTTCCTTAGAAATCCATTATTAAGAGCTTACTATTAAGAACATGGCTAGGAAATGGTGAGGCTCTTTTCTGATAGTGATGGTTGTGATTAAACATCCTAAAACATCCTTTGCTCAACAGAGAAAGTTCCTAAACAGAACTTTGTCTTTGTTTTTAGCATGGCTTGGACTTGGACAAACTCCAGAGCATACAAAGTTCCTGTTTTAGTCAAAAAGAGCAAACATAATTAATTTCCTAAATCGAATGTCAATTGTCAAGTGTCAACAAAATGCTTGTCTAGCTCATCATTTTCAGAACAGGAGCCATTAAATGTAAAGAAATGGGCAGTTAAAGATACCATAAATCTTCTACTGTTCATATAGCTACCACATGATTTTGGCACAGTTTTCTATTCTGTTACTCTGGTTTTACAACAGTGTAAAACTGTCAACAGTGCACAGAGTACATCAGTCTTTCTCTGTGCAGAAAGATCAGACCTATAAAGTCAACTGGCATCTGCGAGAACAGAATTGTGCCCAAATTTATCAACAACAAAATTGTTAAAAACTCTGCTTAATTACAACCTGTTCTATCCAACACAGAATTTGCATGAGTTTTCAAGGAGATTTAATTATTTTGAAAGTTGAAAGATGTAATAAGCTATTTTTGAGACCAAAAAAAAAAAAAAAGAGAGACAAAAGTCAACATTTCAAACTGGTAATTTTTTAATGATCTGTACTCAAAAGCTGTCAGAAAATATTCTCTCTAATACAATGAGGCAAATCCATTCTTCAAGTCAAGGTAATAGTGGGAAAAATAGGCTTGGTAACAAAAGGAATTGTTTTACTGACTGCAGAAGAGCTACTAGTCCATGGAACCATGGCCCGAGCAATAAGGACAAATAAATAATACTTTGGACACTGACCAGTACAGAGAAAGAAGGTCTTAAATCAGAAACAAAAGTTAACTTTGAAAACAGGCTCTACAAAAAATAGGTGGTTTGCAATGACCACAAACGTGGAGCAGAGTTATTGAGTTTTTCAAATAAATTATTAGTTCAAAGAAGCTTATGGTCTTCTTGAAAAAGGGACTTAATATCCTTGTAGAATATTATATTTAGAAATGTATTCACAGTTTCTCATGTGATTTCACCCACATATCAGTACTTATATGGGAACATATACATACAACTTATATAGAGAGTTGCAGATATGCCACAGTGACACATTTCTACACCTCCACCTTTGTGCCTAGTCAAATGTCTTGAGGTGCCATCAAAACCTTCAGCTAAAATTCCATTTATTTTATCAGAAAGGAAGAGATTTTCTCAGCTTTTCCAAGGCTCACTGGATTCCTTTCCTTCCAAACAAACTGTGTTTCATGTTCTCAGTCCCAGAATACAGCAGAAATATGCCAGCTGGCTTAAATGCCAGTTTTACAGGGGCTATGCTTGGCAAAGCTGACGAGTGTCTGTATGCTGTACAGCCCTGGGAGAGACAAGCAAACTTTGGGTAACCAAGAATTTTGGTTAAGTGACGTTCTGTAAAACAGGGATAGAATGTGTATTGCGTGTCGTGCTCAAACAGATGTTGTCTAAGCTGGATGCTGACATTTCAGCTGAATATTGCTTATTATTAACATATGCTAATTGCATGTTATTTATGAATAGCATACCATGCTAATCAGTTATGAAAGTGGTTCATCCTACATCCAGTTAATGAGGGACTCCTGAAATAAGCCATGAGCTCTGGTCTGTCCTCCCAAAACACAACATGAAGGAGTCATCTTTAGCTGCCCTTATACCATATGATCACCAGACACAGAGGGCTCCTTCCTCCTTTTTCAACACAGGCAGACATCTCAGATCTAAACAAAGATCTCAGCATGATCTACTTGAAGATGTCACGGCTCACTGCAAGGGGGGTGGGTTAGATAACCTTTAAAAGGTCCCTCCCAACACAAATCTATGATTCTATGGTTACAAAAATGGCTATAAACAATAGAAACCTCCAAACTGTACCAGAACAATACAATGAGAGTAAGCAGAAAATGAAAATAAAATCCTCAAATGCTAAATAAGTTGCAAAAGGCAAAAAATATTCCTGAGAATATATGCAACAATTGAGGATAATAACGATGCCTACAACTAAAGCTGTCAAATAAAACTGCTCTGTTTCTCACAAAAAACCTATACTTTCTATATAAATTATATTCAACACCATCAACTCAGACAGATTTGTATTAAGTACAGATTTATCTTCTAGCTAGTTATCCAACACTAACAGACATAGCTCATAAATTAGGACAGTTTTATGTGAGTTCAAACCTGAAAGCTTAAGCCTGTGGTGAGTACCTATAAAGACATTATAATTGTATTTGCATCATGTAACCTGCAAATGTAAACTTTATCATTTTTCTCAAGACCTGGTTTTAATGCCCACTTCTTCATATGATGTTAAATGTATTTGAATTTTTAGTTCAGACTTATTTGTACCCAATGAGCCAAATTAATCAAATTCATTGCAATATGAAAATTCCAGTGTTTTACATAAGTGCATTATCCATGATTAAAAATTAATAATATGTATCTATTTCTAAATTTGTTTTAAAATAACACTGTGGACTCTTTCCCTACAACAGCACCAAGCCTGCCATTGTTTTCATGTATCTCAAAACCAGAATTCAGACACATAAGAAAACACTCAATTAGGCAATACAAAATAATTTAGGTTCCTAATCCTGACTTAATTAAACAGATCTGAATTCCGTAGCAATGGCTACAAATACTCTTTTTCAAAAAATAACAACAGGGTCATGATACAGAAGACACTACAGAAAATACGTGCCTAGCCTGTAGCCTCAAGAAGGAGAAAAATTCCTAAAAACAAAGGCAGCCTAACATGCAGCTAAATTTTTTAAGACTAAATTGAGAGCTATCCTTCTGTAGTACACTGGAGATGGAAAGACAGATGTTTTAAATCTGCAGAGTCTCAACACCACTGTGCTCTGAAGACAGCAGGCAACAGAATGGAAGAAAGTATCTTGATAGAAAAAAATCCCAGGAGTTAACCTGCTTGATCTTTCACACACAGCAACTTGATTTTACAGTGCTTCGACAGTTCCTCCGCAGTCAGGGGTGCTCGCTATTGTACTTCTGCGTGTGGCAGCCCTACCAGCACACCATCATGATCTCCTGTCCTTTGTTCTAGCCTTAGAACTCTTGAAAAATAGGCTTTTCTAAATACACTTCCTGAATACTTCACTTCTGTTGGAAATTGAACTAAATAACCTAAAAGAGATCACCTTTACTATTCCCATTAGACAGACTATCTGGTGTTGGAGATAATCACCTCCAAAAAAAGTACAGTTAAAACAGCCAGGTTAAAAAACTATTGATTGGCTACATGAACACATCTTCTCCATCTGTATTCTCATAAGGCAGTATGCAGGCATATTGCGCTGCTTCCAATCCCAGGTTTTTAAAAGCTGTTCTTCAAAAAGTCTATTGAGCAAAAAATAGAAAGGCCATTCACTGAACTGAAAGGAAAAAAATCTGGTTGATTTGAACCAGGTCAGAATTCTCATTAATAACTTTAGCCAGATATACTAATGCAAAAGTTCAGATTACAGGCATCGTTACAGAGGAAAACAAAAGAGCTGCTATTACTGCAGAAGGGGAGATAGCACACAGACTCTCAGACACCAAACAAGAGCAGCAAATATGTCTAAAGTCTGACCCCTCTCTTACTCCTATAGAAATCTTGATCTCAAATCAAGTCACTGATAACATTAATTATCCACTTGAAATGAGCAAAGATTTATTCTAATATTCACATTGTTATTGCTTCTGTCTCATCCAAAACATAATTTAAAGTATGATCATCTGTCACAGGCTCTTAGCAGGAAAATACACACCACCATAGCATTCCTTCTAGGACATCCTCTGGGAGGTCATTCAGAGCCAGTCATGTCGTCAGCTCTAGGAATTAACATCAAGTAAAATATATTTTTACACCCTAAAGCAGACTCACTCTTTCGTTTCCAATTGCCTGGATAACAGAGTCACCGGCTACAAGCTATCGAGCAGGCAGATCTCCCACCAGACCAGACAGTAAATAAGGCACTCAGCACCTAACAGGATAAAATTCAAAAACCCTGCTTCTACAACACTTACATTTGAAGATCAAGGCTCAGAAATGAAGGACATGATGTTTTCCATATGCGAGTACTTAATGACTTAAAAGTAAACATATGTACAAGTGTTTCAGTAATTGGGTCCTCAGACTGTAGTGCTGTCTCTTTATTATTGGATCCTTTAAAAATCTTACAAGTACATTACTAACATCCTCCAAGGAATCTTCTTAAGGAATGTTTCCAGCAAAATACAACCCTAAGATCTAAACTTTCCTACTTTGAAGATATATAGCTTTTTTGGTATACTAAGAAAAAAAATAATCCTGTACTATTCCAAAGGAACAAACAATTCATCTCTTGCAGCATTATGGAAAGCCATGAGAACTGAGAAACAATGACTATAATCAGATTAAATAGCAAACTGGATGTTTATGATTATATGTTCATTGTCCAATTTGGGAGAAATACAAGAAATGCAATAAAGAATGGATATATAACCAAACACTAACTCCAGGCCATTTCAAGAACATCAGCTCCGTTTATTGTTAGTTACAGAAACTCTTCCCCTGGAACTTTCAAGGGCAACCCACCCCAGATCCCAAAGAGCCACCATAAGACTATCTGCAGGCTGAAGTCTTACTTTGGTGTGAATCCACGGGCATTTGATCTATTTGTTCACAAGACTCTTTTCAAGTTTCCCTGTTAGGCCTATGAAAGGCATTTGAGAGAAGTGTTTGTACTGGTGTTGTTGAAATGCAACGTATCATGAACATGAGTGGAATTGTACCACACTCTTTATTCTAATGATTTTTCATGATGACAGATGGCTCCACAACCTTATGCCTCAGCCCAAGTGCAAATTACTTTGAAAGGCTGTATTGACATGCTTATGGACACGGCACAAATGCTCCTTCAGACTCACAATAATATTTACAGGCATATTTAAACACATAAATATAAATATAATGAGAGAGTTATGCATATTTCAGGAATTTAATATTCACTGCAAATGAATTAATGATTTCACCTTTTGTCCTATAATGTTTCAAACCTCTGTCTAAGTTCTGGCATCACGCTATCATTTCAAATTAACTGTAATTTTCCACTGCTATGCTTGCTATGAATGAGAAAACATCCAAAGAAATTGCAAATGTGCTGACACATTCACAAAAAAACCCTAACCAAACCAAAAAACCCAACCAACTGTTTTCTCCTGTGGAAAAAGCTATATTTTTATTCCATTTTGCATATTACGTAATTTCCAATGTTAGGGCTTAATCCTAGTGTGTTTGCAGTATTGAACTGAAAATTTCTAAGACTAAATAACCTGAAATAGAGAATTAGTGTATTTCTGAGGAAAGCAAAGTACAGCCCAGCAGGATTATATCACAATGGGACAATGTATTAAAAAAAACCCCAAAAACCTGAAAAAAAAGAGCCTAAAACGGAACATAGCTCTTCAGATAATTAAAGTGCTTTAGACCACTAGCCAATTGATTTTCTCCTTGTAAAGGTAGTTCAATTGAAATGTTCAGAATAAATCATGTGTTAAAATTATCTTCTAAAGTAAGAGCTGAGTGCATATTGATTAATAATTATTTGCACTAACGGACTGAACTAAAGAAATACCATCAATTACTTCAAAAAACTCTAAGATCAATCATGACGGAATCAACCATCGAAAGATTCACTACACTTTTCCCAATATTTCGGAAGTGTTCATCGAGTGACCTTCTAGAGATACCTTGGTTTCCTGTTTCTAGAGCTACGGAAATATGTTTTAAATGCCAATTATCACTAGGTGTTTCAGCTCATAATACAGCTCTCACCCTTCAATTACAGGGGAGTTCTGCAAGAAGAGTAAACATTTTCCACATCAAGTATGAGGCATGGGGGGGGCACTTTCACCCGGGGAGTTTAGTTAATATTTCATACTTATGCTCCCATAGCAAAGGAAATGCAAACAGCCTAAATTAATGACCAGAAAAGATGATTTACATAGAGCTCCCATCCAAAGATGGGGGATACTCAGTATAAATTAACTCTGTTTTACACACTAATGAGTCTTACTCACTGAATTTGGCCAGGCAGCACAATAAAACTACAATAATTCTCTAAAAACTGCAATTTAGTTTGCCTGGTTATAAATAGCACAGAGATCATTAATCCCTCATGGCACCACAGGCATTTCTCAAGCCAGGTATTTTATTGAAAATCAAGGAGAATTTTCCTTTCTCATGATGCATAGCACCATTAGAGGCGGGTGGGGAGTATGCTGGATGTAGCGCCAGGTTTTAAGCAGGTTTGAATGAAAAAGGAAATTTCTTTGGTTCCGGTTTTCAAGGTTTCTTTTCCACTAGGGTTCAGGTTTATCCACTGCAGAAGTGTAAACTAAAAAGACAGACAAAAACAGGTCATGAAAGCTGGTGGAACTTAGTCTACACTTGGGTGGAAAATGTTCAAAATTGCAGTGCTGACTTTTTAGTTATTTCCTAGTTTCTTGTTTGGGTTTTTTTTGTTAGGTTGGCTGACACAGGGCTAACTCCCATATACACTAAGAGGTCTTCAGAAGGTAACAAAATTTTTGTGCACTTTCTCTGTAATGCACAAAAAAAACCATTTTATGACCTGAAACAATAACATTTTCAGCTGAAATATTTAAGTTTAAACATTCTTTACATAAATGAGATGCACAGCTCTGTCTGAATATCTTGATTTTCTGTATTTTTATACTTCTAAGCAACTTAGTAGTGAGGACTGCTTATTTGCATTCATTTACATACAATTTGCACGAGAAGCTGAAAAAGGGTAGTAAGGAAATCCATCATTTTGACTTTAAATGAAGATATTATTTCTGTAAAAAACATGTTAAATGTTTACTTTATTTTACTTAAGAAATCCCTTTTAATATCTTCATAAATATCAAATGCCACGTCTCAAAAAGGGTGATTTTTTTTCACCTAGTAGGTTTAAAAAAATAATCCAGCAACATTTTTGATGTATAGAGATGCAAAATACAACTTTTTTTTTCCCCTAAGAGAATTTAATTTCCTTGCAAGGTGAACCACCATTCTGATATGTTCTGAGTGCTCTTTGAAATTTTATTTTACCGATTTTCTAAGCCTCAGTCTTTGCCAGGTTTAGCAGGGGAGCAGTAGAGTCTGTAATGAAAAAGTACTATAATATGCATGTACAAATACAAGTGGTTTTAAGTCCTGTGCTCTCTGTGGATTGTCTCTTAGATGATGTTAAAATGTGTTCAAATAAATTCTCGGTAATTTCACACCTACATTCAGCATATTTTCTTAGTCTTGTAAAGATACGATTTTCATATGCAGCCACAGTCCTTTTGGCTGCCAGCTGTACTCCTAATGAGCTGGTACTAAATCATATCTGTTCTCAGAATTAACATGGCCAATGGCTTCTCATTCCTTAGAGATTGCACACAGTTTAACTCTTTTAGTTTATTTCTTCATCACATTCAACCTGTGTCCCATTACAGCCCCATGCCTCTGCAACACACAAGTAAAATCAGGGAATGCAGAAAAGGCAAAGACAGATAAAACCATGGAGCAGATGCTATGCTACAGCTGAGCTTTCTAAGGCAGCACATTAGGAAATTCTGCAGTGCAAAAGTGGTCTCTGGAAATAATCATGGGCCGGTTTTGCTTAACATCCTACTGTCTGCCACAGTGACACTTTTATCGGCTTTCACCATATCCCTGGTGTCAGTAACTCACGGCGCAGTGTCAGGGATAACTCACCCCTGAAGGGCTTCAACTCAACTCAAGTGAAGGCAGCAGAAGTGTGTGCTTGGCACGTCCTCCAGTGACCCCATCCCTGGGGCGGCCAGGTGAGGGTGAGACCCCTGAGGCAGTGCTCAAATCTCGGCAGGGGGCTTGAGGCACTGTGTCTCTGCAGGGCATAGGAAACGGAGGCAAAAACCCAGGGCTACTGTGGACCCGGCCCAGTGTCCTAGAGGCAGGGCTGCCTCAAGCTAACAGTAAAAGGGAAGACACATTATACATTCTGCTTCAGCTAAACCCAAACACACGAGTGCTAGGAAACAAAATGTGTGTTTTCAGGCTCTCATGATCATTGTTCAGGTTTCCTCCCACTTGTTTTTTCTTATATGTATGCTTTTCCATATTTTGTCCAAGTTCCTGGGTGATTCAAGATATGCATTTCTTAAGTTTGACTTACATGATTTCAACTGCTAAGTATTTTTTAAAATAATATTGTGCTGATTTCCATCAGGTCAGTAACGTATTGTTTTTTATTATATTGCCTTTATAACACAATGTACTGGAAGATTTAGACTTTGAAACTTACAAATCTCTACTATATACTTCTAATCTGGTTGAATTTTTTTTTAAAGAAGAAGATTTTACTTGTACAAATTAAAAGACAGTACAAGTATATTAATTTTCATAATCAGATTAAAGTGTTCTAATAAAACTTTCAGTGACTCAAGGGAAAGATTGCTTTAGACAGCAAAGTGTAATTAAGCAAAACTAGCGTATCTGTATCATTAAAGAAAATGTTAAAGGTAATTTGAGTCTAGGGATCAGCACTTCAAACCTTCCCTAACCCTGTCCTTAACCCGCAACCTAACTTTGTGGTGTAAGCACTTTTTGTCAACAGCAGCCCAGAGGCCTCATGAAATTAATTAAGTATCCTATCTCTTTACAATGGAAACAAACCCGTCCACATGCTCCTTGCATTTCTGGCATGATCGGCATTCGTTAGTGAAGTCACCGGCATCAGCAGCTGGGAAGCACAAGACTGAGCTCTCTTTCACTTCTTTTGTCTTCCCTTACCACTTTTAGATTCACACATTAATTATGGCAGCCCACAGGTGCTGGTCTTATAAAGCAGGTACATCCCCTATGGCAAAATGTATTATTCTGATGGTTCTTATCACAAGAAAGAAAAAAGGCTCCTAAAGTGCTGAAAGAAATCCTTTGTCCTTAAAGCCTTTATACTCTCCCTTAAAAAAAACCATGTGAGTCACAAGTGGGAGGACTGCAAGGAGGCAAGGATGCATTTGCTTTGCCATCATGTAGCAGCTGTCAACTCTTCCATGCCAATGACAGACGTGAAACTGCATGAGAATTTGGAAATCCGATATGGCACAAAAAAAAGAGATGCCAGGAAAAGGTTAGTCCATGCTTCCATGCTGATGCAGCCTCCACAAGCAACTGAGTGGACCCATGTGCCCTGTCACTACATGGAAACTAATGGCAAGATGGCAAATAGGTCTGTGGCATCGCCAGAGCTGAGGTTCTCAGCTTCAGGGCAGATGCTCCAGGCAACCTCCCAGAGATCTGTGGTAGTTGTGCCAATTATCCCATGGATGCTCTAGCTCTACACATTTATCAAACCACATCAGCAGCCCAACACAAAGAAAAGACACCAAAACCCCCACAGAAGCATTATCATTCACCCAGCAGTCATACAAGCACTGACCTTTTGATGGCCATCTATATAATCATCATTCTCACTCAAGAGAATGGGGTCCTGAGGCCCTAACTTGGTTAATTTCCCCCTGCTTGACCATGAGATGCAGGTTTTAAAAATAGTAGAAGACTCTAAAAGCCCCAGAAGAAAGTTATTCAGCACAGCTCAAGCATTCACTGTCACGTTGTTTTACTCTCTTGTAAACAAAGTGTATGTGTTCTTAGGTTCCCTAAGTTAATATGAAATATATTACCAAAAGGTTGCAATGGTCTCTGATTTTACAGGGTTCACTTTTGCCTTAAGAAAAGTTGTTCAGCAGTTTTAAAGTGAGACTTTACAATGGAATAACCAATGGCATTCAGCGTATGGATAAATGATTTTTGACGACTTGTTTACACTCCTGCAGAACCATAACAGAATCCCAGATCTCCGTAATCATCAATATGTTATTTACGTAGGACAATCGCATGATTGCAGTGCACACATCAGTGAGAATAGTTGCAGTGCCAAACCACACACATGTAAGGTTATTTCCTCTTGACAGACGTGACCATCACACTGGTAAAAAAATGCTGGCCAGAAGCCATTAACCTACACCTCTGAAATTCTGCTCTTGGATCTTTTCATCAATTTGAGTATACTCCAGCCAAAACAGGAGGAGTTTCAATTTAATATTTTACGTCCAGTGGTGAGGCAAATACTTCAAATGTCATGCCAGCAATTAAAATGTGTCTAGATTTTTTGGCTACTCTGGTAGTTGAACTTAGGACCTTTGCAGTGAGTCACCACAGTCACACCATTACTGAGATATTATATTCTGCAAGTACAAAGATGGGAAATTTTCCAGATTGTCTGCCAAGATTCACTGCACCTAGGATACAGCAAGTGTCATAAATAGAATTTGCCACAGCAAGCCTTGCAATAACTGCCAGAGAAACGCAACAGACCTCCTGCAGTCTGATTTAACATAAACAAGCCAAGACATGGAAAAAGTAAAAACACTGCCCTGCAGTCACTGCTTAATAGCTTTTCCAATTGAGCATGGAGAAGTCTGACGTATTGAGAATGTCTGTCTATCCAGCGTGCGACTGTTCCTTATGCACTGCAGCTTCTCCCACATCACAGGGAACCTTCCATTCCTACTTGGAAGAACGCAAATTTATGTTCAGAAAGAGCTGAATTTAGAGTCTGCTGTGCATGTATATGTGAATATTTGCTTTTACTGCTTTTCCGCCCTGAAACAGCAAAACAAACCCCATGCATGCTAAAACATATGGCTTGGGAGCGGAATCAGTAAATGCAAAGCGCCTTTATTTCCTCATTGAGTCTCACTTTATAGCTGCTTGTACAATCCAGCTCACACATCTTCCTGAGAACATTTTACAAAAATAAGTTTTCCTCATGAAAACACAAGAACTGCAAAGTTTTCTTATAGCCTATTACATTTTTATTCATAGCATGTTATTTAACTTTTATTCTTAAAATGAATTACCTACAAATAAAAGATTTTCCCATTCTTTCATAATACATGGCTCAAAAAATTACTCCTCCTCCCATAAGACATCCTTTAAAGATTAAAATGTTAAAACACACTTAAGAGAACAAATTAGTAAACAATTACTTCAATTGTTATCACCATATTGTAACAAACATTACCAAGGGTATTACTTGCAAGCATAGTGACTGAATAATAGACTGAATATAACTCTACTTGTAATTTCTACATAATGAGCTTTAGACTGCAGCTATGGTGTGTCCCAGAGAATTGGAGGAGTCAACAGAACAAAGGAATAAAGAAATAATATCTTTAACAACTGCATTATAAAGGTAACACTACCTTTAAAAACAAAACATTGGTCAATTAGTGGGAAAGGGCAAACTCTTATTTTTCTTCCTCTTCATCTTGCTACAAAGAAACACCATCCTGGGAAAGGTCATGGTACATTATGGAGAAATTAGGGAAATAGATTGCTGTGAACTTAGTGCAACTCTTCTGTGGCAAAGTGCAAAACCCTGCAGTTATAAAAACAGTCTACAGATAATGGCTTATCAATGAAGAAGTAAAATTGTAAATGACTCCATCATGAGAGCTTCAGGCACAAAGCTAGCATGAACAGCACTGTCATATGTGCAATTCTTCCATATCCTTAGAACAGGTCAAACTCTCCTCTTGAGAAACAATTCCGTTTCAAATGGAAGAAAAATCACTAAAAATTATTTTGATAGAACTTAAAAGTTGTAGGATGCCCTGAATAAGGTTTAAAACCAAATTGATTAAATAAAATAATTTTTTTATAATGTGAAAATGGCACTGGATTTGAAGTCTTACATATAATGAAGCAGAGATCTGAGGAGAAATAAAAAGTCTCTATTTCAGTTTAAAGCTGTGGCCACATGAAACCAATGAGAAGAAAATGTAAATAATTTCAGGAGTGTTTCTTTTCATTATTTAGGGAACTACAAATTCAGTTTTGAATGAATTTCATAAAATCCAGGGATTTACTAAAACACTGTTTACCTTTTTATAATACATTCCTTTGAATGTTGAGCGCCCTGATACTATTTGGCAGTTTGTCATCTGTAAAACCTCAGAAAGATTTAATTCCCTTCATACTTAGCTAGGAAAACAATGTTAAATGTTGGAAAATAATAATTTCATGTGCTTTTTTCCTTACTATTATATTCGAATGATACCAGTGTATCACTAGGATCACAAAAAGAGAAAGTGCATCCACCCTGTGGCATATGTGAGGTATTTATCACACTATTACAGGTACCTCACATATAGCTGAAAACATTGTGGCTTCTGGATCTTACACTGACACAGGAGAACTTGGAGACTATGAGAAATACGTGACATAAAAACGTGGCCTGTAAGGCTGAGCTGGAAATATTCAGCTGATATGCTATTGGGTGACAGCTCATCTGACAGCATCTGCAGAAACATTTCTATCCTTTTCTAATTTGCCTGGGTTTTAAACTGCTTTTTGCTGGCTTCTAATGGCTTGATATGTCTTTACTCTGTAAGAGTTCATTTGGTAATATCAACACCATCAAAGAGACACAACTGCAGAGCTATAGCAAGGTCTGTAGTCATCTAAGTATCTGCAAGTCAACAATCAAAAGATTTATTTTGTCCAAATCTCCTTATTCTCAGCTTGCTTTTCAATCAAAGCAAGAAATGAATGCAACCTGTTCTTCATGTATGTGAGTTCACTTTCAGTAGGAATCCAGCATTTTTTTTACTGATTTTTTTTGTGGAAAACGGGCTAAAGTACAATCAGTGGCAGTCTGTGATAAAACTGTGTTGGACCTTAAAAAACCATGGGTTTTTGATGTCTTCAGACACTGACTTGTGTCACTCCACATCACTTTCCTATAGTTCCTTGTTACAATATGGCTATGCTAGACAACGTACAGATGTGCCAGAAAGTGCTCATAGTTAAATATATATGTGCTACCAATTCACTTTCAATACAATTTTAGCAGCCCAAAAAAGTAGCTGCACTGGGTATTATTCATTTGTTCTTTATTTTAATTCCCAGGGTATGAGCTTATCTACTTTTAAGCTATTACTTTCACGTCTTTCTAGGCTAAAAATGTTAGAACTCCTTCTTTACAACTAGAAGCAACTCTGGGGCAGGTCATCATGTACACAATGCTGCAAGCTGAGCCTCTCAAGCAATCAGCAGCACTGGACCCCTGCACCAGGTGCTGATTTCCCCTATAACAATAGGCACAATTAAGTCAAAGCCAACCCGATTAACTCTGCTCCAGGCTAACCCCTGCATGCTCACTGGTTCCCTTGATTAACTGTACAGGACTGACGGACAAGAAGGTGTTAGGAAAACCCCTGAAGAATTAGCAAGCCCGCAAGGAGACTCTGCAGGAGGGAGAAGGCGCAAGAAAGAAAGAGCAGAAAGGTGGCAGTTTAAAACACTTATTAAAGGAGTTAACAAAATAAAAGGATGTAATTTAAATCACTAAATGACAGAAACCTATTGTGATGAGGCAGTGCAGTGTCTAAAAGTGGATACTCCCCATAAAGATCACACATGTACCTGCACAATAGCATTAGATGAGGACGGAATTATAAACCTCAGCGACGCTGGACTTTTTGGGTTCAGCCTCGTTGCAATAACTGAAATAGGTTTTGTATTGATAGCAATAATCTTCAGCAATATAAAGTATTTATTAGTGCCCACCTGATGGTAGTACTTTAGTGCCCCTTATGCATTGCCAAAAATAACATCAATCAGCAACTCATTAAAATAAAACTCAAAAATATGCCAGTGAAATGCTTAAACATACTTGAAATATGTTCTGCTAGCTTTCCCATACTCCTATATTCATTTATAGCATCAAGGTATGAGCCAATATACAGAAACTCAGATGTTGTCGTAATTTTAGCATAGGGCAATGTTAATTATAGCATGTCAAGATATTTAAAAATTAATAAAAGGAGACAATTCCATTTTTTGTCACATACCAGTTAGAACTACTTCAGTTCATCACAGTTGACTGCTGTATCGTTTTGGGCTTTTGTAGCATTGTGCTCTGTGTGGAAGGAGTGCCCTCCCCCCCCCTTTAATGGCAGTAGACTGCTGGGAGATTGTTCAAAGATAAAAATATGTACCACCAAGTCCCTAAAATGTCATGATAAATGAACTCAAATGTCACTATTAAAATATTTCCTTTCATCAGTTTCACAGCACAGATCTCCCATCATAATGCCAGAACTGACACAACTTTGCTCATACTTCTATGGGAATACTGAATTTCTTTTTGAAGGTTGATTTTAAGACAATGGAAATGCATGTGGCATAAAACTGAAATAGCCACCTATAAAGTGGCTTAAAAGGTGGCCCCTGGAGAAAAAATCTTCTGCATGACCCTCTTCCAGAGGAAAAAATCCACCAGGTTGAGTTTATCACAAGCAGATCCCTGAAACAATTCTCTACAGGCTTCTTTAAATGTGAAAAGCATCATTTTGCTTTTAACTGATTCTGTTAACAGTCTCTGAGAAAGAGAAAAAAGTCACACAGCATAAGAGAGAACTGCTTATGAAGAAAACAGAAGACTAAATGAGAAATTCAAGGGTACCAGATTTCTTTCCTTTTTGCCACTGTTATTCAATGCTGTGTTCCCAGATAGCAAGGAAAAAAAAAAAAAGAAAGAACACCTTTAATTCAGTACCAGAATCAATATGACCATGAAAATTTTGTTAGTTTATTATGGGTATTTTCCATAACATTTCATGCCTTTCTCCCTCCTGTCTAACTATTTTCTATTCAAATATCCAGGTGATGCTTTGGAACTTTTAACAAAGGGCTGATAGGAAGTGAAAGCTAACGAACAATGCATGTTTATAATGAGAACCAAACTGCTACCTGCAGAGAATAATACAGGATGATCTCTCTTTGGAGAGGGGGAAAAAACCAACAACATAAATGGAACGCTGTCAAATTTATAAGCAGCAATTTAGACAGCAAATATGTTGCTTGGGTTTCAGCAGTCTTAAACACTGTGAGCGGCTTAACCTTATCTCCCAGTGCCACTGCCTTCCTGGAGTAATTGATGCTTGGAGTCCCCCAATTTCACATAAACCAGGCCACTGTGTTATTGTATACAGCAATCTAACTGCTAGCAGAGACAGGAAACGGTGCTGAACCCAGATCAATAGACATGTCAACAGTAAGCTGCTTAATCTAATTCTGCCTATCTCATCTTGGAGCACAGAGTTTGCAATTTTACTGCTAGGTCCCTCTGGCAGGAAATGGTTTGGAAAGTTTAGTCTTAAGAAGTTTAAGCGATATGCTTATCCTTCAGGCTCTTGAATGTTTATTCAGCAGAATAGCTGCTTTAAATGTTTTATAAATGGTAGCAATGTAAACAAGGCACTCCTGAATTCCTTCCCATATGAAAGCCATAGCGGTGATTTCCTCACAGTGGACAGGGAGCTTCTCACGACAGCCAATTACACTTAAAGGTAAATTGCATTTGTACAGATGTACCAAACTCAAATAAACTTTGACGATCAGAATAATTTTCCCAACAACCCCTCCTTCACTCTGATGATGTTCCCACATGGAAACACTTTTTTTTTTTAGCAACTATGTCGCTCTCTCCTCCTTCACAGCGTTATCAGTGATTTCCCTGCAAAAATATAGACATACATATAGATAGAATTCACAGTTCACTGGTGCCTGTTCTGTGTCCCAAACACTCAGAGCTTTCAATTTCAGCTGAACTATGACAAAGTCATGGTGCATCCCCAGGGGTTTTGTGGTGCCCGCAATTCAAGGGGCTGTGGCCATTGCCAGCAGAGGGGAAATTTAAGCTCCTGGTTAACTTTGGAATCTCAGTTGATGTTTTCCAACCATGACAGACCTTTAAACTACTTTGACAGTCTATTTGTCATTGGAAAACAAGTGCAAACTTGTTTAGAGAGGAAAGATGGTGTTTTGCTCAAGGTGCTGGAGAGGGAATTAGACGATACAGGTTCTTTCCTCAACTCCTGCTACAAAGTGCCAGTGTGCTTGTGCCGGCCAGTTTTTAAGTGCTTCAGCTCCCCACCCATAAAATAAAACTTTCCCAACTGCACTGGAGTGCTGAGATGCTCAATGCATTAGTGTACATGAGGTGTTCAGACACCACAGTGCTGAGCATTACAGAAAAGTCAATAAATGAACTCCATAAATAAAATGTTACAAAAGCCCACTTGAGTCTTTCAGCCTGAAATCATGGGACTGCTCCCATGAGTTAGCTGGAAATAAATTTAGCAAAGATTCCAGGAACAATACAACTGAGGCTAAGATTAAGAAATAGCAAAGAAACAAATATAATTTAAATACTTGTACATTACTTAACAAACAAGTTGTTTACTGCTGGAAGTCTTACACTGCATACCTCAGATGAGGAAATGAAGGTCTCTTGAGTAAAATTTTAAAAAATCAACTCGATATCTGTGGGCTTATTTGTGAACAAAACTCTCTTGAACACAGGCTTAAATGGAAAGAGTTTGCATAGCTGGCTTAAAATATCTTCAAACCTGCCTTCTTTCTGTTTATAAAAGTTTTGCTCTTGTGCTTTAAAAGCTTAAACTACAGAATATTATTCCAAAGATCAACAGCATGCCATGAATAATCAAAGGCAAAGGTGAAGAGATTCTTTTGTCAACAATTCATGGACTCCACTACAGCCATTTCTAATAAGGAGCAATTTAGTAAAAATAATAAAAGTCAGGAGACAGACTATCTACAAATACAAAACCCAGTAATTTAGTTCAATTAGTTCGCTTCAAATAGAAACTTATGGCATGCTAGTCTATTTTGGTTTCAGACTTATCCCACCCCCAGTCCACATTTTCAAAGGTATAGTATATTCCAAATGCTAATTAACTACCATTCCTTTTAAACTCATTAATATCCCTACAAATCTGATAGTTTGGAAGTTTTACATGGAGGTAAGACTAAGAAATTACATTCTCATTAAAATGCAAACAAATCAGAAAGGCCTTACTTTAATCCCTAATACACCATTACCTGTCTCAGCAGAGACCATCACAGAGCAGCTAAGAACAGGAACACATTTCTTATCCTAGTGACCCACTCATGAAGCTCTTCATTTGTGGCTTTCTCAGTGCTTGTAATTTCAACTTTGTTCTAATGACATCTTCTCTTTCTACAGATTGAACTGTGGATTTTCATCCCTCACTTTCCACTCAACTTCTCATAAAAACAATTCTACTATAGTGGTAAACAGTAATTAGCCAATTAACAATGCCACAAGATGGAAATAATCCATTTTACCAGCTCATATATTTTAAAAAAGTAACCTGATTCTTTACAATCATCAGTTTGGGCAACAGTGAAAATGACACAATCCTCACTATTTTCCACATTTATGTGATGTTTCTCAATATAAATGAAGATGTAATCACTGTGGGGAGGGGACTCTGTTTTCACATGCATTTGTTTTATACCTACAAGTGAAGTCACTGATCATTTCTGCAATGCAAATAAATGATTATTCTCTCTGATCTCTAAGAAAAAAATATACAGGGAACTCAAAACCTTTCCAACTCTACCATAAAGTTGCGTAACAAAAGCATGTGCAGAATCTTGCTGTCAAATGGCAACAAGTCTACTTGAAATAAAAGAGCACATCTTACAGTTTTGAGTGGAATTATTAATGCTAAAGGGTTTCGAAGGCTTTGAAGGAAAAGTGCACAGAAGATAGATAAATGAGTATTTAAGGCTTTCTGTATAAAAATTATGGAGAACCTTATAATAAAATAATAATTAAAATATTACTATTGTGGTGCCATATTTGGTGCATGTACACAAGAAATACTCTATAATTCATTCTATAGCCCAAGTATCTGGACATTTAAGTGTTGGACCACTTTTATCAAAAGTAGACTAGATCATAGAAGGTCCCAAAGTTTGGGTTCCCAACCTCAAATCTCAAGAATTTAATTTTTTTACTTAGAAATATTTTCAACAGTCTTGTTCAAACTGCCTAATACCTTAAAGACAGAGAGTTAAAAAGATGGCTTCAAAGTATTGTGCCAAAAACTGAAATACATGTAGCACATTTGCGGCAAAATTTGAAATGTACATGTTCAAAAGATGGAAGCACAACTGTTCAGCTGAGAAGTTATGTATACAAACGCCACATGAATTTTTATGATGTCCTGATCCTTCATAACGAGAACCAAAACTACACTTCTTTTTTAGAACTCCCACGCAACCAACACGAAGATGTCACTTTTTGTGTTACCCTGGCTTGTATGAGACCAGACAGCGACTCAGACCCTGCAGGTCAGTAGGCAAAAAAC
The DNA here is from genome assembly GCA_013397115.1 of Edolisoma coerulescens. Taxonomy (NCBI): domain Eukaryota; kingdom Metazoa; phylum Chordata; class Aves; order Passeriformes; family Campephagidae; genus Edolisoma; species Edolisoma coerulescens. The sequence goes on along the minus strand of VWZW01004314.1, from coordinate 1,989,029 downwards.
CTGAACATGGGTGCTTACCAGTTTTTTGGAAGTATGTGAGGCTCTGAATTGGTATCTAATTCCCTCTGAGATCAATAACATTTAGGTGCCTAACCTGCCTAAGCACTTCTGAAAACCCTACTGCCTGCTTAAAATCTTGCTTTGGCTTGTCTGAAATACTCATAAGACTGCTACATTTCCACAGCCACAATCACCATTAGTTCATGACTTTACTGACCCTGGTGAAATGGCAGGCAGTCCTTCCAAAAGGACTAAGTCAAATTGACAGGTAGTTGTCTTTCTGGCCCTTTTGTTTAACAAATGTATTGGTTGCTTTCTTTCCAGACTCAGATAAATGAGTAACAAATTAAAAGAAACATTTTTATGATTCACTGCAGTAGCTTGCTTTTTGTGCTCTTCTCTATTCTGATACAAGGTTAAAAGTGACTGGTAAACCTTTTAAGGTTATTGAAACTAAATTATTAACGCTGTGTTTCACCTTCCTTTTGTCCTCTTCATGGCATTCTCCCTGATTGCTTACTGCTACTCCACTCCTACAAGTTGTAAATCAAATGAAAAGCCTTTAAAGTACAAAACCATCTGATTAAAATTTTCATCCACAAGGGAACCACAGATATGACAAGAAGCCACATTATGCAGTTTTTACATTTAAAACATCTGACAGTCTTTTTTTTTCACGTGTGTGAAAATTGAGTGCTTTCATCTTTGTAAGCAACAAAAAGGATGATTCTCACTCATAAAACCCATTTGCAACCTTCAAAACATCTTTGATAATCTTCTCCATTGCATAACTGCATTTGGTGCAGTGTATGCAGGCATAAAGTGCCGTGACACATGGCTAGTCTGGTCACATTTGAACTTCTCCCAGCTCTAACCTGTACAGTTCACAGGACTGCTGAGATCACCCATCAAACTCAGCACCAGATCATTCACAGAGAGCCCACACTACATGGGCAGTTGGAAACATAAAGGAAGACATGGTAAACTATGATCAAGGGTCTAATAAAAACCCATGGTGAATACTTCTGAGGGAAAAGACGTACTTTTAAGGAATGAACTCTGTCTAGAAGGAAGTAAAATCTAATTTACATTTTAGTGAGGTTTCTAATGCAATTCCTATCTTAGATAAGATACGGGTTTATTTGACAGCACACTTCTGAAAAGTTGGCAAACAACAACTTTCTTAATGCTGCTTTTCAGCAGCAGAGTATAGGATGATCCATCACCAAGTTTTCAAGATCTGAGCTCCTGATACTCCAAAAGAGAATAAACCAAGCAAATTTCTGCATTTCAGTTTTCATTGGATTTCATAGCTGCTGCACATTTATGGTCTGCTAGGCTGGCACAGAGTTACTGCACATATGCCACAGCAGTAAGAAGTTGGTTTGTCCAGCAGGGGAATCCCTGCACTGGAGTTAAAACATTGGCCTGAACCATGAACAGGCCTTGAAAAAAGCCTGTGGTGCTAACACTACGCTATTTAATATCTGATAACATATCAATGTCTGATAACACATTCATTACGGAGATATGAAGTTTCAGGAAGCACTGAGCTCTCATTTAATAGCAGCACCGTCTGCTGGGCGAGCTCCTCATTTATTTCACTGACACACTATTTAAATGCTACCTCATGAACAAGATGTCCTGTAAGCCAAATGTTACAGGTCCAAACCAAGTATTTGGTACACCATATTGAGTCAAAAGCACAGAAATGCTCCTTCCTAATCCCACAGCATGTGATGTGTGAATTGCTTTTCTAGGGAATAAGGTCAGTGATAGGGCATTGAGAGCTCTGTCAGGAAATGATGCTGAGCAGGAAAACCTTCATGTGTGGCAAGCTTCAGGAAAGTATCCCAAGAGCTCCAGGAGAATCACTGAAATGACTACCTGACCTACATTTGGGTCAATAATGCTAATCAAGAGAGATTTCTTCATGATGAGTAGGTCTCAAAGATGTTTGTTTTCCTTTGTTTAGGATGTAAGGTACCAGTTCCATTTAGTGCTTCATACAGAAGGAAAGTATCATCATAGCAGGAGTGGAAAGTACTGATGGCAAACCTTGCATGGGAAAGCATGAGGTGCTGAGATGGGCAGAGGGGACTAAGCTGGGAGCAGTGGCTAAAGACAGTGACCGGGTCTCTGAGCCAGAAGACAGCAACATGTGGGCATTTGTGCTGTATTTGATCTGGCACTCTTGCTTTTCCCTACAGATTAAAATCTGTATTGCCATTTCCTACTGGCAAGATTTTCTCATGGAAACCTGAGCAAGCTGCATACGGAATGAAGGAGCTCTTATGGCTTGTATTTATCAAGCAACTTGTTTTCTCGGATGTCAGTTTTTCTTCCTTTCCCCCACCTTTTTCTTCCTGCCTTTGTTTTGGTGTTCAGACACCTAGATTCTCACAATCAATCACAGCAAACGACCTCCCATAAACCTGCTTAGAGGAAAACAATTTCTTCCTCAGGCCTCCAACCCATTCCCTTGAAACCAGCTGTTTCTCTAAATATACAAGGCAACACACCTGAAAAACTGAGTATGACATTACATGACAGGAGAAATCATTTCAGCTCTGCCATCCCATTGCTTTGTAGAATTGAGACTCATGTAATAAAAGATATAGTTTAAACAATCGGGAGATCCATTTATATAATATACATTAAAAGAGTCACCAGCCAGAATAAAAAAAAGGCAAGGACATAAACAGTTGGGAATCCTCAGCAAGACCCCATACACTTCAGGGAAAGATTCATAGTCTCTTCTTCTGTCCCAGGGAATTTTTTTGTTCTACAATGGCACAGTTGTGACAATGGAAGAAATGAAGCACAAAAAGGTGAAAAACAAATTCCCATCTTTCATTTGCTAAATGCTGCTGTACCTACTCTGGTGTCAGATGATGAGCTTGGCTCCCCTTTGTTTCAGCAGCCACCGCAACACATTGTGCAAGGCCTCCAGCTGAGTCAGTGCTCGCTCGCTGTGCTCCGCGCACACAGATGGGAGTAGGCAGAGAAATGTCAAGATACTTGGATTAGCTCGGCTTTGGTCACGCACAGAAGCAGAGCTCAGGGCAGTGAACAATCCTAAATTAAACATGAAGCCTCCTCCCCAGTCCAGGCACCTCGTTTTTCAGGCATTAGTCATCAAGGAACTTCCAAGCTGGTAGGTCTTGCTATGGGTTTAAGTGCTTGCTTTCATAGCTCTACATCCCAGCAGTAAGGGTGCCTTGCCCTGGCAATAAGATAAAGCCATCATATAAAAAATGTGCCATGATGTTTTAAGTTTTTAAATCATTTGGAATGCATGCATGTAGTTAACTTTTACTGTTATTGTTGCCAACCCCCTTGAGGGAAAAGCAATCTTCCTATTCCCCTCATTCTATGTATGGCATCTTTTTTGTCTGACATATTTCAGTAATTGGGCATGTTTATTCCTCAGCTAGTTCTAACACAACCAGTAGAGGCTGCATTTTGAATCTATGAGAGGAAGCTGGCAAGTGCCATGGAAAAAAATTAACATTTCCAACAGTACGCAACACATGGATGAATGTTACTCAGCCTGATGGGATGCGCAATTTTTAAATCTCCTACAAATGTCTGTGTATTATTCCACCACTTCTCCCTGTGAACACTCTGGTTTTGGTTGAAGGCTATTTCCAGTTCAGACTCTTTTTCTTCAGCATTTTCTCCTGTCTTTTCTACGTGCTATAACACCCATTACTGGCTCTCACTCTTTTCAGGGACTTGTTTTACTGCCTTCCTTTCCATTTCGTTTGTACTAATTCTGTCCCCTGGTCTTCTCTGTGATTTAAGGCAAAAAGCAGGTCCAGTTCATCCTCTATACACAATCTAAAGGAATATGAAATACAAATGGGTGAGAATTTGCCAATTTCACCTTTTGAACAGAGATAAAACAACCTTTTGCACTATACTTCTGTTTGTCAATGCCAAACCACAGATCAACTACGAAAGCAGGCCTTCTCAACCAGGTATTAAAAAAGCAGCTCCACCCCAAATTCTCCTTTTGCAAATTTCCAATTGATTATGAGGGTTGCATCATAGATTAAAGTTGCCACCATGCTTGGAGCGCTCAAACATGAAAAATTGCAGAAAGGGCAGTACTACAATGGGGTCAGCATATTTTTTCTTCTTACCACTTTTAGCCCAAACCTTCAGGATCCTCCTTGCTCCTCACCCAACTGTCACAGGCAAAGGATACATAGGAAACTCTCAAACGCAGAACAAAATAACTTAAGAGAGCTGCTACCATATAGCTGAACAGCAGTTCATTGTTCCCTTGCCTTGGATAGTTTTAGGTCTTTATTTTACTCAAAGATCTCTTACTTACCAATGCCCTGACCTTGGCATCTGTGCTACTCTCTTAAAGCTAATGTGATCTGCTCACACAAAGCAGACTATTGCCACGGAGCATAAGCAGCCCTAGTGATGTCACTGAACTCATTAAAGATATAGTTGACTTCTTGCCCCTAGAAAACCTAATTATTAAATGTAACCTTAGCTGAAAACAGTAGTGCTTGTTGATAAGCAAAGTTAAACAAAAGGTGTTTTGTTCAAACATAAATATAGTACTTGACTAATAAATAGGAGTTCCTGCTTTATAACTGTGGCAAACTGTAGTTAACCATGAAATTCCTGAGATAATTGATATAAAAGAAGAATGGAATATTCTGAAATACAATCACGTGCATAGTTTGAAAATCTAATTCCTAATGCAATTCATAACATTAACACCAGGTCTAGAAAACTTAGTGGTTCATTTTAATAAACAGCAAATGCTGCACATTCTCACTCTGAGGACCCATTAGGAAGCTAACCCTGATGTAAAACTGCTATAATCTATCTTCTGAGAATTATTTTAAAATATACCTTTTATAGCAAATGTAAAACATAATAACTGTGTTGTAAATGTGACTGCTATATTTATTTGTTGCTATAGCTATGGATTGCAAATTTAGAAAGGAAAAATACACTTCAAATACTATCAGAGACAATAAGAGCCTTATGCTTCTATACAATATTAAACATGCCACCTCCCACTGGTGATATATAAATCACATCACTGTTAAATCAGCTTCTTTCTTTGAGCAAACTGACTTCTTGAAATTTCTTAGATTTTTCGTAATATTTAATGTTCTTATTTTATCTATTTTTATCTATCAAAGCACCAAAAAATACTGATGATTTACGTGTCACTGCAGTCCATCCATAAAATTTGCAAACGGCTAAATCAGAGAAACCAATATCCTTGAAATACAAGTGACTAAAGGAACAGCTAAAAAATTGAGATTTTAAGTGAATATTCTCAAGGGTCAAGACTCTGTCTTAAGACTGGAATATGCCTAGAATATTTACAGACATCTTTCCCTCTCCTCTGTCTTTATAAAATGACTGCAAAACAGTGCTCCCTAAACACTAACAGGCTATGCTGAACAGAATGTACAGGTCTATCCACTGAAGCCAAGAATGGGATTGGTGCAGCTTTGCAGGTATTGTGCTGTCTTACAAAATAAGCCAGATACAGTCATCCTCAAAAAAAATCAGGTGGTTCACATGCATTTTGGTATGGAAAAATTTTCTCAGGATGAGAATGGATACTCCATTATTTGAGGCATTCAATTTTAAGTTGGTTAAAGTTACCTTGGTAATAATGCTATGGAGAACAATGCTGCAGAGACAACATTCATCGTCACAGAAACTAATAGAAACCCCTCAAATTTCGTTATATAGGTATTGCAGCCTAGTTTTGTACAGTTTTCTCTCCTTGCTGCATGCTTCAGGATTTCATGAGAAATTTTTGCATGAGTTCTGTTCAACCTCCATGTAGAAGCTACCAGTTAAAGCATCATTCTAGGTTTGAAGACTATCTGCTGGAGGCATTGAGGAATCAGTGTGAAAATACTACTTCTCAGACCAAAATTATTCAAAAAGAAAAGAATATTCATGTGCATCATATGTAAAATTTAAGCACACAGGAAAATAACACTAAAATATACGTGGATGGCTTTAAAAAACAGCAGTTAAAATACAAAGTAACCAGGGGGAGGTAGTTTTAAGAGAAGTGAAATCATATACACATATGTGAGCTCCAAAATGCCCCTTCCCCCTTTTTTTTTTTTCTTTTTTTGTTGTGGGGGTGTGTGTGAGAGAGGATATCTGACAGATGTCAAGGTCAAATCACACAGCCTTTAGAGCTAATACAAACTATGACAGCACTCTACATGTATGTGTCACAAAAAATGCATGTGATTTTAAACTCTTAACCACAGATTACAGGCTGGCTTCCTGTGGCTTTTTAAACATATGGTCAGAAGCGAGGATGGAAGAAAGCATTTTTGTGTGATCTGTCATTGATCTGAGAATGTAATCTTTGTTTTATTTAAGTGTCACAGCTTGCTACAGTAATGAGCTGAATACAATATTTTAAAGGGTTAAGCTTTTGAAATGAGCAGATTCAGGGAAGGGCACAGCAACATCTTAATGCCTAACAAGTCAGTAAACACTGCAGATACCTGAAGGCCTTACTGTTTAAGGTCTTTCTTAAAAAAAAAAAGGTATAAATCGCAAAGCACTAATTTTAATGTCAGATTTGGCATCATTGCTGTATAATTATCTAATGCCTAATATGTCCTTGAACGAACAAAATGCATCACATAATCACACCCCACAATTACAAAATACATATAATCCCTATTTATATACTCACATACTTCAGTATAAAATATGCTATTATAATCTTCTACTAAGTGAACTTTGCTAAAAATTGTAACTATCTGATATTTTTCCTTCTCTCTCATTCTGGCTCTACTCTTGCTTCTGTCTCACCCTAACTATAAGCAGCAAGGGGTGAAGATTAGTTTTCTTCTATACAGTTACACCCAACACACTGGGGCTTGAACTACATGGAGCTTCTCCAATATCCATGTCAAATCAAACAGTAGAAAGGTGTAGGCAAAGGCATTCAAACAAAACCTCATTCAGGTCTCCTTGAGCATTCTGTGAACACAAGGAATTTCATGTACCAAGATGTGAGGACCCAATGTGGTAAATTTAGTGCTCAATTTCTCCGCATCTTTTCCTCTCAAAAAGCTCTTCTTACCTTGAGTCAGGTACCCTCACAGACGTAGCTGATTCACTATGTCTGACCTTCAAAACACACTGACATTGCATTCATTGCTGTGTTGCAGCAACCCACATAACACTCTGTTCGCTACCATACAAGAAATGTATTTTATGTTTGCTTTTGCCAATGATATTGCAAGGCAGAGAGCAAATTAATTGAAATAGAAATACAATTTTGTAAGAAAGTATTACAATTCTTGAAAAAATAGTGTTTTTATAAAGTGGATCATAACCTCCTAACTACAAAACTAAAGGATTGCATGAAAGAGACTAAGAGTTACTTAAACAGTCTCTATAAGCAATGGTTTTTATGTTAATGCAAGGAATGTGCTTAATTTTTTCAACTACTATAGATGAAAAAGAAATGTGTCTAATCCTGTAAAATAAATGATTTTAAATGTCAAGACTTTGATCACTGAATTCTTGCCAGGTAACTTAATCCCATTGCTTTCAAATTAAAAATGGGATTTGAACTACTGCTGCTCTGCTCTAAACAATGTTGCTTCAAACAGAGGAGTCAAGGAAACCAAGCAATTACAATAAAAGAACAAAAACATGTCAGCTACATTCACTTAGTATTGTTTTTGTGCACCTACACCACAGACACTGCCACTCCTGAGCAGAAGCCAGGTGTGGAACTAAAAACATCTGCTCTGCCTGAGCAACCCAGGTTCAGGTGCCCAAAATCTTCCTTTTATATCTCCTCCCGCTGGGGTCACTGACATTGCTCAGGCTGCCCTTCTTCATCTGGAGTATCAATAACCTCTTCATCCTTCTCACAGCTTTCTTCTAGTCATTCTGTCAAAGCTGAGCCCCATATTTTCATTTTACTGCTATTGTGCCGTGTCAGTTACTTCAAATATTGGAAGATTCATGATTAGTTACTCCAGTATTTCTTCCCATGTCATTTCGTTTTCTCTTTTCATGTCATCCACTTTCACAAATGCTAAAAACACCTTACATTCACCTTGGATAAACACATCTCCATATGTATTAATCTTGGTCTGGCAATATTTGCACACACTATGCAGGCAACATTTCCAAAGATGAGACGTCCTCTTAGGCATCAAAATCAAAATGCAGAAAACCCCAGACAGGTGTTTCAAAGTCACAGACCATCATTGATAAGACAAAGTGGATTACAGAAAATGGATGTCAGTCCAAATTTAAGTACCTAATCTGGAAAATGTCCTAAACGTGGAGTTCTTACACTGAAATGTTGAAATAAGCCTTAGAAGATTGCTATTTTTTCAATTAGAGTAATGACAGAGAATGAATCACAGACTGGCTGAATATTCTGAGTTGGAAAGGACCCACAAGGATCACTGAGTCCCTTAGGTGAATGGCCCGTACAGGGATCAAACCCACAACCCTAGTGTTATTGGCATCCTGCTCTAACCAACTGAGCTAATCACCCCTACCAAAATCCTATCAAAAACCTGCCCGTCTCTACAGGATTTGAAACTGTATTACTCTGTATTTTACTTGAGGGTCAGATATTAACATAACAAAATAAGTACAAATATCATGGAACTATGACAGAAAGAAACCAGGTCTGACTGTGAAGCTCTTTATATCGTTCTAGGTTTGAAGTGAGAAAGGCACAGCATGACATGCATCCACCTTAAGCTGCCAGTTCACAAAAAGGTGATGCCATCCAAGCGCACAGAATCATCTGTTCGTGCCCCTTCCATGGACATGTCTTCCCTCTCCCACATCCATGATCATAAACTAACACCATTTTCACCTAACTCCAGCTCTGGTAATCACCAGGCACTTTGTGAGACACTTCAGGCTCAGCAGAAAATTATCCTGGGTAGAAAAGAGAGTTTTCTGTGCAGGCAGTGAGTGGATCTGGCTCAGCAAATGGTTCGGTGATTCCCGAACTGGCACTGGGAGGAGGTCAGACCATCAGAAATGGAAGAAACTAGAAATGCAACAAAACATTACTCTTTTTGGTGGCTGTGAGACACCACAGCAGCCCAGTTGTTTACAGAAGCAGAGCACCAGAGCTCTGGGAAACAGAACTGGCTCTGTATGAAATGTTAACATCAGTAACGACCTTCTCAGGTTCACTTTGTCAACAACACAATATCTCTGTATACAAAATCCTTTAGCAACTTGGAAAACTGCAAAACCAAGAAAACCTCCAAAATTGCTGCAGTCAAGAATCTTCATAGGTTAACAAGCTTTTCCAGCAAAGCATCTAAGATTCTAAATTAAAATTCTTGAATTTTTGTGTTGAGAAGAGAAAATCACCAGATAAATGGAATGACATTGACAAAACCACTCAGAAATGTAGCAACTAACCATGTATCTCTAAGCCAGTACAGAATTCCCCCTCCCTTCTGTTAGGAAGACTTTAAACTAGCAAACTTGTGATCACTCAGCTAAAGCCAAATGAATTCATGGGCACATTTTGCAAAATCTGATATACTCAAAGTCTGCACATATGGATGCAACACAAATAATTAAAATTAAAGAAAAAAGCACCCTCGGGTCATAAAAGAGTCTTGAGAGAGAAAGACAGAGTGACTCTGAACAACAACAACAACCACTGCAAGCTAGAATATCCTCATCCATAGCCATCTACATATTAAAAAGAATGCATATTCATATTCCCTAAGCGATGTCCCTCTGCTCTTCCAAAGTCAAAGGAACTCTTCTCTAAGCAGATAAAATCTTTCTCACTATGTTTTTCAGCAGCTGTCTTTGCTGGTTTCTAATCAAAGCTCATGATAACTGGCTTTGGCAACAGACTGTAGTTTCCCAGATGAGTAAGCAAACAAAGAGTTTATTTTTCCCCCTCTTCCACAGAACTTGAGATGCATTTTCTGTCTTGAGAGGGGATTGATGACTTCCATAATCTGGTCAACACCTCGAATACATTTAATGAAGGAACATCAGGGGTCTATGGTATTTGTATACTTCAAAATGTGGACAGCTACAAGACAAAGATAAATGCCAGCCTGGAAAACAAAAATCTGGACTGTAGCAATTTATAAGAGTAGAAAATGAGAAACCTTTAGACAATAATTGATTTATATTTGACTGAGAAACAGACATAAGAAGAGCAAGTAAATTGACATATCATAAAAAATCTTCACTTGGGTTATTCTTAAGTATTCTTTAAAATGGGGGGGGGGGGGGAGCTCATCAGAACAACATTCACTGAAAGATGATATTGATTTAGAAGGCAGAGCCTGAGGGATGTCAAACCAGAAAATCACTATAATCAACTACAAAGGAAATTCATCATGACAAAAAAGGAAGTGGGTGGATAAGCAAAGCCTATGGAAGAAAAAGAAAAATAACACTGCGTACTGTTAGATACAAGATTTTAAAAAAAAAAAAAAGTGTATGTTAAAATGATTCCTATTCAGTTCATATGAGCAATCTAACAGATAGATACCAAGACATTAAGATAGAGGATGTATTGTCTTGAAGAGACACTGAAGAGTTCCATAGGCAAATGTGTCTTGCCACTGTGTTGAAAGACAAACTTTAGGTTGAAGTTTAAAAATCTGAATACTTAAAAACATAAAACTTGTATTTGTTAGAAAGACTGCATAGAAAGAGAGAAAATATATCCTAAACCTGCAATTCTAATTTACTTTTCTATAATGAAACAGAAGAGTATTGAATAAAGTCTGGCAGAAGCCAGCATGTTGATAATTGACAAAGCAGACAACTTCAAACATCCTAGGACAAGAAAGATTAAGTTTAATATGTCTCCAATGTGTAGGTTTAAAATAATTTCATTCAACATTTGTTCTCAGTCTTGAATAGCAGAGGAGGAAGAGTGGAGATTAAATGGCAGGTGAATTGAATGTTTCTTTTGATGATAATAAAATCTAGAGCACTGATGGAATGTAATTTAATCTAAACCAGCACAAACCACTTATATGTGTGATATGGGCCTGATCCTTGGGTGCAATCTGGAAGCAGGAGCAGCAACACACCCAGCTCAAAGCTACACTTTGCACATGGGCTGTGTACAGCACCGGGTTTCCAACGCAGCCTTCACACAACAATCTGACAGCCAATTCAGGGAAAAAGATTCAGATGTGGTTTATGTTTTTGAATGCCCTGCTTTTCTCATGTTTGATTTGAGAATATTTCTCTTGACACAGACAAGTGGTGCAAGCAGTTGAAAATGAGGCTAGAGAAGTTTAATATGAAGCAGACAGAAAACTGTAGTGAACAATATCTGGCCAGAAAGATTTAATATACGAGTTGCATAATTCAAATTCCCCTCCATAGCTCTAAACTGTGCTACACTAAGCAGTAAGTCAGGTCCTAAAAAATAGTAGATGTCTTGCAAGTGGTGGTAACTTTTACCACAGCGGCTGAAATTGGAAGCCCTCATAGCCAGCACCAAAGTCCATCTTCATCTTCTACCACCTCTCTTCATTAGTGATTTAATAAAAACACCCCACCCACCATGCCTGATAATAAAATTTGTGTACTTGCATGGTAACAACATGCAGTTTTAGGGCACTGTTTTTTCACCACTGTCAGTCAAGAGCATATTGTCTCAGATTTAAATGGCAACTTCATGAGTATCTGGACTCAGATAGAGAATGGGATTCATCTAATAAAATAAGACATCTATATCTGTGTCACTCAGTCAATTAAGATACAGAAGACTTTTAGGTTAACAGTTGGACTCAATGATTCCTATTTGCTTCACAAAGTGCCTGCAAGCGAATTCAAGAAGTCAGTGAACTGCATATGCAAATGAGTTCACAAAACTATAGATTTCTTATTTATGCACTTTTTTTCTTTTTTTTTAACCTAATATTTTCTACCTTAAAGAAACAAAACGAGTTGGACTGGATCACAGAAAAGGTCCATCTGCTCCATGTCTTGTAACAGCAAATATCCAGGGAAGAGCACAAATGTATAAAGAAACCCCTCTGACACACACCTCCCATCAATGCAATTTGCATCACTGACTGCTTTAGCTGGGCTGATATTTTTTCTTGAGGCAGCGATAACGACACACAGGGCTCCGATAGCAACTGTCTGTGCAATGCTTCAGAGCAGCAAAGCATTTTGCAAGTGCTAAGTATGACTATTCAATGTGTTCACTTTTATTAGAGATTTGATGATGAAATGCTCAGATTTAATATGCCTATTACTTGTATGAGCACAAAATAATTTATCCAAAGCTTGAAGCCTATTAGCTGCCAACTAGTCTACCAATTTACATGATTTTCTGATTAAAAGCACCCTGAAGATCACTGCAGTAATAATGAGGTGTTTCTTAAAGAAGCCAAAGCAATATACTTATTTAAAAATATTTATTATAACAGCAGTTTAAACATAGTAGTTATACTTTTCTTTTTCAGACACACAAAAAGTAAACATTTGCCTCTCTGGCAAAGCTACTTTTGCACAAATTTTCAAAGCATTAGCTGTGAACTTCCAACTTCCCATAACATACTGAGCTTTTGTTAAGGCAAGGTAATTTTCTATGTTTTGAACTATTTAGCACAAAGGATCATGCTATCACCTCTAACAGCTCTCCTTTTCTTTTCTGCTCCTCTCAGTCCTAGCAAAACATTCTCCCAAACTTCTTATGTAAATACTACTACTAAATAACAATAATATTATTAATATTATCAATAACAAAACCTAACAGCATGACACAAAAAATTATTTTCCCAGGACAAATATTTCTAAAAACATCACATAATCTCACATGAATAGCAGAAAAATAATAATGTCCTTACAAAAAAAAAAGTCAAATCAATAACTTTACACTGGGGCCTCTATACAATACCATATAATAGACAACACAAAAATGCGCAGTGAATTCAAATGGTTTTCCCTGGCTGAAAGGGACCTGAAAGCCCTGCTCTCATGAAAATGAGCTATACCTGGTTATGCCAATCTCACATGGCCATAAAAGATTTCTGATGTTGGAGAAATCCATAGCCTTGACAAATAATCTACTTCCTGTGCATCATCCTCCTTATTACTAGACAAAAATATCTTTTTAACTTCCCCTGTAAATCCAGTATTTTTGCCCCATGCACTGCTAATAGGGAGAATAAACTATTTCCTTCATTTGAGAAACCTATTACATCAGATCAGGCTGGTTCTCAGAGATTGACAGCAGTAAAGACTAGCTCTTGAAAAGATGCGTATCCTTTTGAAAATCATTTATGAAACACTTTTCCATTAATAATTATTGCCTATGAAAACAACGTCTATTTGCACACTTTCATGTTAAGTCCTTTGTTATGCTGGCACTGCCAACATAAAATTAATAAATGTGTTACTTATTGAGCCAATTATAATAACCAAGTGAGAAAAATTCCATTACAAATATTAAAATAATCTATTATTGCATTTTAAGGGATTGACTACATAATGCCATGACTTCTTAAGCAATATTACAGTTGCCGAGATATCAAAATTCTTATATGCTTTTTGAAATTATTCTTTGAACAATGTCTCCCCCAATCTATCATATACTATATTATCTACATGAACAAAAAGTCTTATAGTCTTACAGATTCTCAAAATACTTTATAAAACTGGTTCTTGTCTTGCTTGAGTAAATGGTATTAATGGAACATGTAAAAGTAGATGACTGTATACAATTGCTATTTTGTCCCTGAAAGGCAAATTCTTCTCTAGCAGTCATTCAAATTAGAGCTATCACATGCAACTGAAATTGCTGAGGAAATGTCTGTAAACAACATTTAGTTTTTAAATTCAGCTTCAAGTATGTAGAGATGGCACAGGAGAGTTTACTCAAAAGCCACAAATAGACATTATTTAACAATTCAGGCATTATTTTCACTGAAGCATATAAAATTTTACAGTACAGTATGGAAACAATACCTTTCTTGAAAACAAAAGAAACTCCAGTTATTTTGGTAATCATATCTATGGCTCTGTGATATTTAAATACCCATCAAAAAGAGACAGCTAGTTAGATATAAGAAACATGTATGCATTTAAGCAATCTTACAAGAAAAAATAAGCTTTGAATTTAGTGAAATAGGCAGTGCTTAGTTACTAATGTTTGAGTCTCCAGAAGAATACAAGCCCAGAAACATCCTAAAACTGGCCAGATTCAGCAAGCTGAATCTTCTTTTTTTTTTTGTCTTGCATATATTCTTGCTCCAGAAAACACTTTATGATGAAAGCAGAGAAAGGCAAATGAAAGGTCCAAGTACTTGATTATTATAATTCTATAAATTAATTACTTTACATAGTCCTTGTTTTACTTACAGACATTTAGAATTTACACATATTTAAATCCTGTAACATTTAAGCACATTGGAGTATTTGAAAGTACACAGTAGCTGTCCAGACACTGTCAAATTCAGACATAATACTTTGCCTTTTCATGCACAGGAATGAGGACAGAGACTGATCTAACCAACAGGAAAGGGCAGGAGGGTGCAGAGGTTTTAAGCTTGATCTTGCACATAGATGAATCAGGTCTAATTTTCCCCCTGACTACTGTAATTGTAGCCAAAAGTCACTTGGTGAGTTATCATCAACTCAGATGCGTGAACATGGAAATCTAAGTGTCATTTTAGTGACTCAAAGACTTATTTCCATTGAATTGGCAAATATGAAACAGACCTACAGCAGCTGCAAACCCTTCTTGACTGGAGCTATTAGGCCGGATTTGTAACCTTTAGGACACCCAAAGTTGCTCCAAACATTTACATTCAGGCATTGCATCTGCCTTCCACGGGATATTCACACATCTAATTCTTGTTATGAAAATCAGATGTCTCAGAAATTAGAGAAAGGCAAGTTCCTAGAGTGCTTTGATTTTCCCTGTGGAGGTATCTCTATCTATGCACTACATATAGATTTCTCTCTCTTAGTACCCATACTGTGTGTGAACATCCTCCTCAGTGCCTCCATTTAATGAGCATGTCAACATTGCAAAGGCAGATGTGAAAGTGATGCTGATTCACCGAAACATCAGGATTATAGAACATCATCAGAGCAAACCAGACAATGCCCTGGAGAGCTACAGATGGCCAAGCCTTCACTGAACGGACTTTCATTTGAACCATGCCCAGAGAGGAAGCTTGGTTGACTTTGGACTTAAAGAGCTCATATCAACTTGGTAACTAAATGACCTCAGGGCAGGATTAATATGTATGGGTAGGGAGCATTTGCAACTCTGCCTAAAGCTATCTCACTTGGATGCTCTGAATTGCCCTCCTGAGGATACTAGCTCTCTCCTTTGGCTATACAGATAGCTTGGCTTTCTAATTTAGGCATGAATAACCTCCTTTTGAAAGCTTTGAATTATTTTTTGTGGAGCCTCTGTAGCTTTGGCTAGAACACATACCGACAGATTCAGGCCCAATGGAACCACATTAAATCAGAGTATTTCAGAGATATCCATTCATCCTACAGGAGCTAAGACTAGAATTTAGAATGGAAAATTTTGGATCTGAACATATCAATGGCATTTCTTTAAGTTCTCTACATTTCACAAACATTTTCTCTTTAACTCGGTGAAATTTTTCTAATTTGACAGCTAGATCCATAAACCATCCTGACTATCTAATGCTATCAACACTCTTAAGTGCAGTATGAAAGCTCAGTTCATTGAACCATCAGATAATACCACATAAGACCTAGTCCTGTTAATCATCACATATATATATCTAGAGAGAAGC
This sequence comes from Edolisoma coerulescens, assembly GCA_013397115.1. Lineage (NCBI taxonomy): Eukaryota > Metazoa > Chordata > Aves > Passeriformes > Campephagidae > Edolisoma > Edolisoma coerulescens. The sequence continues at coordinate 1,973,223 of VWZW01004314.1, read as the reverse complement.
ATATGTAATCCATTGTACATTCAGCTTGTCAAAATGTTTTAATTATTCAGTCAGAACAGTATGACTGCATGAATCATTTCAGTGTTCACCACAGAGCAAGTTGGAAAAAGGTCTTGATGAAGTGACTGCATAAGAATTTTTTAAACTATTACTCTCATATAAAATTTGAGGTAAAATGAAGGCATAAGTAGGTATAAGTCAGGTCTAGGACTGCTCAGAAAACATTATTTTTTCTGCCCCCTCTACTAAGCCCTTTCCAGTTCAGATAATGTTTCCATTCTGCTGCAGACTTCTCTCAGGAAATTAATTTCTTAGCTTGATGTCACCTGAGGACATCCAAATGAACCACCTACCATCTCTCTAGCCTCCTTTCTTTCTAATGCTGTGTTACATCTTAACATTTCACATAACAACTGTAAGACAGACAACCTGATCTTATTAAACTCCATAAAGTACTGCACCACACTCTATGGTATTGTAGAAATAAAAGTAAGATAACATCACTCTTGAGGATTTGTTTGTGCTCTAAATGTACTCTTTCATAGGGCAATGCTCTGGGCAAAACTGAAGGTTTTGGCCAACAGGAAACAAGACTGGAAGAAGACTGATTTCCTCTCCTTTTCATTCTTTTACAGGATAGTCTTGATTTCATTCCCTTTGTAATATTTCCACCCCTAATGTTGCAGGAGGAAAGGGGACGGGTGTTGTCTAGAGGGGATAATTGCAGGAGGTATTTTGCATAACAGGTTGAAATAGTAAACTATTAGACAGGACTCTTTTTTTATCTGGTGTGTTTGCAGAGGAATGTATTAAACAGAAAACCTTTAAGGTACATAAAGCTTGACAGTTGCCTTTCCTCCGCTGTGAGTTTGGCACACGTTACTGCTCTGAGACAAGGATATGGGCTGCCACTCACTCTCATTTTAATGCCAGCTCAATCCTGACATTCTCCAGCGTCTAGTGAACTTGTAGTGAGATATTCTGAAGACGTTTTCCTTCTCCTTCACTTTTGCAAATGAACCTCATATAGTGTAAAGTGAGAGTTTATGATCCTGGAGAAAGATATACCATACAGACTAGCACAGCGTAAAAAGTATCAGGATAGGCTTTCCAGCATTCCCCAGTGTCTCAACTCCAAGCCAAAGGGACTATTTCCTAATCAAAGGAAATCATTCTTTGCTCCTCTTTTGATAACAGAAGGCCCAGACAAACAGAAGCAAATAGAAACTCTATTCTGCTGTTCATGCAAGCCTGTTCACAAAATGCCTCCCATAGGCTGCTTTCCACCAGCCCTGCTATTTCATTTAATCCATTCAGTCCTGAAGGATCAACTTAGGCAATTAGACAAGGGATGTGGGCTCTGAGGGATAATTGGATGACTTGCATGCAATAAACTTCTTACATGGTTTCTTCACTTTTTTTCTCTTGGTCTCTTTGCTCATCCTTTTGTTTCTCATCATTAATTTTTTTAATCAAGTTTGCAACACCCTTGCAGTTACAGCAAGATAGTAATGTGACCGAGCAGCAAGAACCTGAACACCTACATTGCAGCTCCCGCTGTTTTATGCCTCTTTAAATTGTTCTGATGTGATATCAAACGGGATGCAGCAGTCAAGGCTTCATTTTTGCATCTGCAGCACTGCTGAAGTTGCAGGGTGGGAATAAATGAGCTCAGATATCTTTGCCTAATCTCAGGTGAATCCTGGAAGAGAGCTCATATGGGGGGTAAAGTATTATAGCAGAATTTAATTGGTTGTATTCTGGTGAATTGTATGTAAATTATATCATAGTCAAGGATCTCACTGACATATATTAAGGATTGCTGAAATGTAATTATTACTTTTCTTTACCCCCTCTAACCATCTTCAACCCACCTCCTTGTCATGTCCAAGTCCAAAGTCTGGGAGCTTTTTTTGCCTTGGGCACACAACCTCATTCTCATCTTTAGTCCTCAACCTGATGCTTCTAAAGTTCATTTCCTCCTATTTTGACACGTTCCTCTTACATCAACCACTTCCCTCATGTCATCCTTCTTAATATTGTATTTATTTACTGTATAAAATTGCCTTCCTCTGCTCACATGAGTTTAAACTTCTCTTAGTTCCTTTTATTTCCTATACACTAGCACAATTTGTCAGACTAGATACACAGCAATTTAAAATCACATACAAGTTTCAACATTTCCCTCTAACATTACAATATAATTCTCTTTTATAAAAAAGGCCAGTGAAATATTAATGATCACTATGCTATCAACCATAAAAACCAATAACAACAAAAAATAAAAATCAAATCTTACACTGCCTAGCTTGAATGCTAGAGACTGTGTACCCAGCTGCTGAGTGTGCAGAAGTCCTTTTAGTGCTCATCTGTAAGGAATAAAATATTGCAGCCACAGCTACCTAGACTTGGCTCAATCTGTAGGAATGACAGTTTTCCTTATGGATGCCCACATTCAGCCTCACATGACAAATAGACACAATGTCCTGTAGACCTCCTCTGAAGAGATGCTCAGGTAACGCTGACAGGCATAATATGAAATTAAGACAGGCTGTGCGGAACCTTGTGAAATGCTGTAGGTTTCTTACAAATGAAAAACACCCATCAAAAACAAGGTCAAGAGCAGAACAAAACTTACTTCTTCTCCTACTAGAGAGATATGTATTCAAGAGATAGCTACCTTCAGATGAAAGTGTGGAGGATTTTAAGATGGGATAAATACCTGACTGAGAAAGAAATGGAAAACCACTTTTCAGAGTTCTTGAATGACCTGAGGCAGCTCTGCTCTCAGTACTGCCTCAGTGAAGAGCAGGTTTGAGTAGTTCAGGCAGAATGATGAAGAATGTGACTGTTGAGTTGCTTGAAATGGCATTCCTGTGCTCTACCCAGAGAATATAAATTGACTGAAGATGGAATAATGAAATAAGAGGATGAAATATGAAAAATATGATTAAACTAAGCTCACAAAAGGAGTGATGTTGCATTTGTCTACAAACGAAGGAAAGGAAGATGGTAATGCTTTGTGTCATTTCTGGTGAGATGCGGTGATAGCTGAGCTTGTTTTGTCTTTGCAGCAGTTTAAAGACCACAACAGCTCTAAGCAGCAGTTAATTTGCCCTGTTTTGTGACTGAGGAACACACATCAAAATAATTTTTTCCTCCTTACTTAGGATCTCAAGGGATACCCTCAGATAGGTACCATGAATCTCAGATGGTTTATGTCTTTCTGTTGTAGACCATAGTACATTCAAGAGAACGTGGAGGCAACAGAACAAAAAATTTCAATTAAATACCAGGCAATTGTCTTCTCAAACAAGAGCTATAAGAGAAAGATCCCACATAATGCTGTCGAACACACCCCATTTCAATGTGCACTACGCAAGTGATAGAATACACCACAGTAAGAACCAATTTTATGTACAGAGGGAATCAGACCAAGTGACTAACAAGGTCTTCTCTGTAACTCTGTAGAAAATGGTTTCTGAAAGAACATCAACAGGCACTTCTCACAAGCATACAAGCATTAACCTTGGTGCCCTGGTCATGTTCCAGCACAGGTAATTACCTTTTACACTTAAATTCTCCCTCCATACTGTCCTGGCTTGTCTCTACTCTCTAGCCCTGATTTATGTGCAATTAAAGAGCAGCAGCGTGTCACTGCACAGGTGCCAGTGCAGGGAGTGGTGAGGGGATCAGCTGAGGGGTGAAGTGGTAGTTATATTAACTACAAGTCCCACTAAAGGTTATGAAGTTCTTCAGGGTCCTTGCAAATGTACTATCTAGATGAAAGATAATCCTGCACAGACCATCTTATTCCTCATCTGTGCTTACAAGGAGGGCAGCTGATTTTTCTATTATTTTTTTTCCTGCAGGTGAGAGGATAGCTGGCTCCCCTTTTTCACAGCAAGCTCAGCAGGTGGCTTCCTCTCCCTGATCCCCATCCTGCAGCGCTCCTGATCTCCACAGGAGAGTTGCTTCATTTCCCCCTCTTTCCTCTGGTGCGACCCTCCAGCTCTACAGGAGATCCCATGTCTCCTGAGCCTCCATTCCTGCAATGCACTCACCATCTGCAAATTCTAGCTCAGAATGAACACAGCAAGCAGGACTTTGAGAAATGCTCGGAAGCCTTTGTTTCACAATTCATTGCCAACACAGTATCACTTCTCTGGGAGTTATGATCTCTTTTTGTCCAGGAAATTGTGCAGATGAGTTGCAGAACCTCAGGGTTAAAAGAGAAACACAGAAAATCCTTTAGCAGAAGAAAGGCTGTCAGAGTCACACGTCCCACACAGCAGCAATCCTGCCCTAGCAGCACAGCAACACAATTCCCCACTGGAATGAGACTGACTGAAAAGCAAGAACTAAGTATGTATAAGGAGCAATCCAACAACGCACACAGCTCTGAGTCATTTTTAAGGGTACTTTAAGATGCATCATTTTTGGTGGAACTGAATGTTGCAAGCACAATACAAAACCTGTGAATTAAAGGAGAAAATGCAGATTCCTATGCAGCTTCCTTTATTTAAAGAAGAATCCAGAGGTATACTTTGTTCTAAGACTTACTATTCAGGTTTTGAGAGTGTAGTAGAAAAAGCGACAATACATGTTTTCAAAATAATTTGGGAGAAACAAACCATGTACTTAAGTGTATTCTGAAATATGAAAATACAATAGGTGAAAAAGCCAGTGTTGGCAATCATTCAAGGAAAAGTTCAATGATAACAATTTTTTGTAAGGTAATCCTTATTATTTTAAAATTTCTTTTGATGCCTGAAAAATCTGAATCCCTTGTTTCATATTTCAAATATTACATGAAGTGATTCATTGATTTTGGTTGGGTATTTTTGTTTATTTTTTACACACACCCCAGACTCCTCTCTGAGCTGCACAGCATTAGAATGAGAGAAAATGGACACAAACAGGAGCACAGGAAATTCTGATATAAAAAGCTTTTTCTTTTTGCCTTTGTTTTTCCAGCTAGCATAAAGCTGGTCAAATACTGGAACAGGCACCCAGGGAGCTGAATGCAATCTCCATCCTCAGAGATTTTCAGGCCACAACTGCAGCCCTGAGCAACCTGACCTGACCAAACCTACTCTGAGCAGGGGGTTGAACTAGATGACTTCTAGAGGTCACTTCCTCTGGAGCAGAGGAATTTTTAGAGATTTTCTAAATACAAAAACGTATAGACAGACAAAAACACACACCTAAAAATTCTGTCACAGCTAAACACATTCTTGTATCTGCATTTCATTCTGCACATGGGCATGTGCTCTACTGAATGTGAACACACACATATCACAGAATCACAGAATGGTTGGAAAAGACCTTTAAGATCATCTAGTCCAATCTATGACATGCTACATAAAAGATGGAGGCATCTGAGCCATGAGAAGGAATAATAAAGAACATAAGTGTGAGCTCCAATAAAGTAGGATTATTCCTGACACTGAATGGTATGTTGGTTTTACCTATTTTCCTGCTAAATTCTGACATCTTGAGCTGCATCACTTTTAACTACATCAGAACAGTGTAACTAATAAAAGCTAATGAAATTCAGTCTGCATGAACTGTTCAGTGTGGCTTCACAAGACAAACAACTTAGCTCTGACCATCTATGCAAGACGTAGAGGACGTTTCTGAAATTCTAATAAGACTGAATTGAGGAAAATGGCTACATGGAAGAAAAGAAAAAGATGGCCCTGCTCTAACTCACTGTGCCTTCACAGAATGGACATCAGGTGCACCCACCAGTGTGACACATGTTTCACAAGTGAGAGATGAGCAAAGGAAAATGAAGATTGTGACAGTTTTCCAGCCACTCACAGAAAAGGATCAGGGTACAGCCCACGGCACTCGGGCTGCTCCAACCCACTCTGCTGAGTAACCAACCAGTTGTTGTTTTAACAAAGTACCCAAATGGAAAGTTTTCTGGATACTACTCTACAGGGAAATCTTCCAAGAAGAAACAGGTTATGAAGCTCAACTTAAAATAGTAACAGAAATGCATTTGGGGACTAGAAATTACCAGAGTATGAGAATGTAGACAAAACTTAGATGAACAGCCCTACTAAAGTGAAAGGAGCTATTTCTTTTAATTGTACACCCTTTCTCAAAATGCCTTTGCATAAATTCCCATAATTGCTCTTCTCCATGATCCCCCAAAGAGTTAGACAAAAAACCACTACTTACAGCACTGTTTTAATACCAGGTTAGTTCTAGATGAACTATAAAGGCCTAATGCAGTAACTGCACAATCTTAATAACTATACCAACCCTTTTAATTTCCCTCTATCATGTCTATAATATTTTTGCCTCACTTGCCAAATATAAAACCCTACACATCCTCCATTTTCAACGTCTGTTTGAGAACTTATACTTTATCAGATACAGAGATTGAAAAAAACAATAATGAGAGCAAATGCATGGAAAATTTTTTCCACAGAAAAGAAGCCTCTGTCTTAAGTACAGTTTTAAAAAAAGTTGTATCAATTAGCAATCTGTGAATGTTAGAAACATCTTAACAATGTCTCAAAGATGAAAGAGCATATTACAGAATGAGGAAAGGGGAAAAAATTAAATTATGTCTGCAGTCATAATGAATCAAAGCCCAGAAGGTGGTCTCCGAATCAGCAGGTTTTGATGAAATATTAAGAAAAATTATTATTGATGAAAAATGAATAAGCTCTTTTTGATTTTAGCAACCTTTAAATCACACTTTGCTAATTAAAATAGCTTCAGCACAACCCTCCATTCCTTCATGGGCATTTAGAAATCCTAAAAACGAGTGGGTTAATTTGACATTTTAGCCAACATGCATAGAGTTTATCTTAAGCTGGCAGACACAGCACAGTTTAAGATGATGTACAAAACAACACACAGCTAAACCTTCTTTTTCTCCTTTTTTCTTTCTTTTTTCTTTTTTTTCCACACTATATCTACTAACATAATTACAAAGTAATGACAAGCAACTTCTGCTTGTTTTCTCTGCAGCATATAATACCCAGTAACATATACTACAACTATTAATGAGCCATGAACTATGTCTTGGGAAATAAAGACCGATGCTAATATTTTCTGTCTTCTTTGTTTGCCAGGTCAGAACTCTTTCCATCCTAAAGATACGTGGAAATGAAAAGTCTGAGGGACATTAGTTCTCACACCCCTTGAAGTCTAATTCTAATTGCTTTTTTTAAATGTTGTAGTAGAAATTATGTGTTCTCTTTTCATCCCAGTTTGTACTGTGCTTCCTTTTAAATGGAAACCTAGGAATGAGGGAAGGCTGTAATCAACAATGAATTGTTGCACACAGAAGAAATTTCATTACAGAAAGCAATGCAACTCAGGCATGCCATGCATTATTGTTACAAAACTATACACACAAATTAAAATGAAGTAAAATCTGCTCCTCTGCTTTTTCTTTCATAAATTAAGTCTTATATGTTATATCACTGTCTAAACTCCGGGTAGATGAAATTACCTACCCATTACAAATATGTCATCTATTTACCATAATAACATTTGATATATCCATCACGTAAGAAAGACTGCTATGAACACATCAAATTGAAAAGCTATTTAAATACCACTAGTATTTTAAAGAATGAAAAAAATGTCATGGCAAGCAAGTAAGTCTGATTTTAGAAATAAGTCTGATGTTTTTCAGAAATACCTAATCATATAAAATAGGTCATGCAAGAAACCTTTCAATGTTTCACATCACAGTGTTTGAGCCTTAAGGAACAAGATTTCAAACACCTTATAAACCAATTCTTTAACAATATATCATGAAGCACAAGGATGTGGGAATACACACTGTTTTCTGAGTGATGAGGGGAAAAGCACTGTTTTTCAGCTTTCCAACCAAGAATGAACTGAAATGAGATCTTTCAGCAATTTCTCAGTTTCCAGGGCTGCCAGTGTGGTATGTTTCATACGCATTCATTCAATGAGTTTACAATATGTTAAAAGGAATTAACCACTTCCCCCTGCAACCTATATGAAGTGATGCTATTTTCCTTCCTGAAGTTTACTGCAGAGGATTCCTCCCCACAATTAGACTCCACCACTTCCGCCAGTGACAAAATGCTTTGACCATAAGCAGGATGACATAAACAAACAAGACTGGCCACAAGGATAAACAGTGTAGTTAAATATAGTTTGTCTCATCCGTGAAGGAGATATCATTCATAAAAAGAGAAAAGAAGGAAAAGCCCTTCAAACCCTCCCACATCAGAAGAACATTTTACTGTTCATCCATTAAACTACATTAAAGACCTAACTTCAAATTGCATATTTAATTTTAGAAAGTAAAAAGCCAAGATTTGGTGAAAACACAGCACTTTCTCCAAGCTCTTCCTGTGCACCCCTCTCCCACACCCTGACAAATCTAAAATGAAAAACCCCTAGCTCTTCAAATGCTTGGAAAGGAGAAGCCTGAATCCTTCACTGAAGAGGAACAGATGTGTTGACTGGAGGGACATAAAAGACAAAAAAATCATAAATTTGTATTCTATTTAGAAAGGGCCACATTCAACAGCAACAACAAATTAAACTGATTAAATTATGGCGTTCAAGTGAGGGACAACATCAGTTTGCAATCCAAATTTTGGTTAGTAGGACTTGCAAAGAACAGATTTTAGCAGTTTACACCGGTAGGATCAAAGCACTTGATTTAATGAATGGGAAAGCCTTTGCTTTTTCAGCTTTGTGTACTCAAATATTCCCCATAATTTTGTCAGGATGAAGAACTTCAAGTTGCATTGATGGCATTAGTGGGAAGAAAAGATGTGCATGTTACACACACAGCTGGGTTTTTAAGGACTGCAATCTCAAGCCATACAATAACCATTTGATGCCTGAGACATTGCCTCTCTAGCTTTTGCATCATGTTTTGTTTCGTACTAGGATATATAATTACAGTTTTCTTTTTTCTTTTTTTTTTAAATTAAATATTAACTTCTACCATCTGAAAAAAAGTAAAGGCTTTTTCTCTTTTTTAATCCAAGCAACAAAACACTCAACTTATCTATATCTGTGTGCAAATTGCACTAATATACCAACAGAAATACGATGCATAATTCAGTTAGAATATATTTTAAATACTAATATATTGTGTTGAAGTGACAGGTTTTGACCCCACTGTTACAAATAGTCTCTCATCTGCACTTAAAGGAATTGAAAATCACCCAGCTACGCAGATACTCCCAATTTCCAGCACAGGGAGCCCATCTGCAGTCTCCCAGAACAGGGGCATGAAGGGCACATTTGGGTGGGCCCCTCTCCACCTCCTGGTCTCGCAATCCAGAGCAGGAAGTTCACCTCTCTTATCTCTCTCTGCATTTTCCCACTGCAACCATTTGTAGAGGTACCAACTCCAGCTGCTTTTGTAAAAACAAACAAATAGCTGTCACACTTCAGATTGCACGGCAAGCCAGCCGGAGGAGAGGGGAAGAGAAACCACTGGGGTTTCAGGGAGGCTGTGGCTGTGGTAAATGGAGAAAGATGTGGTTCTCACAGCAGTATCAGTGCTTGGTATCTATTCAGAGAGAGACCAGGACTTTCAAGTAATTAAAATGGGAGACCTGAATAGAGTTCACTGTAAGTCTGCCATTTATTCCACCAAAGTGGTAACCCAAACAGAGGAGTGCAATCACATACTTTCACAATAGGGAGCCTACATAAATCCTCATGAATTTATATTAAAACTTGTCTTATATTCTATCAAGATGGAAGAACAAAAGAAAACAACCAACCTAAGATAATAAAATGCCAATGCTAATAGTGTCTATTGGGTTCTAAATATATGGGTCTATGAGAGACCAAGCTAATTTTTAGGCAGTCCTGGGGGCAAGGATTACTGGCTTATAGGATGAAGGGTAGAGAAACAAAAAAACCCAATGTGTTAGCACTAAAGTGAAATTAAACCCCATGAAGAGTCTCACAGAGGCTCTAACTAATCCTTCTCTGGGTTATAACAGACAGAGGAGGAAAAATACCACGATGACTTCCAAGTATTATTTTCAGTTTTACACATTAGAGAGCTGCAAATAGTTCATTAACCCACTGCTCTCCAGGCACGTTGCTTTGGAGAGTCTGATTATTCCATAATGGCATATGTTCCATTTCCTAGGCCAGGAAAATCTTTCTGGGAGTCAGATCCTCACAGGAATGAACCTTCATAATGCCACAAAAGAGTGACACTGACTGGAAGGTAAGGATTTAAAACCTGTAACTATTAATTTCTGAAACATTACCGATTATTTAGGGAGTTGGTAAACAAGAAGGTCCCTGCTCTGAAATGCCTGCAACCTGAGTATTCACAACATACTTACCTGCATGAGTGGTACCTTCCCCTGTAGCATGGTATCTGCAGGGCTCTGATGGCAGAGGGTGATAGGGAAGAACAAGGGATCCAGGAGATAGGAAAACACTTCCAGATCAGCGAAGAGAAGTAAACAGAGGTAGGAGGGAAGAGCTTACTCATAATCTTATCCAATATAGGTTGTTAGCCTTCTGCACAGCTCTGCAAGTTTTAAATGTCACTGGATAGATGGTTTGCAGTGCCGTGGCTTTTCCCTTCATGAAAGTGCTCTTCAAGTCAACTTCCAGAACCATCAAAAAATCTCTTCATCTAAGAAAAATCCTAGCATTTACAGGATGCATCACCCTGAGCAATAACTCCTATCTCTATCTCTGGTGGGCCTGGCAGTAAGCTCAGATTCCTACACATAAATGATCCCACAGACTTAAGAACACTCCTGTGACTGACACTACTAATAAAGAAGTTTAATATAGCTGCACAAAAGCCTGCTTTTTTAACAAATATTTATCCAAGCACAGCAATATAGTATTTCATAGCTTTCACAACCCATTCTGCTATTGCTAAGACTTATTTTATACACACTAGAAAGACAGGGTCTGCTTATTTCACTTTTTACATATTCTTTTATTATATTAGAGTGTTTCTATGCAGTTTCCAGGTTTCATTACTCTCATGCCAATTTAAGCACAAAGATATTACTGAGAGAATCAAAGTTAACAGCTTAATAAAATGTTCTCCCTTTCTTTTTGGAAAGGCAGCAAGGAAAATATGTGACCTGACCTGAAAAACAGCATCTTGCCCCTTTGCACTAAGCAGATGACAGTTAAAGGAAGTGGGGTTATTTTCAGTTCCCAGATATTCCTTTGACATAACTTGATTCCACTTCTGATAGAAAATAAAGCAGTTCATAAAGGTCTCCCTTCTAAAATGAAGATTTTTTTTCTTTTAATGGCAAAATGCATGCAAAAAGCATATGATTATGGTATTTATGTTTCCATTAAAATGTCCTCAGCAAGCTGGAGGAGTCTAACCTACTATTTTCAAGCTATTTAGATTTACAGAAACACAGTGCCTATTTTATTTCAATTTCATTTCAATTTTATTTCAGGACAATGCACTCTTGGTGGGAAATGATTACAGAGTGGCAGCCATTAGGAGTTGTCTTTCTACATCCTGCTCAGCTATGGATGTCAGGTGATCGCCATAAAGCCCCACTGTATGGCATCATTGTCATCTACATGAAAAACAGTATTGATCAGTCGTGCAGCTTCTCTTCTCTGTGATGCAAAACATACTAGAGGCATTTTTCAGCTAAGCTGAAAGCCTTATTCTCAAGAACTATGTTCTTGAGACACCTCTTTCCTGAATGGTAAAATAAACATAGATTATACATTCCACCTCTACTTCACTCCATTAATGCCTAACATAGAAGTGAAAAGCTTCTTAGCAGCCTGTCTCTGTCTGCTATCATGCATTGGATGGAGCTGATGTCACAAGGGCAGCTCATGTATATGGAGCTATGCTGATCATCAATCTCTTCCAACATATTTGTTTGTTTATTTATTTATTGCTAGAGCTTCATTTCTTCTAAGCAATAAATTCCTCTGTTAAGAAACACAATCTGCTTTGATTCTCTGGGGTAAAGAACAGAAAACAACTTTTTTAGTGCTACGTCTTTAAGTGATATGATCACTGAAAAACCAAACCAACCAACAAAGCAACACTTTCCTCTCTAAACCCCACCAATAGCCATTAATGATTGAACTCTGATGAAATATACATCTGCATTAAAGTAATTCTAAACCAGTTTCAAGTCCTGTAAGGATATATTTGAGTAACATTTACTGTTTCCAGGCTGGGTTTTTTTAATAGCTATTGTTGGTAAAATTGGGTAAAGCATTGTTACTTACACACATCTAGCTGTGTGTGTCTCCAATGAGTGAGTTAACATCTTCTTCTCCTTTGCTGTATTTTGACACTACATGATCTACTTTCTATTTAGAGAAATGGACAGACAAAATTTAAGGAATAACCATGTTCTTCTTACTGTTTTGTACTATCTGTCTACACTGATGAGCAGTTTACATTCTTGTCCTCCACTTTGCTATTCACTATTTGCCATGATACAGTTAAACTTACAACAGTTGGTGGCATGTGTTGATGAAAGTAATAGAGAAGTTGAGGGAATATTAAAGAAAAACAAACCCTGACAAGGCCTCACACACAGGCACAGTAATTCTCTTGCAAGCTACAGAAAAATTTGTCATAAGCGATCAGCAGTGGTATGCAAACTATTATAGGACATTTTGTTATAGGCTCCTTTGTAACAGACTTTTAAATAACCTTTTGGACATACTTAAATGTCAAATTTTGTTTGGCACTAAGCACCAAACTTTAACAGGAATAACATTTCCCATATAAACAATGCTGCTTTTAATATGAACGTGCTAAAGATTTGAGACAGCCTGGCCATTACCAGCTCCTGGCAGTTCAGCACAAGGGTAACACTCTGTGAGTGATTTCCCTTCCCATCCACAAAGGATGGAAGCAACTCTTTCTATTTGGGTAACCTCTGAAACATGCAAAGGAAAGGAAAGGATGGGAAAGCAAAGGAGTAAACCACACTGAAAATAACAGCCCCCACAGGTGAACACTCATGTACACGATATTTTAAGGATGCAGAACTGCAACCAACTATTTGTCATCAAATTTCTTGTAGCACTATCAGGATAAATCAGACTGCAGAGAAGAGAGCTCCATGGAGAAGAGCCTTGAGCAGAGACACCTGGATGCTTGGTGTCAAAAGGGGCATCATAGGAGATGCCAAGTGAAAGAGGAATGTCTCACTGCTGGAAAGGGATAGCAAGAAACAAGTTGCAAAGCACATGGGGTGAGGAGCCAGGTATCCTACAGACAAGGAGACAAAACAGTTAACAAGCACCTCAGGTCCACATGGTAACAACTGATTCTTAGAACAATGCTCAGATGATGCTTTCTTAGTATATCTAAGACAAAGGCTGTGAAGGACAGACCAGCCTTTGGGAAGGTACCTCAGCCACAGTCCAGGCTCTCCTGCTGAACATCACAAAGGTCAAGCTCCCAAATATCCTTCACACACCTCAAGGACTACTGAAAGCTGCTCCCTCACAGCTGTTACACCTCCTCCATGCCTAACCACATCACCTTTAAGGTCCCTTCCAATCCAAACTATTTATTATATGATTCTATGACACTCTCTCAGCACTTCTTACTGCCTGAAGTACAGATCCAGCTTCTGGGAGAGGTAACTTTGAGCCTGACGTTGTGCACATCACTGCAACATTCCCCAGAAGGTCTCCTGGAACCAGGCAGGATTCACCATCTCCACAGCTTGGTTGTCAATACAGGTGTGAGGGGAGAGAGGAAAGAAAACCCCATACACCAGACCTTCATGCCTCAGACCCCTGAACAGGTATTTCAGAGTACATTTATAGCAAATAATAATATTTTTACGTCTGAATTAAATATTTCTTTCCAGATGTTTCTCGTCAAATGTGTCCCCCTTTATCACAGGACTAGGGTGGTTTTTCATGCCCCATTTCTAGTACCCTACTTGCATTTTATCCCTCTGCCCAGGCCCATTGTGTGTGCTGGGTCTTTCCTTTTGTCACAGCATGATCCAGCTGTGAGTGACAGGACCCTCCATGCTCCAGGAGCAGCCTGAATGTACAAAACTACTGCACTGCTCTTCAGTCCTACCCATCTGATTAACACCAGATTCCCCCGGTACTGCGTTATCTTCCACTTTACTCACTCTCTCCTGGCTCTTTTATCAGCCACCACACAGAGTTAGCTGGGTCACGCAGGTCTCCTATTTTGCCGTGCCAGGTTTGTATCAAAGAACTTTTTTTTTGTTGATGTGACATTGATGCCATTCAACTCCAGCATGAAACACTGCCTTTGGTCTAACAAAAACAGCCATGAGAGTCACCACGTGGCAGACATATCCAACCAAGCTATCTCGATTTCCAAAGGCACAAAAGTGCTGAAATGTCAGGCACCTGGGTATACCAGTGCCAGCCAATATAAGGCTAAGGAATATAAAATTTCAAGGACACAGATGAAGCTGTCATCTTTTAACATTATTTTGCTTCCTTCACTGAAATAATGTACATACATCCACAATATATAAATTATTTTCATTTACTATGAAAAGTAGACCTTTTACACAGTGCAAGAGAACAGTGCAATTGAGAAAATAAAAAGGCAGCTGTGCAACTGATTTTTAGCAAAAATGTATGCATTCCACAATGCATCTGAGATTTTCTTATTTGTCATGTTAGAGGACGTATTTTTATCAAATTATGTAAAGAAACTTTGCAAACTAAATCTAGTGGAGGGTTGAATACAATACTCTCAGTCCTCAAAGAGTTTTAGACATTTAGCTGAAATAGAAATGACAAGAACAGAACGTGCAAGGTGAATGCCACTGCTCATGTAGGTCTCAAACACTGCAGGCAAAGACGCTGCTTTGCCGATCAAACTGAAACTCCAACATTTTTCTGCTGGAAAGAATGAGGTAGAAAACAAAATGAATGGCTTTACTGTGAACTAAATACATAACTTCCAAATGAGTGAACAATACATCTTGCACTAGGATTTTAGTGTTAGTTTTTGTAACGCTAAGAAAATGCAGAACTAGAAGTTCATAATAGTAAGCCAAGAAAACAGATGTATTTTCATTGTTAAAGCACAAAAAACGCTGTGAATTTTGCCTTTAACTGTTTTTTCTCTATGTTAATTTACATGCCTGTTTTAGCTTCAGGTTTTCAAATGAACTCAGAACTCCATCAACAGAAACCAGAATTTTGCCCAGTTTCAGCACAAAAACAAGCAAGACACAGTTCAGATAACATACCTGCAGAAAGAGTACAAATCATAAGCTACAACCCGAGACATAACTCATGAGTGAAATTTGCTCACTTGTTCTATATCTAATCATAATTTGAGCTAAAATTACAAGCATAATTTGAGCTAAAAAGCTCAACTTGTTAGACTGAAGTTCAGGACTACAGCAGGACTAGAATCCATGTAAGCTTTAACCCATTTTTGCTGTAACAACATTAACCTTTTAGGGATTTTGTAACGCCTGTAAATAGATTGGAAATGTTGTATTCCACAAGCATATCCACTACAGATTTGATAAATAAACCTGATTATGTTAAAAATTTGAATTTAATTCCAGTGATACCAAACAGTGATTCCAAAATTCCAAACCATCCAAAGAAAGAGAAGAAACGTTGTTGCTCTGCAGAAAACAACTTTCCCATCCCATTCTGTAACAGGTTGATTTGAGTGACTTCAATACTGTTCTACATAAAGGCTTTAAAAAGCCATTAATAAAAATGCAGCTCTGCCTTTCCAGTTGATGTACAACCATCTCCCATGACAAAAGCAGCACAAAGGCAGATTTTGAGAGGGTGTGTTGATTGATGTGTGGTGCCTACCTGTCTACAGGTGAAGACTTTGAATTCCGTGGTTTCTTCACTTGGGCGTACAAGGCTTCCACTGTCTGCCCTTCCCTCGGGCTCTGGGGTCGGGCGTTCAGCGTCACGGTGCCGCTGCTGGGACAGTCATAGGCAGCGATCCCAGCATACATCGGATCCGCATCGCAGCCAAACGTCCGGTTAAAATCCTGGATCTCTGCATAGTCACGTTCCCGAGCTTGTCTCTCTCGAAATTCTCGAGTTTTCGCTTGGATTCTGAAAAATTAAAAGGCGGCTGAAACCGATGGGTGTCCCCCCTGAGGCATTTGAAAGCAGCAGTTAGCAGACACTTTAGGTAGCCTATCTTAATGGAAACCAGTGAAGGTTTCCAGTTTCAGTTTGCCAGGAGGGCTCAAGTTTACCTTGGACATTGAAGCCTACATTGAAACAATGCTACAATCAACACTGGTCTTTCAGGAGTACGCCTGATTATGCACTGTCTTTTGTTTCATTGTTAGCTAAATAATGATAAGCCATAGCTGCTGGTAAACAGAGTTAATCTATTGCTTCATGCATCTTAGGGTGCCTGTGCTATTATCTGACCTGAGAATGGCCTGACACCATTCATATTGCATTGTACTCCATCAAAACTTACCAGATTTAATGGTTCTAATGTACGTATTTAGAGAGGAATTTTACTTCTTAGGTTAATACTACAAAAATTATACTTTTTTCAGAAATTAAAAGCTGTGTGGGAATAGGATAGATGTCTATATTTATGTTCGCATGCATGCAGTAAACAGCAGAAGCAGATTCTTGTACAATTCCTTTGAAATGTGCATGCTTTTTAAAAAATATAAACAAACTGAATCTGGCATCTCTCAAAAGCAGGCTGCATCTTCCCAGAAAGTAAAAACATGTGCCTTGTGTTAAAGTTACAAATGAAAGGTGATGCTGGACAGGGTTTATATCTATGTGCACTAATTTAGCTGTATGATAAAAAGTGACAGATAGAAACAGATGACATTTAGGAATCTGACAAGCACGAATTGAGCACAGGTCATATTTTCAAAAGCACATAAAGCTATTACAAAAATTTGATCTGGGCTTCAAAGTTTCTTTGGTATTTTATAAAATTTGATGTATTGCACACACATCTGCACAGCGAACTGACCACACTCCCCTTTACACTGTCTCCCCAGACCAATTTAATGCTCTGTCATCATCACAAAATGAAGCACTCAGCTGTCTCCTCCCTTCCATTAGTAAAATGTGCCCCTTTTTCATCTAATACAGCCATGGCTACAGTGTGACAGCACCCATCCGTGAGACTCCAGCTCTGAGAATCTCTGCTGTGCGCCATTTCCAAAGACACCTTGTTCACCAGCTTTTAACAAGAGCAGCCTATTCAAAGCCTCTGTCTCTTTTGAAAGCAAGCCTTGACTCTTCTGAAAATAGAAAAGCCTTAAAGTTACGTAACTTTGACATTCTTGGAAATTTTAAAATGGCCTCTTCAAGATTAGTTTTGCAAAAACAAAATAGGATACACAAAGGATGGGAATCACACTGCAGATAAAGCCATGAGATCTTAGTGCCAGCAGCAGGTGAGCTCAGAGCAGCCACGTGTGCAGGCTCCCCTAACGGTGGCCAGGAGCTGTCGGCAGCAGACTCCAGAGTTAGGAACTGTCTATGTGCCAGAGAATGAAAGGAGTCAGTCTAGAGACACTTTTGAGGGTGTTGCTTAGGTCCCCCTTGGGAGCTTGGATACCCAGCCTTCATTCAGCTGCTCAAACATAAGCAGCTCCGGCCACCTGACATGCCCAGGTAATCCTGATGGACTGGCAGCTGCTGGACAAGGTCTCCCCCAGGTCAAGCTGAAGTCTCAGAGACTGTGATAACCCAAATGACACGAGTCATCTGTGTTCAGGCATGAGAATCCAGCCCTGAGCTGGTGTGTGAATGTCTTAATCAGACTGAGTCCCAAGCAAATTGTTCCTTTACACCAATGAAGATCACCATAAAAAAGAAGGGAGTACAAGGATGACATGGATACACAGACATGTTTTCCCCCAAAAATCCTGAAAGTATTGACCATGGATAGTGATTTGGGATACAACTGATTGACTGAACTACCTTCAACAGCCAGAGCCACCTACACTGATGGTTCACTGATTTATTTACATGACCAAGTTATATTCAGTCACAGTAAAAAGAAAAATAATTTTTTTAAAAAGTTAATTGAAACTAACATAACTTTTTAATTTTGCAAACACAAAATTATTTTCTTTACTGTTTGCTTTTTATTTTAATAGGGAAAAATGGAAGTGAAAACTATTAACACTAGTCAGGCTGATAGAATTTTCCTCTCAATTTCAGCAACATCAGACTGGAATTGTTTTTTGCTTAATTTACAGTGGAGAGGGACTCAAGTTTAAACCCAAAACTCATTTCAAATTTAAACAGGGTTTCTGCAGGCCTATTTTAAAATAAAAATATATATTTTGCATTCTCATATACCCCAAAGCTGTAATTCAGAAGTGTTACAGCCTTAATCACTTGCAAGGTGTCTATGCAGGAGGAAAAACAGGTCTGAAAATCACCATTGCATGTTGATTCTTCTCACTGTAGTTTAACTTCCAATTTGTAATCCTGTATTAATTACCCCGTGAAAAAGTGTATTTCTCTACTGATATTTGTCCTCTGAATGGGAGAAGCAAAGGAAATCAGAAATTTCCCAGACATCGGTAACTTTAATTTTCCTTTAAATGGGCAAATTATCATCACATTCTGGAACACTATCTGACACCAATTTGAAAGAAAAAAATCCACGCATTTTAGATAACCTAAATTTCAGTGCATGAAATCAGACAGTATAACAATAATGTGGCATAGAGTAACTCAATCAGAAGAAAACATTGTTACGTGAAGCGCTTATAAACAAATTACCTGGTGGTTACTGGTGATATCTGCCTTTGTTACACGAACTGCTATGGGAGAGGGTGGTGAACTTATGTAACTTTTGACCATGAAGATCACGCCACTCCCCACAGGAGCAGACATGAGTGTTCCTTGTTTCATGTGAACCACCTTTTCTCAGGCACCTGCTCATGGGCGCTTTAATAGTTTGGATGCTGAGCCATTTGCAGCCAGAGCATTCAGGTTTTCCCATGCATGGCTCCATGAGGGACACTTATTCCCATTCAAGTGGGAAAGAACTGATTGTTGAAGTGTTATGCAAGTAATTATGTTCACATTCACCAGGGAAACTTTTCAGAATATTTTCTACAATTGCTAATACAATGTATTAATACACATACATAGTATTAAAAATCAGAGTCTAAACACATTACTAATCTTCCTGTTAATTATAAACAAAGTACCCAGGAACCATTTGCAATAACATTTAACAAAGGATAACACTAAAATTAAAGGTATAAGATGTCCGAATATACTGAAACCCAAAACGTTCAGATTTTTTTCTCTTAATTTTTTTATGCTTTACATTTAAGCCAGTGTGAAAATGCTACCATTTTCACACGACAAAAGTATAGGTATTTTGACTCCTTAACATATTTTTGAATATTATTTAAAATATGTCTGGTTTTGCCTTTTCAAGGACATACCACATTTAAACATTATGTCTCTCAACTTGAAGGAACCAAATGACTAGAGAAAAATATGTAGGCATATTCTTGAAAAGAATAAGAGCTCTCAGCTGAATACTGCACCATCCCTTTTGAATTATAACAGCTTTTAACTCTGAATATATTTTTATATAAGGACCTGAACTTAATGTGATGCTATATTTTATGTTGGCCCCTCTGTGTGCTCGTGTGTGTGTATGCATGATATGCCCTAAATCATTTGTTAGCACATACCACATCAAGTATTTGTACGGGAAATGCCAGTGCAGACTTTTGTGGAGGAGATGAAAATGGTTATGTAAACACACTGTGCAGCACAGATGAGAACCCAGAACGTGCCCTGATCAGCAACACCCCGCTACTGAAATCCAGTATTTGGAGAAGTGTTTGACCACAGTGCTTTGTTTTCATAATGTGGATAAGTGCATTAAGCTGTCTTCACTGAATTGTATTCCTTCACGACTCGGCACAATAAAAATGCATATGTCTGAGATTTCAGATCAGCTAATTTTGAGGATTTATGGCCTTCCTAAGGATTTTGTGGGGGTTTGATGATGCTACTACTACTACTAATAATGCTTAACATTCACATAACTCTTTTCATCATCACAGAATTTTTGCAAAAACTGCTAATCAATTTTTCAGTGTTTAAATGAAACTGAACTTTTAAAAATACAAAAGCCAAAAACTGCTAATCAATTTTTCAGTGTTTAAATGAAACTGAACTTTTAAAAATACAAAAGCTATCCCAAGAAGTTTCTAAACCCTTCCTGCTGAAGTGTTAATACTGAAAATGTCAACAACACACTGTCATGCTTTTGAGTCTCAAATTATAACGTTCACTAAAGTATAAACTATCCTCATGCATTTGTGTGCCATTCAATTCAAAAGCTAATGATAACTGCTTCAAATGACAATATTGTTAGCTGCAGAACTTCCTATAATTGTTAGAAGAGCTTTTCAGTGCAAGCTAATCCAGTAATGATAGACATACCCATTGTACAGCAATTCCTATGCACATGAAATGGTGGTCACAAAAGGAAGGCAAAAGCTGAAGTGCAGCTGTCCCCAGCAAACAGCAGCAACCTCGTTCCCTTCTTCAGAACTGTGAATGATATTCAGCTTTCAGATGAAGGCAACTCCCATTTTAGACACCTAAATTTAGGTGTCAAGGCATGTTTTGAACTCCCAGGAGAGCTGCTCAAGATTCAGTCACATCAGGCAGCTGCTGCATGGTCCAGCATACAGTTCACTCCAACATCTGTAATGTGGCCATTTCAAGGTGAAGTCAAACCCTTCTCCAGGCTCCACCAACTGCGTTGAGTAGCCCTCCCTTGATCACAAAGGGCATTTAGCCATGTAACTCATATGTGGGTACTAAATAATTGTATCAATTTGAGGTTCAATTCCACCCTGAGCTAAATGTTTACAGCAGTTCTTTGAACTAAACTTTTACTGTTTTCAGCGACAGAAAAGTCAGATCTGTGGAGCTGGCTGAGCTGTTGTTAGTAAAAGTGAATAAGCAAAGCTGTCAAAAGAAATCAACCCTAATTTCATCTAAAGTTAGGAGTAAACTATAAATATATCCCAAATCCCTTGGGACCTTCAGTCTCCTTTGTTTGGATTTTTTCATATTGGTGATTTAGGTCCTTGCAAAAAAATCACTACTTATCTTAATTGATGAACACAGCATGGGAAGGATATTCATGGCTAGTACATTACACTTGCCATTGCAATGGCAGCAATGTCCTCCCCTAAGAGCAGAAACAAAGTTGGCTGCTGTTTCTGGTGTGCAATTCAATTAATCCTCCTGCTGCTGCCAGGATTCAGCTATTGCCCAAGTGATAATCCACACCCTGGTCTTTTCCACCGAGGCTCACTCATTTACAAAATCAGTATTGAATGCTTGCAGTTCCACATATGTGAGATGGCTGACAATGTTTATTAAGGATAGAAACAGCATTGTGTAAGGACAGAAGCTAAATGACAAGCCATTCACGGCTGCCAGTTCTCAGTTCTTCTACCATCAGACTGGCATGCGCTGGGATGATGGATTGGAAACAGAGGAAAACAACGACACGTTTGTAAAGCCAGTCAGCTTGTTCAAGTTAGTCCAGTGGGATGAACACATTCAGTCCAATTTTTGCCAGATATCGCTTCTAATAAAGAGGTCAGAAAGTGCATTGGCCAGCAGCCAGATCTTGTCAAATTTGTCCCCTCCTTCTTTGCTAGTAAAAAATACCTTGCAGGCACAGCACACCAGGTCTCGCTGTTCCTCCCCCAACCTCCTCAACTGCCTTCAGGGCTTTAATGGCCCTTTTTCTAATTTTTGGCAATCAAGTCAATATGGGAGTTTGTCCTCTCCTTTATTTTTCTTTGACCTTTGTCCAGAGCCAAGCAGAATTTTTCTGACAACTGCCCTTCTAATGAGGGTACCTTGATTATAGGCATTACTGTGATTTCACTCTGAACCGGCATATGACACTTAGCTTTTCTTACCATGATTAGAGCTAGTCAGTTATCACAGTTATAACCACCTCTCAGCAAAGCCATCTGCTTTCGTGGGAAAATCATTCCAAAGGACCACTGTGCACAATGGATAATCATGGCCACCAACAGCAGTAGCTTGTAAATAAGAAAGACTTCTCCTCTTCCTCATTTCCCCCCATTTCATTCAAAAGTTAATTATTAAAAAAAAATATTAAAAAAAAAAGTCAGGAAATACTGCTATGAAAATATAATTTTTAAATTGAAAGGCTAGAGACCAACCTTTTTCAAGTCATTAAAAGAAAAATATTAACAGTTCTGCCTTATCTGCTACAGACATACATGTGTGGTCAGTTGACTGAAATATGACCATCCTCTGACCTCAGACACATGAGGAAACACATGCAAAATGTGGTCAGTTTGCACAAGCATACAGGGACAAAATCAGAAAGGCCAAGGCATAATGTGAAATAAAAGTAGCAGGGAGCTTTAAAGATGACAATAAATCATTGCGTAATTGCATTAGCAGTAAAAGGAAGAGCAAAGAAAAGGTTGCTCCCCTGCGTGGCAGTGAGGGAAGGATATTGACAGATGATGCTGAGGAGACCTGAGGCTTAATGGTTTTTTTCTTTGCATCTGTCTTCACTGAAATGGTTGACTGCAAGCAGATGACCAGCATAATTGACTACCACCAATAACAAAAACATCTTCAATATACCAGCAAAAATGTAGCTAGAAACTGGTTAAGGTAGTTGAACCTCATCTGACACACACAGCTGTCTGAAGCAGCCTCAGACTTTTTCAGCAACCAGGAGAATTTGTTGAGGACAGCTAAAATACTAAAAAAACCTAGAAAAAGTCAAATATACCTCAGAGAAGGAGGAGAATTAAAGACTCATGAGTTTAACTTCAATCCCTTCTTAAGTAAACTACTGGTATGCACAGAGGAGATAAGGGACAAGCAGTAGCCACCATAGAGTTATCAAGAACAGATGTGGTCAAGTCAGTCAGATTCCCTTCTAAAACACGGCAAACAGCCTTGTGAACAGAGCAGAACCAGTCCCAGGCTCATAAAAACAGCTATGGGATGGATGCAATTGAACCAGGCTGCTTCTACAGAGTATCTAGAGAACAGGACTCAGCAAATCACAGTCACCAGAATGGACAGATTGAGATATTTTCTATGTGGATCATTCTCTGAATTTACTCAGGGTTTTTCATTATTAATTAGGCCACTATTGAATCTGCAGAAAACCCAAATGAAGGAACTTTGGAGGAAAGGATTAACATTTCAAATTTACTTGAAATACAGAGTAGACTTCAAAAATAGAATTAACTTAAGTAACAGCAACTGGAAGGTAATTTACATAATTCAAATAATTAAACAATCAATTAAAAGTAGAGAAAAAATCTGTGAGTTGCTTTTTCAGGAATGGATCTGGAAGTTCTACTGGGTAACAGATATGAGTCAGCAACATCAAGCTGTTTGGGAAAGAAAAAGATAGAGTGGGGACATAACAGTAGTCTACAGACACCAGAGGAAAAGAATAATGTGTTAGATATTTAACTAAAGCAAGAATAATTGAGATTAGATAGTGAGCAGGGCAACTTCCTAAACAAAAGGTAGTGGAAAAGACTGCCACAGGAAGCTGTAGAGTTTATGTCACTGTAAACTAAAAAAAAAAAAAAACAAACCAAACCCAGGATGAAACAAACATCTTGCATGAATGGCATACCCTGCAGATCCTACCTTGAAAAAGTGACATGGTCTCTCTTAAAGATCTATAATTCTGCACCTACGTAGAAATTTGACATACATATATTTCCTACGTATTGGTTCTACAACAGCTGAGTAATATAACGGGGACTACATTTTTTTTTAAAAAAAAAGGCTGCCCATCATCTCTAAATTAAAGAAATGTATCTACATAATCAGACAGTCTTAATTTTCTTTCTCCTTCAACAATCACAGCCTATCTGCCAATTAGAATATGTGATAGTACTTACTGTCTCTCTGAAGATCCCCCCTCCTCAAATCAGAAGAGATGCATGAGAATTTCAAAAACGTTTAATGAGCTACAACCCAGGAGGGCTGCAGTTATTAAAAAAAAAAAAGGTGAAGGATAAAGGTGATAAGGTGATTACTTTAAGTGCCCTAATATATTAAGAAGAGAACATTATGCTCATTTTTATAAGGAGTTATATTAAAGAAGGCTATTAAAGAAGGCAGCAAAATACAAATGAAGACGTAAAGAAATGAAAAAATGCAGGAGAGAAAGTAAATATTATGCATATGAGCAGGTGAAGTGCAAACACCAATTTGAAATCAAGTGACATTGATGAAACTAAAGGAGACATTAAAATTATTTCCTCTAACCTTGTGGAATCTCTCATATATTTCACCCCCATCCTTCCCTATCTCCTGACCTTCTTGATTCACCCTTTGTCTTCCCAAAGTGAAGACACATCCCTCCAGCAGAGTATCTCAAACCTGCTTTCTCGGATGTTGCAGTAAACAAGAGAAAATCCTTGCTTACTTTTGAGTTAAAAAATCTGCAAATTATCTTAAATACACTTCAACGGAGCTTTCAGCCTACTTTGCAGTTAGTAGTCTGCCACATTTTGGGGTGGAGGGTTTGTCTGCTGTGCTTTTTTAAAATATGTTTCAACCAAAGGAGAATGTATCAAGTACACAGGCAGTACAGGTCCTCCTGTCTCCAAAACAAACACTACTACGACTGAAATTTTCTGTCCTTATTTTCATGTCTGATTCAAGGATCAGTGACCCCAGCAGGGGAGGATCACCCAAATGAGCAACTGGGACTGTTACCCTGCCGGGAACCATGTTGCATCAAAGAACATCATTGCTTCCTGAAAGTAAAATGGAAATTAGTTTTCCTTCTGCATAAGAAAACTGGCCAGAAAGGCTGATATTTACACCTACAACAACGGGTCCCTGATCATTAGATTATCTTAGCTCTAATCTCCTACTTAGCTCTTCTGCTAGACTGAAGTAGAAAGGAGGAAGATCATGATATTCAACTATTGCTGAAACACAATTTATTATTGAAATGCAAACTCCTGCTTCCATCCCTCCTCACTTTAAGAGCTCTGGTTTCCTCCTCCATGCAGACTTATTTGGACCATTTCTTCCTGTACATTTTTTTTTCCCCAACTGGAGAACAATTTCAGAAAGCAGCAGTGGTGGGTAACATCTGGATTCTGCAGTTAGATGTGTAAGGAGCAGCTGTTCCCATGTGTGCAAGAAACAAATGACACAGGCACACCATAAACCAATGGCACCATATATCATACCAGGAATAAAATCAGTCATTCCCAGATACTGCAGGAAGCCACTGGGAGCTGAGCTACAACACTGTTATCAGTTGGTCGAGCCGAGCTTATCCACCAGCCATGCTCCTCTAGCTGAAGTCCAGTAACAAAAGTGGGTACAAAATTCTGCTGCTAGCTCTATTTCAGGTCCATTGTTCTAGAGTACTATGCATAAAATAGCCTAATCCTGAAGTTGGAAAATGAGACAGTATGAAGTGACAAAAAACCACAATGAAAAACCTCACAACAAAGCAAGGATTATGTGAATCTCATACACTGAAGATGAAAGAAAAGGAAAAGAAAAAAAAACCCAAACCAATAAAGAATATAGCTTATAAGTCAGTATCTTAGCTCAGGACCCACAAATTCACACCCACAACACCTCTGAGGATTCACTTCTAAACCTTACTGGGTCACAGTACTGAGAGCACAAAACTATAGCGTGGCCAGAAACAGAGCCAGGTGTCTCATAACTCCTAAAAGGTTTGTTCTAGTAACTGGTTACAAAATAAAGGTTGCAGATGTGGTGTGGAGGGAGGATCGATCTGCCTGCCACAAATGTATCATTAGGTGTCTTTCTGGCTAGTCAAATACTTGCTGCTGTATTCAAGACACAGAAAAATGAGTAGGATTAGTGCCTTATTTTACTGTCAAACAGACTCCTGTAGTGCAGTGTGGAAAACCTGATAGGTTTGAGTTCTGTTCAATTCGGGAACAATAAGTTCAGTCAGCTAGTAACTATGGTACAGCTATTTTAATTCTCAAATAAGTCTTTGCTACAGTAAGTGCCAATAAAGGAGAGTTCATATGACATCAGAGGATATGCTGCTGCCTTAGCCTAAAGTCCTTGGCATTCTAAAGCAAAACATTTTAGTGCTCTTACGTTGAACTGATATGTCTAAGAGAGCCCTGAATTTATATGATATGCAAGACACCTTAAAATAGTTTGTAACACAGAATAATATAAAGACCACCTAAATTATCTTTTTCCAATATATTGCAAGGAACTTGGCCAGACCTTGCCCAGTGCAATGTGTTCAATCTCTAGAGAGAAATAATAGAGAAAATATACTTCTAGCATGATGTCTTAAAATCTCTACACTTACAATATGTAGCTAGAGAATATGTGGCGTTTTGTTTAAAAAACTACTCCAGTAACTATTATTCTACAAGGGCTTCAATTTACGTATCTCCTGAAGTCAGTATTTTTATGAAGTGGAACTGGCCTAAAATGTTTTTCCAAAGCTCAATATTCGCATGCTTCACTTCTGTGTTCTCTTCTAAAAATTATTGCCATTGACTTTTTTTTTCATATCCTGCACCCTCATCCATTATGTAAAAAACCATTGCCAAAAACAATGCTACAAATCTCAATGAAACTGAGACAAGCAGACCCCATCACAAAACAAATGAGAATGAGAAACATACTGCCCTTATTTTCTGATCACTGAGGAATTTTTCCTCTCCTCTGTTACGGGATGGGAAGAAGCTAAAGGTTTTAACAGAAAACTTTACAAATGACTTATGTTCTGAATGTTTGCAGTAATAATGGTTTTAGAGGTAATAGTTTTTCTGAAAGCTGTAAAGTGGCATCAAAATACAGCAGCAACAAAAGTAAAGCTGAACCTTTGAGTTATTTCAAAAACACTCAAGAGATAACTCTTAGGCAATAAGAGAAACAAAAATCCTTTCCTTATCACAGTATGTTGTCTTTTTTCCTTAAAGTAAGATGAAACTGCTCGATGAAAATATTTTGCTCAAGGGGGAAAAAAGTTGGGGTTTTCCAATAAAAATATTATGGTGTCTCTGGGAAATCTGGAAAGACACCAAGAGTGTCCTGCTGTTCAGCCCCCTACTCCATCTGATACTTTAACAGTTCCAGATGGCCTTTACTACAGGATGACCTCCCCTCTATTCTTTTATTATGACCTTTGGGTCACAAATTATCTATAGGATGCTGCTGTCATTCTGTAAGACACTGCTGTACTCTTTCATCTAAAGAATAAAGATGCTTAACATTAAAACTCATCTTTGTTAGGCTGACCTTCCAATGATGATCAAACCAGACAGTTATTCCAATCAATGTCATTGCTGCAGAAAATATGTTTCATTTTTTGCAACAGTGACATTAAGAAACTAAGGCATGGTTTTAAATCAAATCACTTTTGCAATCCTACTTGGCTAGCGAGCACAGCCTGTTATACTAATTTAGAAAATCAAAAATATTGCTGCAACAGTTTTTACGAGTTACATTGATTAGAAGGATGTGGTGGGTTTGTTTTTTGTAAATTATTGATGTGGTTTTCATCCAAATGTCATTGATAGGCGGTAATAAAACTTTATGTAGGTTTTATTAATTATTTGTCTTTTTCTATCATCACCAACAGAACACATTGAACTTACATAGGAAAATATAATAAATAGTCCCAATGTACTAAATAAAGTAATAAGGTTAATTTCTTTCCTGCTGTCAGTAAATTCATGTTAGCAGTCTCTCGTCAGCTTGACATCAATTAATGATTTTAATTCCAGACTCTTGTCACAGTACTCACCACCCTTTCGTCTAATTAAAATGGATGATGCATGATGAAGGGAAAACACAAGACTTCTGTTCTTGTTGTAACATTTCTATTCATTAGTATACTTTTACAACAAAGGGCTTGTGGCTTTAATGGTACCAGAGAAGGATGAAGAGAAGTTTATTACATGCTAGAGATAAAGACCCATATACCCTTAGGAAAATATAATACAGGAAACATTTTATGGAATAACAGAATCCTTCAGGGGAAAAAAAAAAAAAATCAGTGTTATTTTAACTACTATTGAACAGGCGGAATGTTTCCCTCTAAATTTAGGCAAAAAAAAACGCGTGAACGACACCCACGCTACTCGCAGCCTTGTTTACATCCGCANCCTCCCCGCCCTCCGCGGGCCGCCCGAAGCAGCCCGGCCGCTCGGCGGGGCTGTCCCCGCCCGACTCCCGGCCGGACCGAGCCAGCCCGGCCCGGCCCGGCCCGCAGCTCCCCCTCCCGGCCCCGCCGCTCCCCAGGCACCTCCCGGGCCGGGCAACTGGCGGCACTCGGGGGACAGCGACGGCGGAATCATGTAAATGTAGCTCTCTTTGTAACGCAGAGGAACAACAGGTCATGTTTGCGAAAATAGAAAGGGGGGAAACCAGCACAGCAGGAGGTTTCTGCGCCAGCCGGGAACTACGCGCGTGCACGTACCCAGCGCGGTACCGCCCTGCCGTGTTACCTGTCCGCCCGCAAGCACAGCAGCGGCTGGGACTGCACAGCTGCCGCTACAGAGCAGAGCGAGCCCCCGGCTCCGCAGGCCCCCAGCTGACCGCTCTATCGCCCTCCCAGCATCTCCGGAGCCTCCGCCACCGCGCTTCCAGCGGCACAACGCTCTAATTCTCTCCCAAAAGGTTTCTCCTTATCTCCTCAAGACTGATCCTCCCAACACAGGTGTTTAAGTACTTGATTTTGCAACGGTTTCAGTGGAAGTTGAGGAAGAATACAATACTAAGATTAAAATACTTTTATGGTAACAGAGATTTACAGAACATTAGTAAAGCTCTTAAATCAGTGTATTAACCAAACAGAGAAAATATCCTCTAGACTTTGCTTCCAAGAGGAGGAAGTGCCTCTAGAGGCGGATTACAGCATAAGCACTGTTTGCCCATAGATGGATCACGAACTCTGAATCATGAGATTACATGAGAATTGCAGCTTTCATCTTTTAAGCATTATCCAGCAGTGAAGCATGCTGGATTCAGATGAATTTCTTAAAAACTTCACAAAGAGGTACATTTAGTTCATTCCTCTGTTATCTACTACCCGGGTACAAAGAGTAAAGTTGTTCAGGTCAGGGAGAACTTTCTTTGGCAGAAGAAGTCAGTCCAAGGCTGAAGATGGCTGGTACATACAGCCTTGCTGTGTGTGCCAAGAACTGCACCTGCCTGTGCTAAAGAAGGGAAGACTACAGGGAAAAGTTTTGGATTTGCTGACAATTTATTTTGTAATGAACACAAAGTTGAAATGGAAAGAAAAGAAAGAAAAGAAAGAAAGAAAGAAAGAAAGAAAGAAAGAAAGAAAGAAAGAAAGAAAGAAAGAAAGAAAGAAAGAAAGAAAGAAAGAAAGAAAGAAAGAAAGAAAGAAAGAAAGAGAAAGAAAAGAAGCCCAAAACAAAACAACAAAAAATGCAAAAAATTCAATTGAAGGAAAAATGTAAGGGCGGAAAAGGAAGAAACAAAGGTATCAGACCCTGCTGTTGGAGGGATGTCTCTCTCCAGCAAGGACCACCAATACCAACCAGAAGACAAAAGCAGTAGGTTTTCTAAACAGTTCTGTCTTCACATCTCCTAAGAAAGAAACTACACTGAAGGGCCTCGAAGAACTCAGAAAACATTTCAGGGCAATCAGGCAGCAGGATATCAATGGACACATCAGCTAAATATGGAGCAAAGCTACTCTGGGAGGCTCTCAAAGACCAGATGTAGAGGGTTTCTAGATTGGAAAGGCCTGTGGGCTTCCAGAGGTTTAGATGCAGCAGCACAGCACAAGGTGACCACCCATATGAACTGACTTTTCTTGGTCACTGACAAAAGTTTCAGAATCTCCTTTTAAGTCTACCCAACATTGCAATGCTTGTGTTAAACTATAAGCAGTTGGAAGCATCTCTGAAAGCTCAAGATAAGCCATGTATTTCCAGTCTGTAAAATCCAAGAGATCTTAGGAAGATATGCAAACCCCAGGTGCATCAGCAGACTCTGGATTTGATAAAAGACTCCTATAACAAAACAACGAAGGACCCAGGGCTGTTTTCTCAGCCTGCGTGAAGGTAGCATCTCAGTGGTACCCAGTTTGAGCAGTCCAGTGATAGACAGACAAAATGACCCCACAGCAAAGAGAGGCTCCAAATTAACATATAGGTAAAACAGCTGTGATCTGGCACAGGAGCAGAGCTAACTGAATTTGGTTCTTATTCAGCTTCCTCAAGACTGCAGTATAGACTCCTTCTTAGGAGACTCAAGGCCACATTCAGAAAACCTATTGCCTAGTCTTGCCTCGAGTTTTTGACTGGTGCCACTGCTGGGGAGAAGCCTTTCTAAGAGCACAGCAGAGCCCAGCCAGATTTTCAGATCAGTGCTTGGCAGATATTCAAGGATAATGCAAGCAGACTTGTTTTTGTGCAGTAAACCAGTGTTAAAGCATAGTGACATGGAGCAATGTTCTATGGCCTTGGATGAACTGTTATTCCAACATTTGGAGGACTGACAAATAGCAAGTATTTTACAGAATTTTTGGTAAGACTAGTGGGTCGTCTTATCAGGTGACATCCCTAATTGTTCCAGTATTCCTTGCCATTGAAAGCTGGCTGTATTTTCAACTAGGTAACTTAATTTTTCATTCAAAATTACTTTAAGATTATCAGTAAACATGAACCATATACATATATATCCAATATATATGGGATGTAGCTTAAGAGAGACACTCCTTTTTCAAAGAATCACAGAATCAAGAAAATATTATTAATAGTATATTTATAGAAGGCCATTTTATTAATTTAATCATGGTAAATTGAAGAGCATTAATTTTCTTATTTGTCTCATAATCCATAAGAACGCTAGGTTTTAAAGAAAATACTACTGTAAGCACAATACTATTAAAATTATTAAGTAAAGGCATAATAATTCCATAAAATTGTGGGCATGATTGATTTTTTAATGGGCTGTTCACTTGTTCTCTGACCCCCCTAAGGATTTTTGCTCCTAGCCTCTCATACATAGCAAATTCATTAAATCCAACCTATTTCCCCAAAGCATTGCATCATTTTAGAGGTATACAGGATCAAATACCAAGTAAAATAGAACAAGTGAATTGCACTGCTAAAAAAAATTGAGGATAAAAAAACCCACAGAAAACAAAGTTAAAATAGCAGCCATTATAAGCCAACACTGACAGTAATATTTTACTCTGTCTCCTAGTAAGCATTTTGAGGGATTGTTCAGTTAATTTGCAAGAGTACTCTTCATTAACAGCATGTATCTAACATCATTATTTTACAGGATCAAAAGGAAACTCTGCAATCTAACTGCAAAAATATTTAGTCTCTATGGACCAAATCAACATCTGAATTTTTCAGAAACATAAGGAAGCACCTCACACATTTGGTTGCTATTTTATTATCTTTTATTAGTTGTACATGCGACTACCCCAAAGAAGTTGCATTCTCTTATAGACATAACACAAAGGAAAGCAAATATACAGGGAAAGAGAGTAATGGGAGGAGAAAAACCCATGTTACTATAACATCAAGCTGTTATGAAGTTCTGGCACATGCATTTTTTGCAGTTTCAGTGAACACATAAAATTGTTTTTATGACACACGAGGAATGGGATTCCAGGAAAGATTCAAATTGGTTAGCGTAACTTGATGGACAGGGATTAGGAATTTGCTCCATGCATTGGGGGCTATACAAATAAATTCATAATTCTACCTTGGTACCCAGCGTGACTATTGCAACCTCTCTTACATCATCACAGGGACAGTCTATACTCTGACCATTCTTACTGAGAGAGACAGAGAGACAGAGAGAGAGAATGAAGAGAGAGAAAACGTTACTAACTCAGGCGTCAAGTCTTTCTTCCTTTTATAAATGTATATGGCTGATTTTCTGGGGACCTAACGTTACTAAAAAACCCTAAGGGCCAGCTGGGGCTCAGCAGTGTGTGAAGCCAGGGCACAGTGTGGTGCTTGTCTGGCCAACCATCCCCTGCCCCGAGCTGGCCAGAGCAACCGAGGCGGCTTTCCATGGCTCCGCACCCCTGGCACGAGCTCTGTGGCTGCTCCATCCATGTGAAGGGAAGCTGGCTGCACAAACACCCTCATCACTTATTTCCTTCAATTCCAGTCTTTCTCTTTACCATTTAATCTGCAAACACTTTACTTTTAAAAACGGGAACAAATTTAATGACCCTGCCTCACTTTTTTTAAAAAAAAGAAAATAAAAACCAATCAGACTAGTAAAAAACAACCAGGCACTGTAATCCAGCCACCTTCTACAATCAGAATGGATGGACAAAGGAAAGAATAAATTTTTACATCAGTTTATGATCGTATATCTGCTAAAGAGTAAAAAAATTCCCATTATGTAATCTAAACAGATGGTCACAAATGATAAAGTTTCTGGAGTTTAACAAGTTAAACTAATAAACACACACTCCCAGCCTGCCTTAACTGTACCCTAAACCACTCAACCCTAAAAGAACTGAAAGCAAACCCTTTTAGGTTTAACTGAGGAGTCTACACAAGAGTTACTGTGGCTCTCTATTCCATTGAGCTGTTCATGATGAAGCCACCATTCATGAATTTTTGTTCTTATCTGCAGAAGACCAAGGTGCATAGAGATGATGGTTAAAGAGATCATTATGACTAATTAGTGATATCTCCTGTACAAGGACAAGAAAATTTCCCTCCAGAGTTCCTGCATCAATCCTAAATTTATGCCTGAGCTGTAGCATGATTTTTAGATAAATAATTCTAATACGTAGTTCACTTTCAGTGCTAAATGTGTCTGAATCTATTTACCATTCAGCAAACTTCATAAAGTTTGTCTCTTTACTGAAGTGATGTCTACTCAAAGAGGTTGTTTCTCCACTCACATCCCCCAGTTATCAATCAATTGATAACCTAAGCTTTTCAATATTTTGACTAAATTGATCTGAGAGACACCAGAGTCTAGGCCCCAAATATCTAGGACTACAAGAGACAGGATGAAAAGTAGACTGGAAATACTGAGAAGAGCATATGACACATATATTACATAGGTTTTTTTTACGTTAAGGGAAGCTGACAAGGAAAAATAGAGGTACTCACCACTCATTTTTACAATTAGCAGTTTAATATACATATCATTCCATAAACAGACTGCATGGCACATAAATAGACTGAACTCCAGTGACAAATATACTGGTAAGTATAATTTTTAGGTTTCTCCTAAATTTATCATTGAAAAATCTAGATATGCAAAACTTTGAAGAAAAATACAAAACATACTTCATTCTATATAAATATTTGTTTTCTGAAAATGTCAATAAAATCAGTTATAGAATATATAGAGAAAGCATTTCATTTTATTACTTCAGTCTCCCCAATAAGAAAGGGAGCTCTGGGTCTATAAAAGATGCTTAACACAGCCAAAGGAGCTGTTCATACTAATGTCCAAAATAAATCCAGCTTTGTCTTGTTATTTAAAGTATATAAACATATCAACATGTGGGAAATTTCATCAGTGAAAATTGAACTTCAGTTATTTAATTTAAAAAACAAACTCTCTCTATCAAGGTTTAAGCAAATACTGAAGTCTACCTCTCCTGTTCTTGCTTCATTCGTATTCTCTCCTCTTCTGAAGTAAGAGCTTCCTGCACTTTTATTTTACCAGTTTTCTCACTCTTGTCATCTTTGCGATGTTTGCCAAACCTGTTAATAACACACAAAAAAAGAATCTAACTTGTGAAATGAACAAAACGGTATTTTCCTTTTCCTATGACAAAGAGAGTTCTCCAAGGACTGCTGGGAAACCAGGAAGGGAAAGTGCAAAGACCTCAGAATCTCAATTTTTAATATTTTCAGGCTGCTTCTGTTTTTTCTTTACTTAAGTTTTTGATTTTTATTTTCATTCATTCCTCTTAAAAGTTTATAGAATTCCTCACTGAACAACAGAACAAACAAAAAAATAATAATTGGACCACATTTCTCTTTTATGCCAGGATTCTGGGGTCGCTATTCTTAGACAGTCAAAGAGTGTTTTAGAACACCATCTCTGCCCAGGGAACATGGCTCAGATTTGCATTAAGCAAAGGCTTCCCCATGTGAACGTGAGGGGAGAGGGACCTGCAGGTCTGACAGCTCCCGGGGCAGCACCGCACCCCACGCCCCACAAGGGCCATTTCACCACACAGAGAACGTCATTCAAAACTCAATTTATTCTTTTTCAGCACCAGGGGTTTTTTTTAACTTTGTTACTCATGACTCTTTCCCCAAGGGTGCTCCAGTGTGGGAGGGTGAGTGGAGGGACGGAGCTG
This sequence comes from Edolisoma coerulescens, assembly GCA_013397115.1. Classification (NCBI taxonomy): domain Eukaryota; kingdom Metazoa; phylum Chordata; class Aves; order Passeriformes; family Campephagidae; genus Edolisoma; species Edolisoma coerulescens. The sequence continues at coordinate 1,938,881 of VWZW01004314.1, read as the reverse complement.
TCTGGGCTGCCCTAGACAGAGATGGGTGCTGCCAACCCAGAGTTTGCCCTCTTCACATCTCCTCTCCCCCTCTAAAGGCTACATTTCAAATATATTAGGTTTCTTCCATATTTGCACATTCCGCTGTTTTCCTCAAACTTTCAGGGAGTGAAGAATTTGGCATTTGAGATACCCAGTTATTATTAGGACAGAATTATTCATATTTCTTAAGATATTTCTGACCTATTCTGGAAGGAATGACTTTCGTGTGGAGTGAACCAAACAAACACTTTAATATAACCTTCAAATAGATCTAAACTTTAGATGAAAATTTTCTATTTAAGGCAGAAGGACTAAAACATATCTGTTAAACAGTATATATACACCAATTAAATGTGGCATCATTTATCACACCAAAAGCAGCAAGAATTTTACTTTTTTTATACCAAACACTCATCTGAGAGCTGAATGACACTGTGGCCCTTCACACTCAGGTTCACATCAAAAGTGAAATTAAAGCACTGAGACTTGCAATCAAACATGTCTAGCAATAGCGTCAACAGGACACCACAAATGCCCACAAACAGTGAAATAAACCACAGAGCTCTTAAAGCTTCCTTCTCACCTGTTAAAGTAACATCTTTAAAATATTTAGAGTTCACCAGGCATTTATAATATTTTCCCATTTGTTCCTTTTGATTCTAGGACAAAGCCATTGTGTGGGTTGAAGACACACCACACAGCAACCCTGCAGAATGATTAATTTCTGGCTATTCAGTCAAGAGATATTATTTATATTGTGTAATCATGTTTATGGCTCTTAGGGCAGCTCTTTAAAACCAAAACACAAAAATACAGCATAGGAGCATGTACATAAACTTTAAAGTGTGTGCCTGTCCTCCACACAGATTGCTCATTTCCAAAGCAATTCAGGCATCTGAAAACTAAAACTGTTTATTATTAACCACCTGAAAAGGGATAAGCAGAGGACTTAACAGGGTTAAGAAATGCAAAATAGGGTGTAAAGTTAAAAGTCTCTGAATTTATAATGTTATATGTAAAACTGACATACTTAAATTCAGTCATTCAAAACACCAACATGTATCTTTTAAAACATCCACCTATTTATTAGAGAGTAGTCAAAACCATTATACAAAACATTTACATATATGACACAAGAGATTCAAATCAAGTTCTGGATGTTGCACACCAGACAAAAGAGATTGGTTAATTTAAAATAGCCCTAAAACCTCTAGCCCAGAGAGGAGTGTTGGCAGAAAAAAAGTGGAATTGAGCCATTCTATCCTGATACACAGAGAGTGCCTGAGGTGGCAGCATGGGTCTGACTGACAGAACATGCAGAGCTTTGAGGAGACAAGCAACATATGTGGCACTCTAGCACAGCATCTCTGGGATGCTCACATTTGCTTCTGCCTCCTGTCCTTCCTCAATCCATTTAAAATGTCAGGCAAAGAAAAGGAATGAAATTCTGGAGTACCCAGTTTATTTTTGAAGAAGAAATTGTGGTTTAAAAAAAATGAGGGGAAAAAAAGAAAAAACTGAATTAGTTGTTGCCCATTAGGTTTTGGCAGCAAAACAGAATTTCTGCCACCATAAATCAATTCATTGCAAGTATGAACAGATATATAGTGAAATCAATACCTTATTAAAAATATAAACTACACAGGAAATTTCTAACAATCCTTGTAAGCAATCTAGTAAATGTCTGGTCAGGCTGCATGATTGTGGGGAGAGCATTTCTAATGTTAACATGTAATGCAAACCTAGCAAAATTCAATGGTTTGAATTTCCAGATCCAGCCACGCGAGTCCGGAGCACACAGGGCTTGTGTGCACTCCCACAGAGGCAGAGGTGGGCACCACACAGGGAGCACTTGGAGCAGCACCAGGGCTCAGTTTGCTTTGAGTCACGAGCAAGTTGTGCCAACAACCCTTCTTCTCTTTCAGGGTTTTCTTCCAATCGTCCAGGAATTAATGTTCCTTCTGTCCCTGAGGACCATCCTGATAAAAGTCTCTGGAAGACAGCTCTGGTTCTTTCCCAGGCATTTCAGAGGGTGGCCATATTGTTCCCATGCTGACTGGAGACTTTCCAGTGCTCGTCTCGGACAAGCTCAGTGGTCATCCCAGCAGTGGACAGCCTGGCAGAGTATGAACCATGGTGGTATTGCACAGGTGCCTTCTCTGCACTTTGTCACCCGCAGAAGTGATATATCTGCCATAATCACCACTGCCTGTAACAAGTTCAGCAACATTAACTGCACTGTCCCTACCATGGAACTTGGAATAACAAACATCATCCTCCCCCCTCCCTGATTGTGGCTTCATGTTTTTAGCACAATGCACAATTGTGTTAATTGTGGATTAACAATCACAAAGCTTTGAGAAGATGCTAAGATAGCATCTCAAGAAGATGCTGAGAGAGCCACCAAGCACTTGAGAAAGGTGCTGAAAAGAACTGTGAGGGAGACACATTTGTATAGCCCCACATACCTCCTTTATTTCTGTAGGAGCAGTCAACACTCCCCACTCCAAACATCACGCAGAGCCTTTGGTAAGATTACTCTTGCTAGCAATAAATGTGTTTGTTATTTACTTCTATTAAAAGTGTTTGCTTCATGAAGTATGATTTACAGTCATAATGAAACATCCTCTCCACCAAATTTATAACAGACATTTATAAATTATTTATTTACAGTCATTTTCAAGCTAAGTTTAACTACAGAAATGCAACATCCAGCAATGCTAAGGCACACCATTAAAGCCAGCTGTTAAAACTCTTGTCAGCTGTACTACTGTGACTACACTGGTGTCAAGCTATTGAAAATCACCTGTCCTAATTTCTTCAGGTAGATGTTTCCTACTCATATAAATGATGTTCCCTATTCATGAATATTAACTGAAACAGGACACTTAGAAATAAGACTATTCATACCACTGAAATTCAAGCAGACTATGCAATATCCCTTCAAAACATCCCACAGTTACTGTGCATCTCCACAGCCAGAGGCAAAGCCCTTTCTGCTGCTTTTTGGTGGCCCTTGTTTAGTTGTGTGAGTCAAAAGTCTGGATCAGGTCCCCAGAATTACTCCCAGTATTTACAACACCTGAATTGAATTCATTGGTTGAATGCAAAGACCTAGCTTACCTATGTAAAAGTTTCACCTCCTTACAGGTGCAACTGGTCTAGTCCCTGACTAGCCCCATAACCATTAATGTGTTTGACACCTTCCCCACAAGCCACCAGGCTTTGCATCACTGTGACTCTTATGTCTTTACTGCTCAGGTACTCAAAAGGAAGGAGAGATGGAATTAGGATGTATATCCCATACATGACCCATGGCGAATCTGGAACCTTAACTGCTTCCAATACTATTTTTTCCATAATCCATATATTGAATGGCCTGGCACACCCTCATAATAAGTTCTCCCAATGAAGTGACTGCTCACTTACTGAGAACAGCCTAAGACTGAAACTTGTGAAGTGCAATCAAAGGTATCTCCCTTGTAAAACAGCAATCACCATCCATTCGTCCTGCGGCAGAGAGGCTCTAGGCTTTTGCAAGGCCTTGAGGATACAGCCAAGTGCTGTGATCCCGGCCCTGGCTGCTCCCTCCCCAGACGCAGGAGCAGTTCTCTGCTGCGTGCAGCTGGTTAGAGAGTGCCTCAAGCACTTGGTGATTTTCAGGCGCTTGTTGGAACCTGAGATGGTCTCATTCTCATTGCTGTGGGGCTGGCTGCTGGGATACTTGTTGCAGTTCTTACAAATGCAAATGAAATGACAACTTTCCTTCTGATACAGACATGAAAACTCCATCACTCAGCATCTGTGCACAGCAGTGCTCCTTGCATTAGTGAAAAGGAGGACAGTGCTTAAAAACAAAGGTAGAAACTACTAATTTTGGAATTAAAAAGCAAAATCATGCAGAAAAGGAGCATCTGTGGCACTGATGTTCAGACAGTCTTGAGAATCTAATTCCAAGCTCTTTTCTTTTGCTCTGTTCAGTGCCAACAATTTGACTGCGAGCTATAAAAGCCCAGCCTAAATCCCTGCACAAGATACCAGTGCACAGACACGAGCTACTACATGACGTGCAACCAAATTACGCACACTACTGCCTCACCAAGTTACCATATTCATGAGGAAAACAGTTCTGTTGCAAAAGTTTGAGCTATACCAGCTCCTCTGAAGCACCTGCAGCCACTGAAGCACAACACTGACCTGTGGCCACCACTTCCCTCAAGCTCAATTCTTAGAAGCAGAGCACAGAATCTTATTACTCAGGGTAGAAAATAAAGAGCAAAAAATAAGTACACATTCTCCTCCAAACCCCAAGTAATAAAAAAACTACCATTCTGTTCATAAACATATCCTTTCATAGATATAGCTGAATACTTCTTTGAGGACACAAAGTGTATAGTTATAGAATAATCTCTTCATAATACTAACAATGTTTACCTCATGTAACAGCTTGTTTATTCAGTAGCTCTCTCATTTAAACCCTGTAATAAAAAGTATAGCTAAAAAGTAGTTTAATTTTATTTTTTAGCTGCACAAGCAAAGAAAAAACTTCTGTGACTAATTGAAATACAGGTTGTAAATTAAAAATACACTGTCTGTCCAAGAGTGTGAGAAATTGATGAAAGAGAGCAGCTGAAATCTTGTTCACTCTAATTGCCAAGATACTCCAGAGTTCTACTTAATTTATATCTTCTTAATTCTCCTTCTACATTAAGGGTTGGAGAAAGTTTCAAGATAAGTGTAAATGCTCAAAGTCATATTCACAGATCCACAGACTTAATCCTCAAATTCAGCCAACAACAGCAATCACAGTAAGTGAAGAAATTAAAAATTGTAGGAGGACCATCTTTTAAATGTATGATCTCTAGTACATAACAGCCAAGTCACATCAGTGGAAAGGACCACCCTCAGGCCCCATGATACTGGTTTGTCACATTGTTATTAATAAAAAGATGAGAACACAGACCTGTATGCCGTAAGCCTGACCCTCAAATAGGAAATCTCATGAACTCTAGATAATCTAATCAAACTAAAATGAATACCCAAACCTCTCTGTCAGTCCCTAGCTGGCTCACTTTCAAGCTTACTTGCTTGAATGACTGTCACCACCTATGAGGTGACCTAATCCAAAGTCTACCACACTGAACAGAGAGGCACTGACTAACGAGTGCCTTCAGTGGCTTTGGGCCATTGCCTCAGAGCAACTGAACATTATGAGGCTCAATGGAGAACACAGCACAGCAGAACATTTAAAGAACAAGTTCAAGCTACAACATGATGCCATATATAAAAAAATATGTGAAATGTAAATAAAATACACATGTGACATAACATGCAAATGATTTTGCACAAATAGACATAAATATAGATAGAACAAGTGAAGCAAGGAGGATGCATGAATGGTAACAACAGAAATTCCACATTTACAAGTTTCCTCAAAAAAAAATTCAGTTTAAAAGAAAATGTATCAGCATTCTTGATATAACAAAAATAATATACGTGTAATCTGCTAAATGGATTTTACTCTGATGCGTTACTGATGAGATCATTGTCGTCTGCCAAATCATCCACATATTTCATTAGAATAAAGAGCTACAGAAGAAACATGCATTAGTTGATTAATGAAAAAACACAAAAATTGATTGAGACAGAAGTTCAGTAGCATTATGTTCCTTAATAGAAAAAAGACCATCATTAAAAATTAACAATTGGTAAGTGTCTTGAGCTATTTTGTCAGTGTTTTCTATCTTCAAGACATGCTCTTTTCCCCATAGCAGCAAACAGTATTCACACACACACAGACACACATAATGTAAACACTGCTTGAATGATTTTGCAATGATTTCTGTAATCTTTTTCACCCTGCTGTATCAGCAAAATCACAAGATTTATATTGCGACATAGTATTGTGACACACAAAACCATTCTGTTGCTAAAAAAACCCAAAAAAACAAAACCCAAGGATTTAACATAGCACACAAACAAAAGCCACCCTTTTTAGTGATGACTTGAAGGTTTAGAAGCCTTCCATTCCAAGTAAAATTGTGCAAGTGCTATTTTTTAAAAACATGTTCTTAAGTGTAAATATTTACATATTTGCAATGGATTTCTAGAAATAGCCTGTTATGACATGCTACTAATCAAGTTAGTAGGTCCAGTTCTACTCGTTGGGAGGGAGTGCAGCAACTGCTGGAGTGACTCAGCAGCAGCACTGTCCTGAGATGACACAGAAGCACTGATGCGCGGGCACCTTGATGCCAGAGCTGGTGGGCATAATTAAAACAGACACTGATAACTTCATTTCCATGGATTTCCTTGCCTATGTTAAAACTGATAAAGCAGCAATCCTTCAGGTGTGACATTGAGCAGAGACCCCTGCCAGGAGGGTTCCTGGAGAACTCTGCTGTCACAAACCAAGAAAAGCGTATTACAAAAGGTCATAGGTAACTCATGAAAAATCAAGAATACCCTGAAAAGGTACACCTGTATCTCTTCAGGCCAGTACTGTTTGCCTTCAAGCAATAAAGAAATTCATGTGCTCAGCCACAAACACAGAAATTTAAAGCACAAGAACCAAAGTGGCTGTTACTGCAAAGTATCAGCCCTCTGAAGTGCCCACCTTGGGCCTAAATACTGTAAAGCATGTGAAGGTCTTCTGTGTTCAATTCACACATTTTCTCTCAGCAGCCTCCGTATCACCTTCCAAACATTAAAATAACACATTTTTCAGCCCCATTCAAGGGGGTATTCTAGTACATCTCACCCAACTAAGTTTGCTCAAAGGGAACAGACAGGACAGTGCATATATCGCAACACCTCATGTACAACAGCACCGGTGGTTCCCACAACAACTTCCTGGAAAGAAGTGGAAACAACATATGTGATCCATAACTGTTTCCAGCCAGTGAAACGTAATCTGTCTGTCTTTGTGAGTCAGTATCCCAACTTCATAGAAAATGGGTATGATGCCAAACCAAGAGACATGTCATGAGGTTTCATTCAATTATTTTCATAAACAGTTTTGATAACATTTCCTGAAAGGCATGACACAACAGGCAGAATATTATTCACACCAAGTCGCTCTCTTTTCACAACTTAAGCATTTGTAATATTTACTTCCAGCATAAAATGGTGGAACTTTTAAAAACAGATTTCTTTTATGGAAAGACCATCTGTTTGCAAATTTCTAAACATAAGATAATCTTCTTGCATTGCTACTCATGATTGCCTGAAGCTAGCTGGAGCCATGGACAGCTCTAATAAATAAATAAATAAAGCACAAGAAATCACAAAAAAACTCCAACAACTACTTCAAACTACTGTAGTTGAAAAGCAGGCTGAGAAAGTCAATGATACTATTGGAAAGACAGCAGCAAGACAGCAAACAGAGATGTCCAAATCTACTCAGTAAGCAATACCACAGCATAGTAAAAGTCACCATAAATAGTTCATATTCATGGTGGTCAGCCAAAACCTGTTAAACTGGGGATTGTGGCATCCCTGAAGGACTCAGGAATATGAAAAAAAGCTTCTGCTCAGGTACAATTTTGTTAACAGCCATCAATGATGGGAGCAACCACAGAAGTAGTACATGACATTTTAATGGACATTTCATAACAGTCTAAGCATTTTAAAGTGTGTGACCAAAGCTCTTTAATGCTGTGTATGTATTCAAAAAAGAGAGCATTTACTGACCACAGTTACTTGCCCCAAGCTTAAATTTGATACACTGTGTGCTACTTGTCATTGAAGAAAGTAGCTCATACATGTGACCCAGCCAAGCTAATTCAGTCTTTTTATGTAATATACATATATTCCTAATATATATTTTATAATCTCAATGGGCAACATACCCTTTTATACTGTGATTTAATGTGCTTAAAAATTCTCCTGTCATCCCTCTCACAGAGCATGTGCCCATCAAGACTGCAGTGCCCTGTTCTAAAATGCAGTACAGAGCAGTAAGGTACTAAACAGTAATTGAAAGACTGTAAATACAAATTGCAAAAAAAAAAAAAAAAGCCTCACTTACAGAGTAAAGAGCAGGCCCCTGAAAAAGCCTGAGTGAAGGCCTGCAGTATGCTGACTCACAGACTGCATACATAAAAGCACACACACAACTCTCTACTTCACAATACATAGGGATAACAAAAAATTCCCAAATTCTCAGCATCAACCGCAGCTACTATTAACAAGTTCCTGACAATCTGAAGTACAATGTAGACACTCTTCTACAGCATAAGCAATTTTTCTGTGACGAAGTAAAATCCTACATCCCAGTGCCAGGTTCAGCCCCCTGTCTCTGGCTCACACTGTGCCAAACAGGTGACCCCACCTTACCCCGGCGCTCCCCACTGCCCACTGCTGCCCTGCAGCCACACAGCAAGGTGGGCAACCTCTGCTGTTGCATTTGCCACACTCCACAGAGGAGTTTAAAAATCGCGGACCCATTTAGGTACGAACAATACTGCATTGTATGCCTCTAATTACCAGTGTCCACTAAGGATCCTTAGAGACAGCGCTTAAACCATGGCTACTCGTCAACATGTTCTCTCCGCAACTATACTTCTAATTCCTGCTCTGTTCAGTTTAATGCATTATTGTTTCCAAATACAATGCTTCAAATTGCAAATTATGTCTGGCTCAAGGGCTGATTATGAGAAACATTAGCACTTCTGCCTCTGTGTGAATAACTCTGATAATAATGAGTGATTGATTGAGCTCCAAGAAGTCCAAATGATGAGAAGGGTCAATTTGAACATTTTTATTAGCTTCTTTTGTTAAATCTAACATTTTGCCAGGCCAGAGACAAATACTGCATCTGGTTACCATGATTTTTTGCAACCCTACAGAAGTACAATTTAGAAAATGGGTACTTGGTCTAAAGGCAGACCTTATAAGAAATGCTAATGAAACATAAAAACCCACCCATTTTACTGGCACTCAAGAGAAGGCCAAAGAAAAAGAGAATAAAATGAAAAAGTTGCAAGAGAAATTTGCTTCAACACTTTCCCGCCAGAAAAGGAAAAAAATCCCTCAGTAACACTAAGATTCATCATAGCTCCACTTAAAAAACTAAAACGCTTTGCTTGATAGGCCTGCCTTAGGTAAACATGAGCTACAACATGAAAATCATTAAAAATGCTCACTAAGCACATGCAAAAGCAGAGAAATTAGGACAGAAATGTAATACACAAGCTAGTTAGACCAGGAAATTGCAGTAACATTATTCCAAGAACTTAAGTCTTGCAGTCATGCAATTATACTGTATAGAATCAGCAAAAGTTAACATAGACACACAAAAAGTTAATCAAACTAGTTGCAGTTCATCCAGAACCTTCCAAAGATCATATTTTTCCTACAGATCTCATTACCTAGAAATGTTAACACGTCAGTCAGCACTTTTTCTGTCAGTTACTAGAAAACTTTGTTGGTACACACCTCCTAGAAAATAACCACTGTAGGGTAAATTAAGCAACAGGTGATGTCCCCATATCTTTAGGCTCATTCACATTTTTACACTTACAGGAGGTAGAGAAGCCACAGCCAATTTCCAGCAGAAGACCGCAATCAACACCGTAGGATCTGTGGGCCAAGCCTAAACAAAATATTCCTAAAACCAGACAAGTGTGCAGCTGTCATTCTCTTCTCAGAGGATGCCTTCAACACCCAAAAGCAATTCCCCTCACTGAGCTGCAGCACCCTTGTGCTGATGGCTGTAGGTTACAGTTTAGGGTCTCCCATCTCATTCTGGGTTTCACAGTGCCACTCAAGTCTCCTTGTGGCTAAAAAAGAAAGTTTAATTCTACAACCAAATAAATAATGCCAACAGGACACCTTTACGATGTACTCTACAACACAGTTCATTTAAGTGCCCTTGAAATGTTCAAGGCTAGATGGGATTTTGAGCAAACTGGTCTACTGGAAGATGTCCCTGCTTATGAACTAGATGGTCTTTAAGTTTCATTAACCATTCTGTGATTCTATGAATCTACATTATCATAAAAAGCAGAGAGCGAAAAATAACAGGCACATTATTTTGAAAGTTTGCTACAAAGATAGGGCTACGGCACAGGGACTCAGCCTGAACCAAAGCTCTGGGTAGTAAATATTAATATGCCACTGCTGACTTCACATATCTCTGTCTCTTCTATCAGCTGATATTCTGCCCTGCAGCACGAAAATTTAGTTTACACATGCAGTTATCTTCTGGGTAGAAAATGAAGAGCAAGACTTTGCACTGCAGCAGCACCACCAGAACAAACCATCTCTGGAGTAGATGCAATAAGACTCAGGTGGATCATTGCTGGGACAGCAGGCTGACAGCAAGTCCCTGCAGCAGCTGCTTCCAGGGCTTGCCCAGAGCTACTTGGAGCCCTGGAGATGCCTGGCATCCTGTAGCTGCCAGTAGTCAGAGCTTGAGCTGTCTTCACGGTAACAGCAGTTGAAATAACTATATCAATTGTGATTTACACTGCTGATTATTTTAGGGCCAAGCTGGGAGCTGAGATTTTTTCAGATTGAAAAGATGTACAAAGCAGGACTTGCTCAGGACTAATTACAGGCAAGAGATGTGGGGTGGTGAGTTGTTTGGTTTTTTTTGTGTTCCAGCCACCATAGAAATAAGCTCCTAGCACAGAATATCTCAGACCTGGACCAGCCCCATACACACTGACATTTTTGTTCTCATCTCTACATGCTCAGGCACTATAGAAAGCCAATGACTAGGCCTGTATTTATTTAGAAACCCAGACAGATGACGTTTAAAATAAACCCAGACTTGACTTCAAAGATATCTGGCTCTTGAGATGTTCCTCTTCAAATGATAACAGCTCTGCTCACACTCAGTGCTGCAAACAGTATATAGCAATTATCACTGCCATTTTACTATTTATTCTGAATAAAATTCTGAATTTATTCTGAAGAAAAAATAAAACTTGAAAAAAAACCAACAATGAAAATGGCACTGATTTGTCATATTTCGTTTATCTTACACAAGCAGTTTTCTTCCTTTGGGGTTATAAAAGGCAAACAGAACTAGCAAAGTATTTGGAGCTCTACAGATGATACCAGGACTCCAAACAGTTACAGATTATAATATTGTTGGTTTCATTACCTGCTCAGCAACATCAGAGAAAAGAAATACTTTAATTGTCACACTACATCTGAAACTCCTGCTTGTGCCAGCATGTTGTGCTCTGAATTTCAGGATTTTAGCACTATGTGTTAAAGACAACGATAGCATCTATAACAACATTGTGAAATATTTGAGATTTATTTGTGGTATGCTGCTGTTGAAATGTGTAATAGCAGTTCAGCTTGCATGCTAAACACACCCTGTGTTGAATATGCTAGAGGCACTTGCAATCGGTATAAAAAGATATCACTTTCATTATTGTGGTACTCAAAATTGCTGATAAAGATAAGATTCTAGATGCATTTTTGTTATTTAATCCTCTTTTTCAGATCTTTTAGAGCTAATCCATAAACTTTGTTACTGATTAGAAATTTTTTTACTACTTATAACAGCATAGCATGAAAAAGGAAATTACATACATTTTCAGTGATTCATCTATCCAGCATCCATCCAGCATCCATCCACCTTCAAACTAAACTCAACACCAGTATCTGGAAGCTCCAGCATATGTTTATAGCATACATATATTTCATATTTACACAAAATGAGAAACACCACAGGACATCAAAACCCCTGGAGACATTAGCATGGACCAGGTACTATCCTATTTTTAAAATGAGAAAATAGTTCCTCTTGAAATTTTAAGCAGCTTGCCAAACTCCAGGAGTTTTTTGAATTGCAGGCACAAAAAACATAAGGACAAACTATGCAGATTTCATTGACAAAGCTAAGTCTATGAAGTAAATAGTCAGTTAACACAAGCTAACACTGACTGAACTAGTAATTCACAACAGAGAATTGCTCTACCAATACAGCATTTCCAACATACTTTCAACATAAAATAAAAACTCTTTAAAACAGCCATATCAGTAGTATGCTATTATATTTATTGAAATTAGTCAAGTTCACCAAGTAGTTTCATGGAACTATGCTATGTTCTTTTTTCTTTTTGGACTAGAAGCTACAAGACTGATAGCAACGAAGTCCTGAAAAAAGTGTTAACATTTGTAGAAACTAAGAATTTATCTTCTGCAAAAGCAAACATTTCAAAATTTACCATTAACCACACCATCAGCTAGACCAAACATACACTGTAAAACTAGTTCTTGAATTCATTCCAGCAGGCTCTATTTTACAAACATCTACAGCCTTTTCTTGCACTTCTGCTTACTGTAAGTTTGCACAGAAGTGGTAAAATTTAATGTGCGGTGGAACACTACATTAACTACTGAAACATTATTGCACATCAAAAAGGTTTACTGCTGCTTTGTAAACACGCTTACCTGAGTGCCATAAAATGCTGACATAATGAGTCAGATCTACCGCGGCGCAGCGCAATCAGGTCTGTGCACTTGAAATGCAAAAGCAGCTCCTTGATACAAAAGTTGTCTACACAGTCTCTAAAAGACATTTTTGTATATGACATACTTCAAATTTTGTAGTAGTCGGGAATTAGGTACATATACCCCAAATTATCAGTAACAGGACAAACTGCCCAGAACAGAATATGCACACACTGTATTTTGTACTTGAGCACAAAGGCACTGTCTCAAGAAATCCCTGAGCTACAGATCACTGAAAGTCTGAAAGACAGACCTGGGATGGACTGTATATGGTCACCGAGTTCTGGTATCCCACCCTTGGGAGCTACTACTGATCACTGTCAGAGGCAAAGTACTGGGGTACAGGAACTTCCTGGGTATCATTTAACTCCTGTGTGACCAAATTCTTATGCCCTTATATTAAATCCTAAGGAATCAACCAAACATGAGTGGAAATAAAAATAACCCTTTCTCCCCCTCCAAACATAAAATAAACTTCCTTTTATGATTGGCTGAACTACAAATGCCTATGGTTTTATTTGATATATGTACTTTGGGGTGAAAATGAAAAGTATCAGCATTAATACAACACTAATTTTAGAAATTTAATAAAAAACAGGTGACATTTGCTGGTGTAGCATGAAATAGCAGAAAGGAAGATTTCTGTCAACTGTTTCTTCCTCAGTTCCACAGAAAATAATCATCTCTTCTAGTTCAGTGGATCACATAAGACACTATTACCACATCAGCCAATCAAGCTCAGTATCCTAATAGTTGCCAGTCCAAGACAATTTAGAGTAAAATGCTTGGAAGCACAATGAAAAAAACTTCTTTACAGATAACTTCTCTTTAACACTGAGCATGTCATGAATGTCATGAGTGGCTCACAGTCTCAAATACAGGCTCAGGTGTGTTACTTCCTATACGCTTGGGGTTCTGTGAGGGTAGCAGTCCCTGAGGGTAATAGCCTATCACAAAGGTCCTTTAAAATTTAAACTTTTTGCATAAAAATCTTATTGTACATCCACATGTTCCAGGCTAGGCACATGTTGATTGATTTCCATTTTTTGTACCAGCGATTATTCAGTGTTTCTTATTCCTATCTTACCAAGGACAAATACTTTTCACCAGGAGAGTGGTTAAGCATTGGAACAAGCTGCTGAGGGAGGCTGCTGACTCTCCATCCTTGGAGATATTTGAAACTAAACTGGGCATGACAGTCAGCTGATGAAAAGTTGAAGCTGGGAGCTGAATCAAGCAGAAAACCTTTCTTGCCCAAATCACTCCAAGAGTGCAACATTTTCAATATCTCTTCAGTTCCTCCTAATTCTATCTTTTTTTTTCCCTCCAGAAGTCATCAACAGATTCAAAATGGGGAAAATAGTACTTCTATACCCCATCGTCACTGTGTTTCTAATATTTCCTTCTCCCTTATTCTTTCTACAAAACCTGTGTTCCTCTTAGTTTTTCCTAAAAAAACAATTTAAAAGCCTAAGTAAGGCCTCTGAAAGCCTTATACCTACTATTTTCCTACAGCATTCAGGGAAACACAGGTGCTTACCAACTATTTCTATGCCAGTTTATTCTATTCCCGAAATCATACACCGGTTTATTCTCATTTTGCCATTTTCATGGAAGTGTTTAATAAATATGTCTTTAATGACTACTTCTTTGCACAATAGTAGGACATGTTAACATCTTAACAGGAGGCATCAGCCTGCCAACACACCACAAATGCAGATCATTGCTCCTGGGAAGTGAAATGCAGTAGTAAGTTGGAGCTTTGCTTTTTAGAAAAGGATCAGCTGTCCTGCAGCTGCCAACTTAAGTACCTAAAGAAAATATGACTTAACCACCTATGTCATCCCAGATACAAAAATATACTAAGATGCATTCATTTTCCTCGAAGTCAACATTCCTATTCCCACTTTTAAAAAGGATTTTCAAAGATGACTCTGCTTTAAAAACATAATCTACAGCATCCACAATGTATACCAATGTACAGGCACTATCAGTAGTCAGTTAAGCCTCCAAAGAACCTTTCCAAGAGATAACGAAATAAATGTCATTAATAGAGCTTTTCACTTAACAAATACTTCATGTCTCAAGACAGTATTTATTTACAATACTTTGTTATGGACTAGCGCACTGCCTGGTTAGTCTTCAATTATCACATGAGGTGGAGGAAAATAATCCTGTTTCTATATGAGCTTAAACTGAAATTGACTTTGAATCTCTGAACTGTCAACAAATTCTTCCCTGAAAAGGCTGGCTTTGCAGAGATTATAAAGAAGGTGTCATCCTTGACACTTGCATGCTATATTCATCCAGCAGGCCTGGAAGAGAAGTGCGCAGAACGCCGGGCAGGATGGCGGAGGGCTCAGCTGTCACCCTGCCTGCCTCCCTCGCTTGCTTTGCAGGCAAAGACTGTGCTGAAGGTGTCAAAGGTTCTCTATTTAAAGTCGCTGACAAGCAAAGGAAGAACACTGGGGGAATATGTTAGCAGCCACTATGAACTCGTCTCTAGTAACAAGTCATCCTGACACTTACTTCTGGATGTTAGAAACAAGAGCCCTGATTCTATTGAAATTTAAACAAAAAACCCCAAACAACCAAAACCCATACACTATAGCACCATCAGATTTACAAGTTCAAGATTTACTCTGGGAAAATCCAGTGTTAAGAACACATAGAGCAAAGCCCTGCTTTCTGTCAGTGACAAACCAGAAAGCCACATACGATTATGTTAATCTCCCACTTCAAATCTCCCTTGCACAATTGCATACCACTGCTTTCTGTGTTTCGTTTAAAAGTCACAGAGTTTACTAACCACTTAATGAAGCTGCATTCCTTAAATCCCTGACAGATTATGTGAACTTGTTTGGTTTAGAAACATAAATTTGCCATTCCACTACCCCCTGCCCCAATGACATCTTAGTCAAAAGCCAGTGTACTTGGGGCTGCAGGCAATGAAACATACCTCTCCTCAAAGCTACTGCCTCCATCGAGCAGCAGGAAACAGGAAGGTGGAAAAGTGAACAGAGAAAGGAAGGAGCATGGCTTGCCATTCCAAAAAAGAAAAGCTATTTCCAACCAAGCTTATCTCTTTCAGTCCCTTATTTAGTTTTAATTGGAAAGAAGGAAGCGAAGAATATGAAAATGCTTTGAAAGACACTTGTAAGAGTCCTGGGTAATTGTCTGCATCAAAGACGACAATTTGCTGCATGGCTGATTTCATTTGAAAGGCTCTTCTGATGCTGTGTGTCCCAGTGGCCGGCTGAAACTTTGAAAATGGATCAGGACAAAGTAGCCCAGAGCAGCACAGAAAAGGTGCATCAACAGTATCCAACTTGCAGGCAGGATGAGGACGGTGTTCCTCCTCTTTAGTTTGAAAGGCTTATCCTGCTTAGACCCTGCATCTAGGATTATAATTATAGCAGGGCGTGCATTTTCTAGCTGGTGGCAGAAGGGGGGAAGCAGATGTGGACTTAATGACAGTTGTGCCAGCTGGCTTGTAATAGCAGCAGGCAAAAACCAGAGCACAAATGGCCCCAGATTCCATTTACCTGACCAACGACCCAGCTCAGCGTTTCTGATGAAAGTCTCAGCACAAGCACCGCAAGCTGTCGGCAAGCTTCTCATGTGAGCGTTAGCAAACCCAGGCACAATCCAGTGTGCACACAATGAGCTTCCAAGTTTGAAATGATGCAGCTGACGGGTGTTTAAGCACTAACCTCCTCCCCTGTGTTCCAAGGCTCAAGATTTATGGTGTTTTGTTCCATGAGCACTAACAAAAGAAAAGAATTCTAACTTTTGGAGCTCATTCCCATGTTTTCTATTAAGTCCATATATCAGTAAGTGTCATTCATCAATACAAAGTCCTATTAGTCATGCTTCCAAGGAAAATATCATTATTGCTGCTTCTTAAGCTACTGAATGATAGAAATCAGACCACAGATTTTGTTCTATCAAGTTTGAGGTATTTGCCAGTCCTGCTGATTAGGATATAATTCAACGGTATTTTACACAACTCTGACGTATTTTAGTTATTGTGCCTAGTTAAAAGTCTGAAGATTGCTATCAAATGAAAGAGAAAGAAGGCTATTACCAAATCAGTGGTGTAACCTTTGTGAGTTGTTTTTCATCTCCTCACAGACATTACAATGAGAAAATTTAAATGAAAACCAGAATAGGCAATACAAGGAAGTCATGTAACATGCAACAGTAATCCATGTAGGTTATTCTCCCAAATGCCTAGTCAGTGGTCTCAAATGGCTAATGTGGTTGAAATGTGTAATTCAGAGCTACAAATAGTATGTTTATAAATCTGGACATGTCTAGTGCACCTTGGAAACAGCTGTGTGGGGGAAAAAAAAACCCAGCAGTATATCTGATTTCAGCTAAACAAGGTTTCAAACTGAATTATCTATTTCCTCTCACAGAACTGGAAGATGCAACACTACAAGGCTCCCAGTAATCATTTTAAATGTAATTAAATCTAATTAGGATTAGATTTTAATGGTAATCTGGGGATATTACATTTGCATTGGCTATTCAGTGCATTGATTTACCCACCTATATGCTACAACAGTTAAGATGGGAATTAAGGATCAGCTACCATATGGTATGACTTTACATCTCCATCAACATTACAGGGCAGATCTTAACATACACAATCTCCAATACAAAAAACACCTATGCACATGATTAATTTTGAGCATACTGTCTTGTTCTGTGAAGTTCAATACCCAGTGCTTATTTTCTCCATTGAAAAGTCATGTTTATGTGGGACTCAGGTATTAATTCCTACAGCAGAAAATGTATTTATTTCATATAACATATGAAATCCACAGATGCTTCAAATTACATCTATTCCATAAATAACCTCCAAAACCAAAGCAGATATTCCTTGCTTAAGCTCCACGTTAAGATACAAGTCATATTCCCCATCTTTTGTTCTCATCAGCTGTTTCCTACATAAATCTAAACATACCATATGAATTTTCAAAGCCATTTTTCTCTGATCATATAAAGAGTTACTTCTTTCAGTAGGTTTGGTTTTTTCTATCAGGCAGTGATGACTGTCCCTAGATATTTTCAGCAAGACATGACTAGCTAGCTTGGCCTCCCTACTATTCCCTTTCCTGCCTTTGGAAACCCAGAGCTGCTTCTTCCTCCTCATTATTCTCAACATCTTGGACGTTCATATTCTCCTAAAGATGTTATTCCTCAGACACATCCTTTCCTGAGACCGACCACTTGCTGAACATATTTTACTTCACCAGTCCAGTCACCCATCTAACAACTATATCCAAGATGGTGCACTGGGAAGAAGCATGA
This sequence comes from Edolisoma coerulescens, assembly GCA_013397115.1. Lineage (NCBI taxonomy): Eukaryota > Metazoa > Chordata > Aves > Passeriformes > Campephagidae > Edolisoma > Edolisoma coerulescens. Next base: position 1,921,064 of record VWZW01004314.1, on the reverse strand, counting down.
ATTAAGTACAGGGATTGTAAGTGATCAGCAGCACCACAGCAGATGTGTCATTTCATCATCATCCAAAACCTTCAATTAAAACATCTCAAATCTTCCTCTCATATCCTGAGGGGATCCACTTTCATAAAAATACTCTGTACATGACAGGGGCAAAAGGAAGGGGAAAAAAGACACCATATACCATTTTTCTCTCTCAGGAGAGGAATGTCAAAGAACCACACAACACAGAAACCCATTAAATTAATGTACATCTACCAGCACTAATTACAGGCACTATCTTTGAAACTGTGAAGACTCTTCCTTAAGGCAGCACAACAATGACTTCTTCAACTACTGTTTGTTTTTGTCAGGTTAATTTTTATCAAGAAACAGAATCTCTACTTAAAAATACACAAAATCAGACTCAAAATGAGTAAACGTATTTCATATTGCATTTGGAGAAGCATACAGATTTTTATAATCTTCTGATGTCAAAACATATATCCACTGAAGGCTTCTCAGCAGTGAAACAAAAAACTAGCAGAACTTCATATCAGCTTCCCAAAACCTATTTGCTCAGCTGGCAGTGGCCATCCAGGCACCCTCTAACTGAAGAAGGAGGAACTGCACAGCATCTCACAGGCCACAGGATTTGGCACATGATCCTCTTGAAAGGCTAAGACAAGAATGATCCAACTCAGATAAAACAAATACATTCAGGTGTCAGCAAAGCACTGCAGCACCTGCCTCTCCTCCAATAGACCAATATTTCTGCTCAACACTTTTCTAAGCTAACTTCTGTCCTATTTTCATCTGTGAAGAGATTTCTCAGCCAAATGACATAATTAAATAATCTGTTGTTCCCTGAAATGTCAATTTGAAAAAAGAAATACAGACATGCTCAGACTGGTTTATTTCAGTTAGAAAGGTGAACTTCCAGCCTGTCCGCAGCCCAGCGTCAGCAAAGGTCCTCTGGAAATAATGGGAGTTGTGTGTGTCAGAGTTTCGCAGTTTTCAGTTTGCAATTCTCCTCCAAGGTTATGTCAATCCTCTTTACTATGTTTGATACCAGCAGTAAAACAATGGAGGTGTTTAGAAGATTAACTTATGATTTTAACTTCTTATCTGAATCATCCAGGGATTTCTTGGAAATGATGACTAGATGCTGAAGGATAAAGGTAACGTAGGGTTCTCTAGTGGGACTTTCCATCTCACAGCAGAGTTTAACAAAGATTCCAGTAGCAAATCCTAAGATTTTATCTGAATGCAAGGAGACTTATTTTTATACATCACACAGACTCTACTTTATGAGCTGCCACTTTGCATACAGGCAACAAAAAGCCCTTTGGCTAAATACAGACATTGGAATAAAGTATCAGTTAATAGCAATTCCATCCTGCAAGTGGTTTTGCCCATACAGCCCAATGAAGAAAGATTATTTTAAGATTAGAGCACTGAAAGGAAAGAAAAAAGTGAAAAAGGAGAAAAGAAAAACAACGACAAAGAAATCACAATGTTGCATAGAACTAAAACATCCAATTATGCTTTGATCCTGGTTTGAATTTTAAATGTTACTGTCATCATTATTTTCTATCACACAACTTCTTTCAGTGATTACTTGATATCTATGATATATGTCAAATGTACAGAAAAACAAAGCAAGTTATAGGTAGAAGTAGTAGCTCATCTTGCAGACATAACAAAGCCCATCTCTCAAACATTATTGAGAAGCCTGTCAACAAAGCAAATCAAGCACCAAGTGGAAATGAGGCATAATGCTTAATTCCCTCAATCAGCATTTTCTTGCTTGCCAGGAACACCTCTCTTGTGTGGGCTGACAAGGTGCAAGCTAATTTACAGATCCAGGAGGAGTCAGCTATATCCAGATAGCGCTGCTCTCACATTAATTAAGAGGAGACTGAAATGTAAAGTTCACTCAGAAATGGTAGTGAGGGAAAAAAACCTCAAGAAAATGTTGACTGTTATGAAGAGCAAACAACAAAGCATTGCATCATCCTATCAGTCAAATTAGTGCTTTTTCCAGATTAGAGATTTCAGAAGTGTTGTACCAATCATACAGAAAAGGTTACCTTGTCTGGACAACAGAGCTGCCCAAGCGTTCTAGATGCTGTAAACACTTTCTGACTGAACTCACAAGACAGCACTCAAGGTATCCAATATGCTACCACTTAGAGCCTATAGAATTTATCATGAATTCTGTGCCTCAATTTTACCTGTCATTTCTGCTGTATAAAAATGACAGAGTGCAGAAAAGAGCCAGTCAGCATTTCCCATCTCCTGCCTCCCACACTCTGCCAAGTGGGGTGCAACGCTCTGCTCCAGCCTTGAATTGAGGCAGGCAAATGTCCAGAGGATGAGGGCATTCCCATGGGTCTCACAGGGACCAGGCTGAAGGACTCCTTTCCTACCTGACACGTGGGACTATCTCCTGTGACCCTTCTGGTGTTCTATGACACACTGTCTAGCAGCCTGCTATTATTTAATGTTTTCTAAAGCAGCTTTCAAAATAACATTTTCTGATTAACTACCTTTCTTTTTCCTAATTTCCTACAAGTTTTTCAACTTTGGATTCTTGTATTATGATTCTCAGTCACAGAACAATTCTCAAGAACAGTTACAACACAAGTTCAATTAAAGTTTTACAGGATAAAGAAAGCAATGGGATGAAAGTTAACTGAAGCTCCCCTTACATGCTTTCAGAGAAGAATCATTAATAAATATTTAAAATAATACCAGCACCCCATTTTAAAATTAAACAACAAAGCAAACCCTGCCTTAATATTGCTTTTTCTTTGAAATATATTTATTTACTCTAGCTAGCTAAAAGAAGGACTGATTTTCTTGCTCTCTCACCTCTTCCCACAAGTGATCAAAGATGTTTGTCATGTTTCAACATTTACCCACAACAGCAGGGTGTACCTCAGCAGTCTGCTCCTTTCTGATCGCTTATGTCTGCTGGAGAGATGACTCCTTTAAAAAGAACTCAGAGTTTGGTAAAAATCAGGTCTTTCACTGACCCGTTCTCTATGGGTTCTCAGAGCACACAACCTTACTTAGATCCTGTTTTCCTTGAGAGAAACATGCTGTTTTTCAATCTCAAACTGATTCATCTCTTTCACATCATGCCTCCATGATACCAATACTCTTAATAGTAAAGCAAAGAAAAACATTCATTTACCAACACATAAGCTTTGGGTACAATATTAAAGAAGAAAAATAAAACAAAACCCCAAATGTTTTGACTTGTCAAAGGATATGTGCATTACATAGACATCACCAAAGACTCTTTCCAAAACCAAGCAGTCTGTGGCTTAAAACTATTTTCTCCTTTGCCTTTCCTTTCCTTTGGCCCACCAGCCATCTCCTCCTCTTCCATTCTGAGCTGCTTCCCTTCCATGACACCACCCATAGGCTCAAAATTTGAGAGATCAGCCTATATACATCAGGTATGGATTTGCATAGTAAAATATGGTTTCAGCAAGAATTCACAATATAATGAATAATGAGAAAAAGAAACTTCTTTTTACAATTCATTCTACATTTGATTGCAAAGTACCTACCTGAACATGTCTCCTAAGCCTTTCAGCATTCCTTTCTTTGCCTTAATTTTATCCTTCTCTTTATCTCGATCTTTCTTCTTTTCCTTTCCAGTTTTTTTTCTGTCACCTTTATCTTGGCTTCCATTCATGTGTCTCTCTAATGAGTGGGATGGCTGGTCACTTGCTGTGGACACAGATTCTCTACCAGATCTTGAGCTCTCCTCTGTGTCTTCCTCCACTGAAAGCACATATTAAGAAACATCAGTGACATAAGAACAAACAACATGGGCAGACTTTCTGGTTTACTCCATAATGTATTTTGAAGCAGGATATATGCAAAATCACAATAAACTCTTTTTGTTTGTTTTGGTTTTTTTTAAATCAGTATCTGCTCACATGGGGTTTTCCAAGAGTGTTCATTAGAACTATTAAACTCATAAAAGCAGGGAATTCACCTTTGCAGACCATTCTGCAAAACACAATTTGCACTTTATGGGTACTCTGGATAATGTATGGATTAATAAAGAGGATTAACAAAGTGATGTTAATTGGCCCATTTTGTTTCAGTATCTAAATCAGTTGAGGAGAGATTTAGAAATATCTGCAAGAAGAAACAACAGCAGTGCAGCATGCCTTGTCCATAAATTCTTAGTAATATTCTCATAAAAATATGAAAGTCATTAGGGAGTGTTAACCCTCAACACAAGCCATAATAGACTTTTTCTTCTTCTGCAAGTAATGTAATAGTTTTATTATGCTTCTTCATTTCGTGGAGCCATTTAGAATACATCATGCGCTATGACTGTTATTTTTGGTGTTATTCTTGGTTGAGATGGGGCAGCCTGGGAAGTTCAGGTGGGGAGATTTCATCCAGCGAAACAAGTAAAATCCTTTAAGGGCAGATAACACGTTCTTTCTCTGTTTCTAATCCAGGATCAGGAGTCCTAAAGTACACCCAAGGTTAGATTTAACAGACCACATGTATTTCAGAAAGTTTGAAAGAAAAATGACTAAAAGGAAAAAAATCCACTGAAAACCTGAAAACTGCTTCAGTAGTTTAGTAAGAAAGAAAGAAAACACTTCAAGCTGGTGGGTCAGAATCCTGCACTGCATGGCTAGTGAAGCTGTGACTTTCCACGAGCTCTAACATTTTACATCATCACATTTAAGCAGGGCTCCAACCATCTCCCAGCTTTCCAACAGACTGCACAAAGCAGCAATTAGGATCACAGATGCATACTTAGTATTGCCTCCTGTAGTTCCAATGAATACAAAGGCTCCAAACAACTTTTGGCAGCAGAATTTGAAAAATACAGTCTTACTTTATATATACAGAGTCTATGGAAAAGAAAAAAAAAAATTTCTACTCAGTAAGACTTGGAAATGGTCATGGCTTATAGAAGGAAAAAAAATTGGTTTTTAGTTTTACGTATGTTTACTACTTCTCAATATTATTCTGCTAATATTGCTCAAGACCTCAGCAGCTCTTCTACAGCCAATATAAGAGTGTAATTCTTTAGAAATTTCTCATATATAGACTACTGTAGAATATAAACTTGCTTTTCTTAACATCATTCATCTTCACCTTACAAGTAAATCATTGAACCTGAAAAGTCTACAAATCACTGACTGAAAGCCATTCAATATCATCTCTTCTCTCTCTCAGACACTTGCTTGCAAAATACTCTTTATTCATTAATATTACAATCCATAGACCTGTCCAATAAACTTTGTACTTATTCCCCAAGTATTAAGTCATCTACAAATATTCTCCAGCCCTGGATGATCACATAGACATATTTCAAGAAAAATATAACATGTCAGATACATCTCAACATTAATAACCATTTTTGAATCTTAACTAGTACTCTGAAGTACAAACCACCAAGAAAATATTAAAAAAAAAAAAAGAAAACTGAGGCCAGGCTTTGGCATTTAATTCAGGACTGCTATGAGTAAAGCAGATGATACACCTTCTCAACTGCAGACACAGTTTTAATATTCATGTACTTGTATTTTAGGAAACTAATAGGTCCTACACATGCCTTTGTACTAGCTGTTCTTGTACTTTTTTTGGTCACAGCATTTCTTAATCAGTGTCTGGAATGATATTTAGTAATTATTAAAAGAATTGTGGAAAAACACTTTGGAATAGAGATGTTAATTTTTTACATGTTAATTTATAGCTACAATCTGTTCCAACTAGACATTTAAAAGATTGTACTTGCAAACGAATATAATTAGTAAAAAAAAGTGCATTAAATTTCTGACAAATTTTGAAGTCAACTGTTTACTTGGAACTTCATTGCTAGAATTTGAAAGATGAATCAGTTTTGACCTATGTTTGTTCATATTTTTATAACAATACATTAAATAAATCATAAGTATGCATTGTTTCCTGCACTATGTGGAGTTGCAGAACAACTTGTCATAACAGTGTGTCGTGGTTCAGGAAGGGTACTCCCCAATTTGGTGCTCCTACTGAGACTCTCCAAAACACATGCTGATCACTCCCCTCCCTTCCCCTTCCCCCTGCAGCAGGATGGAGAGAACAGCTGGAGGCACAGAAGGTAAGGATCATGGGTTGAGATGAGAACAATTTACTGGAAACAGCAATGAGATAAGAAAACCAACAGTAACAGTAACACTACTAATAAAAGAGCGCACAAGGGAAGAATCATTGCCACGCAAGTTCTCACCCCCAACAACACCCAACCGCTCCCTCCACCACTCTACAGGACCTGGTACGGACCCCTTCCCGTGTTCCTGGAAAATGATGTGAGGTGGTATGGAATAACCTCTGGGTCCTGGCCATGCCCCCTCCTAGCTACTGCAAAAATCCGGAATGAGGACACAAAGCTTTAGCTTATTATTTATTTTGCACATTCTATGAAGAACATTGTCTCCTTTCTTCATTTGTGCTGCAATTAATATTTGTCTATCATACACGGTTTGCCTACAATTAATTCAGTAGTCTGAGACTGAGGCCTGTGAACTGGGATGCCTGTTCTCCTGCAGTAAACACTGGCCTCTCTACTAGATATAGATTCCCAGTTTTCTTAAAAGGACCCAATATGAAGAAGTTTGTTTCACTTTTATGCAGCACAGTCATCCTGCAATTAACATACACATAATTACTAGTGTTTAGAACAAATGCAAATGCTGCATAATTAAAATTCAAACCCAGGCTACAAATGAAACTTCTAATTTTTGTTATGTTGCAGTAATGACATTAGGTTACTGCAAAACGCAGGATGTATTTGTTTTGGTGCTGTTATTTCCTTTTTTTCCTACAACCTTCTGCCTCCCCATTCAGGATGTTGAAGCCAAAAAATTAAATTAGAGTATACTTTAAACATCAATTAAACTGAACACTAGTGTCATTTCATGAACCACACTGCGCTATGGAGAACTACACAAACAGGTATTATGAAGCTATTCTCCTAATTAGCCCATAAAATGGAAAAGATGCACATGAGGAATCAAAGCTACTTAATGTGAAACTATTTTGCCACTAAGCTTCTAGGCCTCTTATTGTGATATTTAATACAGCCCTAGATTCTAGCAATTAAGATTCAGCAAAAGATTAGAAAGCCCTGTCGATCTCTCCCAATCAAAATGCCTTGTTCTTCTTCATGACACTAAAGATAAACATTTTGCTTCTAGTCAGCTATTTCAAGTATTAAGGAAAAAACAAAAAAAGAAAAAGAAGACCAGGAAAAACGATCTGTAAAAGCTGAACACCCACACCTCTTCCACAAATGTTCCTTCTTTACAGCCATTAAAACTCACACACATCTTCTCAAATACTTAAAATGTTACCTCAGAACATGTCAGTGCCATCTGATTGTAATCCTACATTTAGTAATTTAATAGCGCATTGTTCCAAGGACATTTAGAAGAGTCAGACCCTTTATCATACATGCTACCTGTATTTTTTATGGCTTTTGTATATTGAATGATGACATGTTAGGAATTCCTCTATACAATATATTGCAGTGCTATTATTTGCTAATCCAAAGCGGGTCACCATCTGGAAAGCAAAGAAACACATCTAGCACTGAATCGCGTGGAGAAAGTCAAAAAAATTCAAGTAAGACAAATGGATCCAACCTCAAGGGCATCAGCAAATTGACCACCAGCATGTTTGCCTCAGTTTTATAATGAGAGAAATCCACATTCTAATTTCAAACAATTATGGAATAATTAAATACAATTTAAAAAAACATAGGCAACGTCGTTATGGCAGCAGTGAGGCATTAGTTACGTTAGGACCAGATTGTTAAACTCCTACATATTCGTATGTGCCCAAACTTTGTCCCGCTGAAGACACCATTTGGTAAATTCTCTGGAACCTAAGGCCATAGAGAATTTACACGAAGTGGAGCAGACTGCAGTGCTTTGAGTTTTAATGCAGATACAGACATGTTTTCAGGAAGACAGGCAACATAGGGCTGAGACAGCTCCCATGGTCACCATGACAAATAAAAATCCCCAAGGACTGAATTCTGTCCAATCAACATATTATATTTGCTTTGCTACTCATCTGCTTCTAAGAACCTGGCACTTCAAACTTCTGGAATACTGCTTAGATGTTTCACCACAATGCGTGGAAGCTATTGGAACACAACTCAACAGAATGCATAGTTCTACACATATAGATTGCACCATGTGGGTTCTGACAACAGCCTGACTCTTGGTCTCTCACGACATGAGATGGCTCTTGGTCCACCGGTGCAAGACAACTTCATCCAAACAGAGATGAGGGCAAAGACTCACCCAATGACATTTTGATTTCAGCCAGAAGGCTTCGTCTCGTTCCTGCTTGTGCTGGTTTTGGCTGGTGTAGGGTTATTTTTCTTCACAGTGGCTGGTATGGGGCTGTGTTTTGGATTTGTGCTGAACACAGGGTTGATAATATAGAAAATTTTTTGTTATTGATGAGCAGGGCTTACACAGAGCCAAGGCCTTTTCTGCTTTTTGTATGGTCACAGTGGCAAGGAAATTGAGGATGTATGGGAGGTTGGGAGGAGACGCAGCCAGGACAGGTGACCCCAACTGATCAAAGGGATATTCCAGACCGCGTGGCATCATGATCAATTTATTAAGCTGGGGGTAGAAGGAGGAAGTGGGGGACATTTAGAGTGATGGTATTTGTCTTCCCAAGTAACAGTTTCACATGATGGGGCCCAGTTCTCCTGGGGCTGGCTGAATACCTGCTCGCCCATGGGCAGCAGTGAATTAATTCTTTGTTTTGCTTTGCCTGTGTGTGTGGCTTTTGCTTTCCCTATGAAGCTGCCAATATCTCAATCCACAAGTTTTCCAGATTTCACCCTTCCAATCCTCTCCCCAGTCCCGCTGGTGGGGGAGTGAGCAAGCGGCTGCCTGGGGCTTGGCTGCTGCAGGGCTTAAGCCACAACACCGCTGCTCCAACGTGAAGGATGCAAAGGGCTCCAAATACTTCCTTGGTACTCTCTATGTATTGCATCAACAAGCTCAAAACCCCTTACCAGAACCTCATAAACCTATACTCACCTTGAAAGCACTTCATGATAACAGTTTTGCTATATTTTTGATCAATTGAAATTAAACCATCTGTAACTTCTGGATAAACCTTGGATATCTGAAGCCTCAAAACAGGATATTACTATCAGCGGACACCAATCAAGGCCTTCTATAAAAACATGGTCTCATGTCCCAAAAGACCACAGGCATGCAGTTTGTAAGAATGAGCAGGATCATTACACACTTTTTGATACCTATTCTTCTACTGGCCAGAAACAGATTGACAGCCAGCAGCACCACACCAGCATTTAGCCTCACTGCTGTGTGAAATTGTTAGGTGCTGGAAAAGCAAAGCAGAATTAATTCCATCTGTAACTTCCTTTGAGAAAAGTGAATGGCAAAATGACCTCCCCTGAGGTCTCAGAACACTTTTAGAAAGAGGCAGATTAATAAAAAAAAAAGGCTCAGAAAACTTTTAAAAAAAGGCAGAATAAAAAAAAAAAAAAAAAAAAAAAAGAAAAGAAAAAGCCAGGAGTTTTTTTAAAAAAAATAAAAGAGTGATTATAGAAGTAACTTATAAAAGAATATTAGGGAATGATGCTTATGAAACAGAATTTCTGAAACTAAAAAACTTTAAAAAGAGAAGAGAGTGAAAAATTCCTTTTCAAGCCTTCGTTATGCATTCAGGCTAAATACTTTACTACATCAACCTTCCCATCATCATCTTCATTCATAAACTTCTAACTAGCTGCAGGTTGATTAAAAAAAAATTCTGCTGGTGTGTGACAAGTTGAAAGTAGTACAACATGAAGGTTAAAAATTCAATGATTTTAATACAACCCCTGATCGAGGTGATTTACCATTCATACTATTTTCATTCAATATGAGTTGTCATTTTACCAGCCCATTCTTACATAGTTCAATAATGATAAGGTTAGCTTTGAAGTTATTCTTTTATGTTAATGACATTCTCCACATGTTGGGTCATACTTCGGGTTAAAGAACTGAAAATGTAAATGAATGCCCATTAGGGTGGGTAATAGCTGATCATTAACTTTATATTTTATTAGGTACGCCAGCCTTACTCACTCTAATTAAAGGACAGTGATTTCTTTTTATCCCCCCAACAGTACAAATGTACTATTTCAAAGTTAGATGCATATATTTTTGTAACATAAATTTAGTGAGTTTGTCTTTCTGCCTAATTTTTTTTCTCTAGTTTACATTAGTACCTTAATTAGCCATCTTACAGAAAATTTTTACAGTAATCTAAGTAATCACATTCTCAATAATCTTATTCTCTTATTTTAGAAAGGAAGAAAGCTGCAGAGTGTGGCGATCTGTTAAAGCAAAAGAAGGGAAAAAGCCTAAAAAATATTGATGAAGTTAGTTCTATTCTTTTAAAATTCTAAAATTATGTTCTACTACTTTAATCACTCTCTAAAGGAATTGACATATGCTATTAACATTCATTATGTAAAGCAATAGTTTACTTACAAGTTTCCATGCCTTCATCATCATCATCTGCTACAGGTTTATCGTATGATTTGTCTATGGCAGCTCTGAAGCTTTCATTGCAGCCTCGTCCTCGGATAATTCGTGGGCGCGGGCGGTGGAAAGGAATGTCACCATTCAGAGTCACCTCAGCAACGGCCGTCTGCAGACTTTCTAACGAGCTGGATTTCTTCAGACCTAATGAAGGCCCCACATCTCTGGTTGGGGAACCTTAGTGATTTAAGGGGGAAAAAAAGTAATTAGAATTAGTATTGAGAACTGCATGCTTGATTATGCATATCCATCCTGAAAGTCTTTGGGGACACACTTAACATTATTCACATCATCTCTCAATAATCTGCAGGGAATTCTCCACAGATTTGTTGGTCTCAGAAGCAAATGAGTATGTCAAGTCACAGTCAACGAAACCGACAACGTTAGCAATGTCTGGCTTTTCAAATCAGTGAAGAGAGACCAACATCCATTACTATTATTTTACACCATTTAAATGATAAAGAAATCATGGGGCTTTAAAAACTGAGCTCATAATGAAGCACAGATGAATATCTAACAGCATCTAACAAAACTATTAACTATTTTTGGTTTGAGCAGAAAATTTCATTTGTACTAGTAACTGAAGAACAGAGAGCAGATTACAGGCATGAATCCTACTGTGTTTAGAGTAAGTCTTGCAAAGTAGCCTGACCTCTGGCTTCAAGGAACATGCTGTCTGAGTTTTAAAGACTTGCATCAAATTGCTCGCAATTTCATAATTAAATGCTTCTGAGAAGTATCAGCTGTCTTGCTCAGATTTTGTGAAATTGCTTAACAATAACCTGTGGAAAGGACCCAATAAAATGGGCAATACCAGTTATTCAGCTGGAAAATAAACACACTCCTGGCAGTCACGAGGAGTGACTGTTTGGGGAGCACTACTACAGCTGGGGCTGAGGGCAGCTCTTGTCACTGCAGCATGTCCAGAGGTGTGCCAAGGAAGCCCCAGGCAGTGTTCTGCAAAAGCCTTTCTCCAATCGGACTTTTCTTCTCAGGTTTGTGGACTAAATGGATAGCCTTTGTTCTTAGATACACATTCACATCGTAAATCACCTCCCAATTGCACAATTAGATCTCATACTAAAGGTTAAAACTGGGGAGAATCTTTCGGTGAAAAAAAATCACTACATTTATTTTAAGTGATCTTATTCAAAAGTGCAAGTACAGTCTTAGCCAGATTTTCCATAGGACTTGGGACTGGAAAGCAAGATGAGGTGGGACAACATCATCGTGGCTACATTTCCTGAAATTATGAGACTAGAGCCTTCACCTATAATATGAAATTCTCACTTTTTCTCTGCCCAAAGTGAGCACAACAGAATTGTTGTGGCATCACAGCAGTCCCAGGTGGTGGGCCATTACCCAGTTTACATCAGTATCCTTATCTGACACAAATAAATTTCACAGCCAGCCACCACTGAGAGCCAGAGCCAAGGCCGGAATCTCCAGGAATACCAAACCTATGAACAGTGCATTAGTAAGCACAGGTGTGAATAAATGTGCAATAAAGGAAAACTACCTCTTTTAAGTGTTTACCTCAGAATAATACGAAGATCTGAAGATGATCCCTATTCTGGTAGATATTAGGAGAGAGAGGAGAGACAGCATCTGTCACTGCCCTTTATGTAAGGTATGTAAAGTTACTTTAAACTGGGGAAAACTGCTACTGCACTACTAAAACAATTCAGTATTAGCTGGGGAGGAAAGGGGGTTGTGTGTCTCCCAGAAGAGATGCTGAATAGCAGCACGGCAAGTTTTCTCCATGTCATTTGTTACCTTGGTATGAGATGGAGCAATGCAGTGAATGCTTTCATTTTCTATTCAGCTACTGAAAGTCTGAGCAATTACGTTGAACTGAAATCCCTCAGATCAAATAAATTCAAACAGCAGCTGTCAAAGTATTCCCCTTCAGCTGCCCTACTGATAAGACTAACTTGTGAACAGAAACAAACCAAAAATCCTCCCTCGCAGGTCTACACAACTCCTGCAGTTTGGTTCCCCCAGCAGTCCGTAGCCCTGCTGCTTGGACCCTTGGTCAGAAATTAATGCACCCCTACAAATGAGAAACTTTATCTTCATGGACCCCCTCCTCCTAGAAGAAGCCACTCTCTCACACACAGCCTGTGCTTGTTGGAGGGCTGAGGGTCATAAGCATGGTAGGGGCAGAGCACAGGGCCAGCTGGGACCAGGGAGGGTTGGTGGCTTCCCAGCTGTGCAAACAAGCTGCAGTCTGGAATCATCAAACTTCTGAACACGGGCCGAAGTCTAATGTGAGTGTTTTACATGACATTCTCTCTGTCAAGTAAAAGCACTCCAATTAGGACAGTGCCCTATAAAACTGTCCACTTTCTAGTCCATGTTAAAATCTGCTATTCCTCCACCTAATGCCTGCAGTACACAAGAAATGAGACTTTATTTTGCTTTTTACTTTTCAAGATTGTATTTTTTTTTAAATTGTCTATGAGACAGAAAAAAAATGAATGCAATATTTTGGAGGAAAAAAAGAGGAAATGGGACAATCACATATAAACCAGCTGTTTGACAGATCCAATTTCATACACAAAAGGAAAGGGTGTCCTCTTACATGGCAACTTACTGTAAACTTCCTTATTCCACTCTGCTTTGCAACCTTCCAAATGAAATGCTCATATATCTTTTCATAATTACTGAGTGGTTCTTTCTGTAAACAGTAATTATAAAGAAGGCATTTATGTGCCCATTTGTGTTCACAAAGAACATTAAAAAAAGTTCCATTTCCTGACACCCAATACAGACTTTTGTGAGAACTGTATTTATGTAAGCTGTGTTTTCCCAAAGGATATCCCATCTGCGATATGACCTAATGTTGAGTACTGTAAAACTAATAATGGATTACAGAAATGATAAGAGTATTTATTGAACTTGGGTGGCCATGAACACAAATGTGAACAGGTTGAAGAATCTGAAATGGGGAAATCTCCTTTCACAAGCAATTTAAGCAGTGTGATCACAAAGCTATGCATATTTTAATACCTTCACTATCTTCTATGGCTACTTCATAGCAAGTCTACTATTCTCAAAATATACAGTTAGGTGTACCTGTAAATTGAGTGCGTTAAGAATTTATTACTAGAATTCACCAGCCAGAAAGTGAGTTGTTTACCCATAATCTGGTAAAAAACAGCAAACTTTCTTTAAAATGGATTCTGTTTAAAATTCATGAGTCACATCAAAACACTGTTTTCTAAATACAAAAATGTCAGCATTTTCTTCCAGCCTTTACAGCACTGGTGGTAATCATCAGAAGCGTTATCTGCTCAGAATGAGTTCTACTCCTATTTTGACACCAGAATTTAAAGTAGAAAAAAAGGAGAGGAAAAGACACATCTACCTAAAGCATATTTATATGACTGAGGATGAAAGGGATTCTTTTATCGTTTTTAAAATTTGAAGTTTATCAAAATCTCCCTTTCCAATGATTTTCTTAACAAATATCCTTTGAGGTAGAGTCATCCCTCTGTACTCCAGCAGTACTCCTGCCGTGACTGCCACCATGCATCCTCCTCACACGCTCGGCACCCCGTCCATCTCCCAAGGGCTTTGTGACATGCCAAGCCCAGCCCCTGCCTACCACACATGCACCTCACTCCCTGTGTCCCCAGCTGGCCAGCCCTTGGGGGCAAGGGCCAAGCCTTGCCCGCCCAGCCATGCAGCCACCCCTGCTCATGCAGAGTGCGTGGGCAGCACGCGGCGCCTCTCCCACGCACGGACATGTAACCTCCTGGCACATCCGGATCCAAGGAGACGCTGAATACACAGACATCACTTGAAGCCTGTGTGCTGCTCCCTATCCCACGTCCTTTGTTTCTCCCTTGTGCTGACACTGTTTAACAACTCATTGTGCCTCCACTTATCTCACCCCATGGTAATTATTTATAAAGTGACACAAATCCGCTTGGGTGATTTGCAAAGGCAAAAGCACATGGTGGCAAAGGATATATGATGTTTCATCCAGTGACTAATTTTAGCCTATAAAGCAAATTTTTCATCAGCACATTCTTTTAAATCATTTACAATGACAATTTTTTTTCTTTCTGAAATATTATTTTTATGAGCTGTCAAGTCAAATGCTACCTGCAACTGATGCCGAAAACTTCTCTGGATTTCATTAAACCAGTCTTGCAAAGGCATAAAGTCTACTTTCTAAACACTTTCTTGAAGGACATTATCAGAGAGTCTATTTACTTAGTAACATCTGCTCCATTACATTTGATAAATTTTTCCATTTCTAGTTCAGTTCAAACACTAAGAGATTAACACTTCATCTGGGGAAGGGAGGGGAAGAATAAAGCAAGAAACTGCATCAAAACCAGTTTCATTTTGATTCCATTTAATAAAAGTTTAATTAAAGAGCATTGTGTAAAATAAACCAATAAATAATTTAAATAAATCTTATTTGATTTCTTTTTCATTTTCATAACATGCACACGGAAAAATAACCACCTAGAGCTATAGTATGCCTGGGACTCTATAAATGAGCCATGCTCAATTGCTACTGAATATACTTCTAACCTCTAGGATGAACTGTAAACACTGCAAGGATTAGGTACTTCAAGTGAACTATAGAAAGAAAAATAATTTTAAAACTATTACAGTAACTAGGTCTGGAGAGCTCTATGCTCTCCTTTTCAGCCAATACTATTAAATCCAACTGTGACAGTAACTGAGTTTGTTTTTACCTTTTCTAAAGTAAATATATGTTGAAGTTTTCTGGCTTCTACAGTTCATTAAAGCATAGTTCATCACACATTTGAAGCATTTTTTTTCCTTAGAACCAGACAATTTTTAAGCCAAACTACAGAAAGTGGTTTGTTTAACAGCCATATCCATCTTCAGTAATGGGAGATATCCAGTGTTTATACACAAAACCTGGTTAAAAGCATGCAAGATAAATAAAACAAAAGTACAGCAAAAGGTGTTTTCCTTTTTTCCAGCCATTGAAAAAAATTTCCAGCACATTTGCTGTGCACAAAATATGTAACTGCCTAGTCCAGATGGCACGGTCATGCTCTTTCACCCAAGCTGTCCAACTTGTCCCTTTTTTTGGAATTTAATCCAGGTGCTACACACAGAGAAAAACTACACTCAATTCATACCACCCTCTACAGATATTACCAAAACCACTATGCACTTTTAAAACCTAAGAATTGTATTTTACTAAAACACAAAGGTTTTACACCATTCTAATCACATCCCATTCAACTAGGCAGGTTAATAAGAAAATGAAAAATAATTTACAATAATTTCAAGTTTGGTCTTTAACTTGTTTTTACGTGAATAATGCTCAGGGGTGAAGGCAGTTCCTAAGCACCGATTATTACCACAACCATTAACACAATTCATACATTCACACTCTGATGGCTTTAATCTTTCAAAACATTCATACATTTTGATTGTGTTTACTCATTCTTAATTTGCAAAGCTGCAAGTCTGTGGTCATATACTGCAACATTTTAAAAGCTAGAAAACTTATCTGTTCAAATAAAAATTATAATTTTATCACTTGATTACTTACAGCTTTTCACAATTCCTACTCATGTTATAAAGTCCAGTTAAACAGAGATGCAGTTGTGAATTAGTACATGTAAATTCTGTATGGAATGCACTACTCCTCAAATCATGCTAAAATAAATAATATTTTCAGGTTAAAAAGGTGAATTGTTCCTAATTAGAGCTAAGTAATGTTATGGTGTCCTCTGGATCTAGCCTAATTAAAATAGCATTCCATAGGTCAAAAGCTAACTTTTATTAATAAATCATAAAGGTTCATAATTGCAGTTGGTGCATTATTTTAATTACTAATAAAAAATATGCCTTGAAAGCTATTTCTCATTATCATTTTCTGAAACATTACAATGAATGGTATGTGGAAAAGACTCTATTTACATATTCTTTTGTTCTGTTACGATGCTCACGTTTCAGCACCAAAAGCAAATCAACTTGCACAAATAATCTTCAACTCAATGCACAACATGTATCTGATGACCACTTAAGGCAAAGGCAGCAGTTTTCTAATTAAAATAATTATTTTCAAGCACTGTGTTAGCACTGTAATAGCCAAACACTCGACTCTTCTCTCATCTCTCTGTGCACTACAGTTTGAAGCTAGGAGGAGATTTTCTAAGATTTTTTTTGAAAGGACAAAAAACCCCAAACAACTCTGAATATTTATGAGTTTAAAGTGTAGAAACGGGTGTCTGCCTACAATCACATGCATGACCTGGCTGAATATACTACCCTAGATACTTATCTCTATAGAAAATTTTATTTTTCTGTATGACTTGATTATTCACAATAGAAAGCAGCCATGCAAGTACTGGAATATTCATGTTTTCATGCAATTTGACTGGCAGTTCTGTAATTGTGGTAAGCTGCTTTGACCAAGGTTTCTATAGCAACAGCTTTACTGTCAATTCTTACCTGTTTTCTGGTCATCCATTGTACTGAGCTTAGTCTCGTCAGCTACTGTTAAAAGGTAAATGCATAACGGTTAGCCCAGTTAGTGCCCATGCCCCACATGCACTCAACATTCCTTCTGGTTTGCATATTTTCTTTTCAAGTTAGGGGACCTTAGAAATGTCCTACTTCATGCAAATAAACTGCAAGAGTAAGCAAACAATCTGGGTAGAAATGGCAGCAAACTAGTAACCTTCATGCAGTGTCAGTCATGTTCACATCACAGGCAGGTACAGTATATTATTGACACGTTAGCACACAGCAACTAGTCAAGACAAGTCAGTACCTCCAACCTGACTGTACCCTGAGGAAGTTTGTGAATTAGGGATTGTAGGCAAGACATTCACAACTATTGTAAAGGAGGGAATTGCATTATATTTTATTATTCTGAGTAGGGAATTCTGTGTGTTTAAACCATCAAAACTCACTGTTTGAGGTTACTAGAGCCTGCACTTCAGAATCTAAATTCAATGGCAGAAAAATTGATCGGCTTGTTAGCAATTACTTATTCTCAGTTGGTTTATCAGTTAAAACGATCACAGCTGATTGCCTGTCTTAGCCACTGCTACTTTATAGGGCTTCTGATATAAATATTAAAACTTGAGTCTCGAACAGATGTCAGGCTAGTCCCATTTTCTAATTCTGAATTCATCTACAAAATGAGAGACTATGAAGAACCTTTAAGGCTAACTGCATTATAATCATGGACTGAGAATAAACCAGGCTACCCAGAACCATGGCGTGGTACAGTTTTACACAATTATTCTATATGGATTGGTAAATGCATTTTTCACCTCCATTTTAATAAATACTGTTTACTATGTTTAGGTATAACCATATATCCAGAGGACTATGATATTTGAATGTATGGACATTTACAAACAACAAACATCCAGGTCACTTGGCCATTCAAGTTAGTACTTTACTACCCACAAGTAGACATTACGTGCAGTGGTACTGCACATACACAATGTGTTTGGAATTACAAAATCTATATACTTACAACATGAAAATCAGGTTCAAATAAAAAAAAAATTGAAAAAACATCACTCACTACCTAGATCCATGCTTTTGGATTTTCGTGTTTTAACAAACTCCAACTGACTGGCATCTGAAAATTGCTTTGTACGCTTTTCTGACATGCTCTGGCGTCCAAAACCCTCTCGCTGGAAGGCAAGCACTGGATCAACATCTGGACTAAGAGTGCTGTAGGAAGGGAAAAAAATCATGCGAACATTTATCAAGATCACGCAACCTTTCACTCTTCAGAGAAAATCATTTATTTAGCACGTGACTTCTACCAACGATAAAGTGCACAGTTTTAAATACACCACTGCAAGTATTCAGTTACACACACAACGGATTTGTTTTACTGCATTAAGCAATTCTAGTTAAAAAGTATCAAGAATTTCACTTATAGCTTTCATGAAAGATATACATATCTGGTGTACTACACATATTCTATCAGAACACAAAATCCAACACAGGAATAATTTGAGGGAGAATAAAACAGTACTTTTTTCTTCCTGAGAAACAAATTTATTCTATTGATAAAAAGTTATCTGGTTTTTCTTTATCAGAAAATGGTTTTAGTAAAGCATAAGTAGAAACTGTCCTTGCCTGAAGCCCACAGAGCTTTAAACTTCTTCATTTAAAAACTTTGCATTAAAATTTCTCTCCATCTGTGAAATATCTTGTAAATTTTTCACAGCTTTTCTTGCTTTAACCTGGCTATGGCAAACAACCATATTTTTACTCATTGCTTCCCCACAGAACAAGTATTTGCCACAATGGATCCATCACTGGATCAGAAATGGGGGGAACTGTACTGGGTTTTTGTTTCTTCACTTTAGGTTTTTAAAGTGACCTCAGCTCAGTGAGTCAGGTTTTCAGTGAGCTGCCTCAGAAACATGTTGAAGATAGATTTATTAATGGTGCTCAGACACTGGCAGAATCATGAGTGCAAGAATCCAGGCAGAATCTGGTGCAAGCTGAAAACATTTTAAAAAAAGGCAAGATTGCTTACTGCTAATAAACAGTATGAAAGGAAATTCACAAAAAGATCTTCTGGCTCCTAGAAAAGGGGATAGTACATAGATCTCTAGTTCAGCTAGCACAAAAAGAAATCAAAAGCATAAAATACTGAAAAAATCAGTATTTTGCACCATTGTTATCTATCCTGTAGGAAAATGATCCCTCAAAATCCCCTCTTTGATTGTCGTTGCACTTCAAGATAAAAAAAGTTAAATACTTCATCACTGAGATCTCTAAATAGATCTCTAAACGCCATTCAAAATATTGCGTACATACATCTTACTGTTAAGTACCATGTTTCAAAAGAATTATTTCTACTGTAAGGGCTAAGTATAACACACATCTCATTCCTAGTGAGAAAAAGGCAAATAGTGAATTTCTGCAAAAAACAACTTATACTTTTAAATTCTGTAACATGCACATGTTTATGTAGGCCATGTACTATAACTTACAGAAGTATCTTTGATAAAGAAACACCTGGGTATTAGGCAAAACAGTGAAAAGAGCTAAGGCAAAGTGTCCAAAGGCATGAAGTACTATAAAGGATGAAAATCACTGTCCTCATTACCAGGCAGCCAAGAAGAAATTCAGTCTAGTAATGGCAGATTTACAAATAATAAGATATGTGCTTGTGACAAGCATATAATACTTCAGTGTGAGCAGGATCAGAGCTTATGTGAATAAAGCCAATGTCAAGTGCCTTTTGACTTTAATGTTTCTGGCTCAGGCTCATAATGTTTTACATTTAATTACTGCAACTATTTCAGAGATGTCTGCGCAATTTAGGAATGTTCTGAAGCATATGCTTAAAAGCTCTGATGAATCAGAGACCAAACTCAAAAATAACTATTTAGTCCTAACATTCACTCCCACAAAATAGTGAAAAAATTGTCTCCACATGACAGAAAGATAAAACAGACAAGGCCAATATACACTTCTAGCATTTATAGCAGTGCAACACATAGCTGAATAAGAACCACTTAAATCTGAAAATGTCCTCTGAAGTGACTCAAACTGAACTTACAGGGTTTCAACACCTTTCATATAATCAGATCACAATTGACTTTCCCAAGGCCACACAGAAGTTTTTGGCTCCCTGCTAGTCAGCCCTGTCTCTGAAGGCCAGAAAAATGTAGTTTTACTAAGTGAGAATTTTTTTCCAGCAACATCTGTTAGCACAGGCTCACGTTTGTTAAAATGACTGGCTTCATCTTGCTGAACAAAATGTATCCTGTGACACTTTCTTCAAAAAGGGTGAACTTATAAAATTATTTGTTTTGGCTATATGCTTCTTTTTTCATATGAGCTTGCTTTGATCTACCTATATAAAACTTCCAGTTAGAGCAGAATATCATTTCCATGTAAACACAGCACACACTTATATATTGAACTTGAAGTCCTAAGAGCAGACTAAAACTCCAATATCAAATATAACTTGAAAAGGACACCACAGGTCCCAGGGAGAGCAGCAGGGTCTGGACATGGCATCAGCAACTGGGAATTTGGGAGGTTGGAACCCAGTGTTTCCATTGACACCCTTTTAGAGACTTTCTTTCTGCATCCTTGATCTGCCCTTGTCACACCTCCCTTCCACACATACTTATTAAGGGAATTATTATTCCATGTTTGCATAGTGTCCTGCACACTAAAGGTGCTACTCAGCACCTTTATTTGAGCCTTATGTAGAGTTCTCAATTTTCATGTCCTGTGTTACTTCTACTATTAATGACCCATAAGCATGTTTTAGTAATTAAGGGAGGAGTGGATCACAGAAGTCTGAATGCGTGTACGTTGTCTATGAGTATTCAAAAGTCCCTGTGAAGAGCCAAAACTACAAAAGCCAATGAGCACAGAAGAGGAACTAATGCCCCTAAAAATGCCTCATTTTAATATTTTTCAGCTACATCAATAAAAGACAGAAAGTGAATTTAGTGCAAGTCATTAAGCAATGCCAAATGCAATTTACTGTATTCTAGAATACTTAACAAATAAGATTTCTGGAATGACAGCTGATCCTTAAAAGAATGTAACCGTCTTCTGACCCTCAATGTTATTAAAATTCCATTTATTAATCCTGTCTTATTGCCCCTTTGTTTTCATAACATTTTCATCAAGGATTAGGGAGATATTGTGAGGCTGAAAAAGCTTACATTTTCTTCTGTGATTCAGAACAGCTGCCATTCTTGTTTGGATAACCCTTCATCCATATTCTTAGTTTCACCCTTTGTGCCTTCCAGCAAAATCATACAATGCACCTTCGTTTTACAAGTCTTCCTTCATCCATTAGCAACAGGAAATTAATGCAACAATCTAATTCTACTGCTATTTACTTCTTTTCACAAATAGAATACATTTGATAGTAAAGCACGACACTGATCTAACTCTTTTAAGTGCCATTGTATCTGAAGACCTTTACAGTATGTCATAGGCACACTTAAAAGTTTATTGAGTGTGATCAATTCCACAGTATCTAATCCCTGGTTTTGTTACTGTTACTTCATTTACAAAGAAGTGTATGAATAGCAAGACACATTGCAGAAGTCAATGTAAAAGCATCTGCAGATTTCAAATGGGCTTTTACTTTATTTTATAGGATTTTGCTCATATTCAGCTAAAAATACTCCTTCAGAAATAAGCTATTATATGCAGGCTTGAGGACTATTCCATTTAAATGTCTCAGATTCTCATCTCTAAAAGCTTTTACAGAAGACAAATGGACTTTTCATGGGCCCAGATTACAAGTATGACTTGTCCATAAGAAGAACTGTAACATCAAAAAAAACAAAAATGAGGATGAAAAAACTACGTTTTCATACAATCATTAAAACAGTGCTTAAAATACAGAACTCAATTCCTGGATATAAGATGAAATAAACTAGTTTAAAGCAAAGAAGAAGCTGACAGGTGCATATCAGCTGGCAGGTGCTATTGCTGTTTTATTAAGATATTGCTGGCACATTCCTAGCAGGCTCAAGAGACAAGAAAAATAAGAAAATTCAGGTACTTCACACCATTTGTGGTAATTATCTAGCTTCAAGAAGTGGCAGCGTACAGAGGTGGGCTTTTATTTTGCTATTACTATAGATAATTACGGGACTTGTAAATTAAATCTTAGATCTGTATTAATTGTACTAACTAAGCAATAAACAGTATTTCTTTGCCAGGAACTTCAGCAGGTCAATAATGGAGCTCAATGCATTTCTCATTAAGACTCTTATGTTAAAATGTGTTAAAGTGATCGAAGAGTCAACCTAAGACTCACAAAAATTATTTTTACTATGGATTAAACATATAAAGTTACTTTCCATAGTTTTAAATGTAGAACTGTTACTTTCCATATATTTAAATGTAGAGCTATTACAGTACATTGTCTTTGCAAATCATCTGACAATATGAACAGTATTTCTTCACACACATGAAGAAATCCTAACTAGTTCTTTTTGCACAAGCATTAACACTGAGGCAAAACAAAGAGCTGCTTTGACCTCTAAGTAGATTTAAAAGATCTGTACATTATTAGGAAAAGAAAGGACGTATACAGAAGTATTGAGATATTCCTAGTTACACAATGGAATATAAAAATAAAATTTTGTTTTATAGACTTTGAAATATTTACAGTGAGGTTTATAAATTACAATTTCCAACCAGTCTTTCATCTTTCATAAACTCAAGTGTTTAAATTTTGTGAAGTTTTTTTTTGCAAAAGCTAGGGCAGTTTGCAATTAAATTAAAATTAAATCATCAAAATAACACAGCTAAGTCTAAGTAACATTGTCTTATTGTCTAAGTAACATTTCCAGAAATATACCTTAAATATTTCCACAAATATGCACAAAACCGCAACCAGAAGTATTTGTACAGATTGCCTCCCTTAAACAGGGACAATTACCAGTTTAAAAATAGTAAAATCCAAATGTGACAAAAAAGAATTAATATTAGCAGTAGCCAAAAAAGTAACTAAAGGAAAATATGCAACTACAGCTCTCTCTTTTTTCCTTCCACTAAACCATGCTCTTACCAGTCTGTTGACTCATTAATTGCCGCTTTAGCCCATCCACCAGCATCAACAGTGCCAAACCCGACATCATCATGGGAACTGGATGATGACTGGTCAGAGAGATGAGGAGGAAGGACCGACAGCCTGTCATCTTCAATAATGACAGTGTCATCCTGGGGCATGTTCACTGTTGGAGACAGCTGATATTTACCTGAACAAAAGAGAGGAAAAAAACCCAAAACTAAGTAACGGCAGAGTGCAAAGAGTGCCTTGAAAAATATATAATCACAGCTGATAAAAGGTTATGTCAAACTGCAGTGCTACTGATAAGAGTGACACAATGCAGATAATAAAACTATGTCTCACTTTGTACGCATCTTCCTGCGCAGAGGTTTGAAAAGTGATGCACACCAGTTGTTTCTGTGGCCTACTGCGAGACCTTATGGTCACAGAAGGGTTGAGGTTTGGAAGGGACCTCTCTTCTGGTACAACCCTTTCCACTCAAGCAGAGACACCTACAGCCATGTGCCCAGGTCTCCAGACAAATTGCTTTGGAGTATTTCTTCTGCACCACCTCCCTGGGCACTCTGTGCCGGTGCACAGTCACCCTCACACTGAAAAAGTGTTTCCTGATGTTCAGAGGGAACCTCCCATGTTTCTGTTTGTGCCCATAGAATCAAGTCGTGGGTGAGGAACTGCTCAAAAGCATCTCTCCCAGAAGGCAGTATCTCCTCTTGTATCACATTGTTTGGTAGAAACAAAGAATGAGTTCCACAAGGACTAACAGAGACCATCACTTTTCCTGATCAGTCTGGCCCT
Organism: Edolisoma coerulescens; assembly: GCA_013397115.1. Classification (NCBI taxonomy): domain Eukaryota; kingdom Metazoa; phylum Chordata; class Aves; order Passeriformes; family Campephagidae; genus Edolisoma; species Edolisoma coerulescens. The sequence continues at coordinate 1,897,127 of VWZW01004314.1, read as the reverse complement.
CGTGAAATGAGAAATCGTTCAAGTGATGCTGGAAAGTGGACACATGCAAAATTTGGGGAAAAAAAATACTGAATTCTATTATCAACAAATTCAAATAAATTTTAACACTTCTGTTAAAACGCTTAAACCAGAACCATCACATACATGATAGAGACATAATAAAGATTCAATATTAGTCTGTTCAGTGGCAGACTTCATCAAGTAAATTTGTGAGAGTACAAGTTAAAAGATTATATGGTCTTACTAAAACAATTAGTAAAATTGTCACATCTCATGAGAAGAAACACACTACCTTAATCAACCATTAATCTGACAACAAACTGTAAATTATTCTAAAACTATGATGCACCAGAGTAATGTATCACAAAACTTCTATTTCCATAACTTAAACTGCTTTTACTCAAATCAATTACTTCCACACTTTACTTTCACTATAGATATGGAAAAAAATGTGACGAATTAGGGGGAAATAATTTTTTCCTCTTTTCTGGAAAGGTTTCAGTTACCATCACTACCTTTGCATGAAATTATTAAAAAAAAACCAAACAAACCCCTATGGGCAAAGAGCTAGCTCAAATCCTCACTGCGCTAGATAATACACATTGTACATCTTTCCAAAGAGGGGAAAACTGGCTTCAAAAGGGATCATTAAAGAAGGCTGAAAAAGTGGCTGGAAGAAAAAGGCACTGCATAGTGAACATCTCATCACTGTCAAACTGAAATGAATGTATGCAGTTTGCATAACAGCTGATTCTGCCCAGCAATAGTTCCTTTGATGGACAGGTTAATGTTTAGCCTGGTAATGTACTTCTTTCCAAACATAATGCCTACAAGACTGTTAACTCTGTACTTAATAACATCTCCAAAGAATTGATTGTGAAAAGGTATAACCTTATGGCATTCGGCAGATTGAACTTCCCATTTGAGAGGCCACAGTAATTCAGTAACACTTTTAACTTTCCACTACCCTTCTTTATATCTGACAAGGGTGAAGACTGACATTTTAATAGTTGCTTTGGAATTTAGGAGAAAACCCATCTGACGTGCCTACGCTTTTCATGGCAGATGAAGCTAAAAACAGGTGAAAGGCTTCACCTCCAGCAGATGGTTGGACAAACCTGAGCGATGGACTCAATACGTCCTTTGTAGAGAACTCAGCTGAAGTGGACAGAAAATAACCCTGGAGAATTAAGTCTGCAAGTGTTGTGAGAAACCTTATATGGAAACATCAAAGAAACTTCAAACCTAGTAATCTTCAGTATATTTGACTGATCTACAAACCTAAGGCATTGCTCGACCTGTCTACAAACCTCTTCAGGAAAATAATTTTCCCTCGGGCTAGAAAAGTGCTATTTAGACTCTGTGAAATTTAGACTCTGACTACACTTCAAGTCCAGTTTTGCACATATTAATTCAACTTCAGTAAGGTAATCTGTAAAAACATAAATTATTTTGGACACTGTACTAAGCAAGGTAAAACATTCTCCCTTTTAAGTGTTTCTCATCTCAGGACAATAATGCTCGAATTTCCTGGACAAGTTACCAATCTAAAGAAGCACAGCCTGAGGACCACCCAAACTATTGGGTAAGAAGGGTTCCCATCTGTCTGTGCAGAAAAAGAAGTCTCACAGCTCCAGTACCTGGAGCCTGGTCTCCAGGTCTATGAGGATTTTCGTCTTACAAGGAAAAATATGCCAAGCAGCACCACTTCAAACCTATTACCACCTATAATACACCAGAAAATAGTCTGGGCCTGAATTAAACCACCAACATAAAGCACTCCAAAAAACCCTGAGCATACACAGTACATGGTATGAATAACAGGCTTGCTCATGAAGAACTAAACTGCTCCAGGTCCTTTTAAGCCTTGAAATTCCCTGAAGTTCGGTTAATGTGTTTGCTGGGATAACTTGGCTCCCATATTGACACTGCATTGTCATGGAACTCTCTCTGGCTTCATCCTTGTGCTTTTGCTATTGCTTTCTCTTTAAAGGATGGTCTACAAAATCTGTTGAACACTCTCACCATACGTTCAAAACCTGGTATTACTTTATGAGTGACTCATGAGCATGTTGATACTGTGGGATTCAGACCAAGAGTACAACGAATGCCTGGAGAACGACTAACAACAACAATTTCTCCACTGTATCCAGGCCTTGGATTTCAAGAAAGTGCTCAGATCTGTCAACCGTTGTAGAAGAGCACCACATTCTGATGAGATTCCTGGCCAAGGAACTACATTCTGATTGTAAAGGGTTATTTTCATTTCACTGACACACACACTCTACATCTCTAGCTAAATTTTTGTCAGTAGTGCTTCCTCCTGATTCTACCCTTAAGATAGCAACTATTTATGTAGAGAACAAAGCATTTCCTGTTGTGTAGGAAGCATCAAATTTTACAAAGTTCTGGGGCATCCTTCAGGATGAAAAGCAGATTCAGTGCAAGAGATTGTTATTCTGCGTACCCCCTGAAAAATAACTTCTGTTTAGTCACCGTTAGCAACAAAACCCCCCACGTTCATAAAAAAAATATCAGCAACTAGAAGAAAGAGATGAAAGAGGACTTTGTACTGAGCTGTTTGTTGAATAAGAATAATTTATATAGACAGCAGCTATGTATTTGTGTATGGCAAAACTCAGGAGCATAATGCATGATATACAAGAGTGGTATGTCAGAAGAAGACTTGAATTTTTAATTATAGAGCCAAGCAAACCAGTACAACACAGCTGTTATCCTGAATGTGCTAACAATGTGCAACCTGGAAATATAAAAACAAATAAACATAAGGGTTTATTACAGCCATCTAATTCTTAAAAGAGAAGACCCAATTTGTATAAATAAAAAATCCCACCTCCTCCAAACCAAAAATATTCCCTGAATACAGAAAGTTGTATCTTTTCTCCATCAGAAATTTTCAGTGAAATATTATCAAATGAAAAAGCATAAGAAAATCTATAATAGCAATAACCACCTAGAAAAGTAGATCAACATGAGAATCATCAGAAACATGAAAAGATTCATGTAGCCTTATTGCAGTAAGCAAACATTATTTTACATAATTTAAATCACATCCTAAAATCGGTATTTTATTCCCACTCTCACAGCAAGGATCTGACAGCCAGTTCTTGCTTGTCAGTTATGAAAGAGTAAGGAAATTGTCTTAAATACCTTTTCTGAAATTACATTAATGGTATTTAAAAGAAACAGAACACTCTCAAAATCTTTGTTCCAACTTCAAGCAATTACTAGAACATGCAGGCATTTTCCAGACTTTGAGGTTGTTACTTTTGAATAGAGTAACTTAGGAAGGAAAAAAAACTCCATCCAAGAGCAAAAGCAGCAGAAAGACCTGCTCCTTCACCCATGGAAACAAACTGTCATCTCCTCACTAAAAAGTACTGAGTACTAAAAGTTTACATAGTTAAATCCACTGAGGGGTAAATCAAAAGACATCAGATGATTCAGAGAGCCCATCAGAGGGCTTCTTGATATGGGGAGAGCACTCAAGGCAACCAGCATTGCATAAAGCACTCCTTTGGGCTTGTTTTCATGGGCAGGACCAGTGTGGGAAGGTACAGACCTCCAGTGCTCTTCAGGCAGATTGTTCTTAGGATTAATCCTCACTTTTAGGCCAATTTTCAAGAAAGGAAGAGTCATGCAACACCACATAAACATTCTCAGGAAAATAAAAAAAGCCCTGCTTTTTTTCTCATTACCCATGCCAAAAAGGACAGGGATTCAACTGCATAATAAATGACTGAGTCTTAAAAGTGTTAGCTATTTTGAAACAAATAACTGTACCTATCTGTCCCAACAGGCAATACCTCTCTGTTGTATGGCACTGCAAGAAAACTTGCATGCTGAAGATTATGAACACTGAAGTTTTAATTTAGTGGTACTGATTAATTCAGAAAAAACAGTCTATTAGAAAAGTGACCATTCCCCCAAAACTGGGTTTAAATATCACAGGTCTGTGAAGCTGCTGTGATTGCAGATGGGAACAGTCCAATCCAGGAAAGCCCAGTTTTTAGTTACACGCCACTAGATCACATTTACTATGAGGTTCAGGCACAATTTGATTTTCCACTAAAGTTCTTCCACTAAAGATTCAACGGACTTAGGTCACAACCAACCAATTTTCTACATAGTTCCTGGTCCCTGAAAACAATTCAGAAAAATGATGACTCACCAGAAATCAAAACATTAACTTCAGGTTATAAGAAACCTAGAAAATGAAGGATGGATTTTTTTCTGCCTTTGTATTCAAAGCAAAGGTATCTAAAAGTATTACATGTTAACAGCTTTGGAAAGGCTTTTTTTTTTTTTTTTTTGTAGTTTAAAACATCAGTTACTGGCTACTGCTAAAGGGATGATACCAGACCGATGAACTACTAGTTCAGTTTGGCATGGCAAGTCTTGTGCTCCTCTGATGTCAAAGTAAACCGCATTGCTGACACACGTGCACCCAGACTCTCTCAGGGTTCCTTCTCCCATCAATGGACAAGGTGTTTAAGTGATAATTTGTTAACACTTACATGAGCTCTGTGTGTAAATCCTCTGCAGCACTGATGGAAAAAGCGGAAGGCACTGCTTTGCAAATGTTTTTATCTAAAGTCTTGACACCACAAGAACTAGTTCTTTCTGTGGGTGAGTAGTGCTAAAGACTTCAAATTATTTTATCACTCCTTAAATTTGTTGACAAACAAAGACAATTTTTTTCTAAATTGTTCTCTTTAAGAGCATGTGACTTTGGGTGACAAGGTTTCACATTGCCTTGATTTGCATGTGCACATTTTTCTTCCAAGCCCCACAGAATGAAATTAAATAGAACAGAATATGATTTGTTTCTAATTACTATTGCCCAAATGCACAAAAAAAGATAAAAGACTTAATGGAAGAAATACCCTAAATAGCAAACTTGTGGATTTTCAGAGAGTTTAACAACAGTCCTATTCTGCTACCACGACGAAATGCAAACCCCAAAATACAAAAAATTATTTAAAAAAGAAAACAAGGAAAAAAAAAAACCACCAACCCAAACCAGGGTGAAAAATATACACAAACTGTTGACTGGAAAAGCCTAAGTGGTAGACTGATTTTCTAGGGCTGAAAACTAATCTAAAGCAATTAAAACTAAGTTAAGCCTTGCTTCATATCAAGTTTATAGCAGCATCTTCTAATATATTCTGTGTATGTAATACACTAAAAAAAAAGTCCTAGATTTAATAGCCATGTCTTCTTTTTAGAATTTGCAACTCAAGCGAGCAATCTTCACGTCTTCTGTCAGGTGTTATTTTCATCAAGCTGCTTTTTGTGTTTAAACTTGAAAATCCTTTCAAACTAATCCCATCCTAGTCAGTAAATCCAACCACTCCTGTGGCAAGGCAAGTCTTTATTACCTAGCTCTGTACATCAGAAGTTGAGTTGCTGCAGAGCAACTGCTAATAACCTCATTACCCACTGGGACCATGCAGATGGTAGGGCACAGAATCTACACAAGAGATGCTTAAAATTAGTTATGAGGTTTTAAAACTGACGTCTTGCAAAGGAAAAATTCAAATAAATTAGTAAGTCCCCTAATAAGCATAAATGGATGCAAGTTTGCCTTATTTATTTTTGTATTTTAGTAGGACTGAAACAGAGGAGAAGAAATGCTAAAAAAAAAAATTATTAATTCGTATTGTCACTGACTTTAATGCAACATGGAGCCTAGGCCAACCAATAATTTATTGTCCCAAACCAGACATTGAAAGACCATGTTAAATGCTACTATTATTCATTCTATGACCTGTCACGGGACACAAAATTCACTTCAGAATCCCACTTTACCTTCTTCCTCACATTAACTATCCAGAAGGCTTGCGTGGAAAAATTTTAAGGCGCATTTTAAGTTGGTCAGTGCAATCTCCATGTTCCCCAATTCCCACATAACACATTAACCACCCTTCAGTGAATCACAGAGAGAAATAAAAACATGCCCTGCTTAGCAGAGCTGCTTTGACTCACCCATTATCCTGCTCAATGCCACGTTCTTTGTGGGCGACTCGCTGAGACCCTCGATCCCACCGTAGAGGGAGTGGGAAATCCTCCGCTCCCGGTCATCCAGCAGAGTCTCTATGGGCAGCTCTGGCCCAGAGGGGCTCCCAGGTGATTCCAACTGCAAAGAGAGGGTAAAATTAGAGCCTGGGGTCCCCTTAACCACATGGGGGAACTGTAACAAATTGCCTAAGGCCTAGACCTGTCTGAGCACCAATGAGCTAGAACTTCTCATCCTGGACAGAGATAATCCACAATGACAGCTCTGCCTAATGACCAACTTTCTAACCCCTTTACACTGCACCCCCCATGGTGCCCTGTCAAATTTCAAATCCTTCAGCAGAAAATTGGTGAAAGAAAACCATTCCATTTTGGTGTCTCTTTGTTGGATAATTTCTTAAACAGACAGTTGGGCTGTTTTCAATACCATCAGCAGACAGCTGGGCCATCTTCCCCACACTGACAGCTGAACACAACAAGGCCCTTGTCAGGAGCATGGAACAGGAACTCTCATTTGGAATTGAGCTGCTGCTGCCACAGTGGTGCAACTTGCTTTCAAATGCAATCATCACACTCCAAAGTTTGGTAGTTAAGAACAAAGGAAAAAAAACACAAAAGTTGTCAGACTTCACGGTAATTTTATTTTTATTTTGAGTTCTTTGCTCTGCTCTTCCTGACTGCAGAGTAAAGAGATCTTGCATGCTTCATTCAGCCTGGAAGCTCCTCTAATCTCTTGCTGCAGCATCCAGGCAGACACAAAAACCAGAACTGGCAAGACCTGGGGTGCCCTCCACTCCAGCCCTCAAACCCCTGGAGCTGCCAGGTCCCTGCCCACCACAGCTGCAGCCAGACTCTCCAGGGCATCACAAGACAGATGAAGTATGTGGTGGAAGTGATGGAGACAGGCTGCTTGGCCATGTGCACAGGAGAGCAGACTGCAGATACAGCCACCGGCCCGCCCCAGCTGCTCTCCTTCTGAAGACTGACCTGAGTGTCTTCCCAGCCCAGCTTTTGCTTGCAGAAGCTGGTCATCCCTTGTTTTCCTACACTTGCCCCCCAGATTTTTCAAAAAGACAGGAAAAAGTCAAGTTCTCCTTGGTGAGCCGCAGCGAATCACAGCTCAGGGGAAAGCAGCACCCGTGAGAAGCAAAGAAAATAATTTGGTACCAAAGAAAATAATTTGGGTGATTTAGCCACCCGGTCAGCCACAGGCAGCTCTGCTGTCAGCACAGCCAACTGGGAATGAGGAGAACGAGTACCTGTGCGCTCACAGGTCACTGTGGATGCCCAATTTAGCGGGGCCCAGTTGCTCCCTGCAGAGATAAGAGACTCCCCACACCATGGCCCAATCCTCACACCATCCAGCCTTCCTGCTGCCCTTAAAGCTCTTGGTTCACCCGGGCTCCAGCACCGTGCTGGTCTCTCAGCGCCAAGACCATTAAACCAATTCACCTGAACATCATGAGCTGAATTCAGCTCTATTAAAAAGTAAACAACTATTAAAAAATAGATGTATTATGTAGAAAAGCAGTGTGAACTCAGATATCAAAGCATTAGCTCTTCTCACCAACATGCCTCTTCATATTGAAGCATACAGTTAAATCCCAAAAACAATGTCCTTACACAAATCCCACAGCATTTATTTCATACATATTAAAATACAGTGGGGACCAGACACTGGAAGACACTGAGCATGTTGCAAACTATTTGAAGCCACTGGGAATGCTTATTCCAAGTACTGATCTCCAAAGGAGCACAAGAGGAGTAGTTCCTACTTTCAGGAATTACAATAACAAGCAACATGTTTGTTAGATATTTTTTCTTTTTGAAACAGCTGCCCATCATTAATCACTTCACCCGCAGTCCCCAGACGACTAAGAAATGTATGCTATGAAAGAGTTTAAAAAATCTGCTTCAAGGGCTATGAGGCATTCTGCCCCATTCTCCCCAGCAGAGGCTTTGAAGTGAGCCCATGGACTGACGACTCCTGACACGCGGGCCCTGGCGCGACGCCCGGGGCACGGGGGTGGAGGGTTGCGAAACACCACATTACAGTGGAGGAGAGCGTGATAGGGAGGTCGCAGACTCTGTAAAAATTATTATTTCTGTTCAAAGCCATCATCTGTTTAATATAAATGAGATATTTAATGAAGTTCCAAATTGTAGACTTATCTCTCCCAGTTTGATAAGCACTGGGAGATTTACTGCATCGGAGGGTCAACACAATTACAATTGGAGGCACGTCAAGCTGCAGGAGAATAATAAACTTGCAGTGCAAGTGAATTAGACTCAATAAGGTTTAAATTGTGAAATGAGGATTTGTTTTATTAGTTTTTTTAAATTGCAGATTACAACTGACAGCTTTACTGAAAAGTAAATTAAACAATATTTGTAGACTCTGTTATAAAGGAATCTGAGGCAAATTTGAAAAGAAATGTTAACTTCTGAAACGCTTTACGGAAAAAAGAGCATAGCAACATTAGACTGCTTGAGAGCTTAAACTTGCATGTTAAAGGTACTAAATTATGAACTACCCTTTATTTCACTGCTTTTAAATAAGGTGTGAAAATATCAAAGTGCTTTGGGATTTATTCTCCCAGTGCTATATTGATGACTTTATGTAACAAGTGTCCAGCTTTTAGTGAGCCATATCACACAGTCCTTCATGTGACAAGCCATCATCTTTTAGACTCATTTCTAGAAAGATCTCAAGAGATTTTCAGACAGACACTGACAAGAAGATCGTGCTGAATCTGAGAAATACATAGCAATTCACTCCTGGTAATACAGTAAAGTACAGAATAAATAAAAGAAATAGCAGGAATGTTGCATTTATATGGCCATGTTTTGTAAAGTGAATCACATATTTTATTATTTCCATGGGTAAAACTTTTTCCATTTCTAATTAGCATCTCAAAAGATGGGTTTAAACAAAGGCATTGACAGCCAGCTACACAAATATTTTACAAAAGATACAATGCCTTTTATAAAATACCAAAAATTAGACAACTGACTTTCACAAAAAACCCAAAAAGCCTTTTCCCTACACTGTTAACAGAAAGTTTGTGCAAAAAAAAACCCAACATAGCATTTGGAAACTTTGTTGTGGGCAAGACAAACAGTCCAACAGTCCAAAGAAAGATTGCAGTTCAAATAGAGTTGTTCTTCCTGTTGCATTTCTAATAAAGAGCTTGAATTACACATTCTAGTTCCTTCTCTTAGCCAGTCTCAGTGCTATCTGGTATAATTTGATTTGATAACTGATGAAGAGTGGGTAATATAAATAAAGTGTTAGGAATTCCTAACTTCATTAAAGGCCTGGGAAGGAAAGAAATCTGCACAGCAACTGGCCCCCTATCAACAGCTGCTGGAGCACCCCTTGGTGTGCCAGTTCAGAGTCACAGACCAACTGAGGGTGGATGAAACCACTAGAGGTTGTCTAATCCAACCTCTTGCCCAAAGCAAGGTCAGCAAGAGCAGGTTTCACAGTGCCCTGCCCAGCTGGGTTTTCAATACCCCCAAGATCACAGTCTCCTCAACTTCCCAGGGCAAGTTTTGCCAGTGTTGACCTCTAAGAAGAATTTTATTTTCTTATGTGAAAAGAAATTTCTTGTATTTTGGTTTGTGCCTGTTGCTCTTGTCCTGGCACTAGGCAGCCCTAGGAAGAGTCTAGATCAGTCTTTTTTATTACTTCTTTATTACTCCCATCAGGTATTTATAGACACTGACTGGTAAGATCTCCCTGATCCTTCTCTCTAGATTGAAAAGAGAGTTCCCTCTCTGGATCAGAATACTGACCTATACTAAATGATCATATTTGTAAAAATGCAATAAAACCTCCCATGCTACAGATTGCCTGTAGCTCCTTTTCTCTCCATTCTCTTAAAATAAAAAGAGAAGCAAGATTAAAAAAAAAAATTTAAATAAAAAAGATCTCTACCCTGACCCTTTGTCATTCAGATAAAAACCAGCTGTTTGCTAAAGCACTGTCTGTACTAACTAGCCCAGCTGCTGCTTATCTAGATGATAAAAGGACAAATAATGTGGTTCTTTTTACTTAAACACCACCATCCATCCTATCTGAAGTTATGCACATAAATATGAAAAAATTTTAAGCAGAAGAAGAGTGCCAAAATATTCAAAGCATAAACAAATTTTTTTTTTTTTAAAGAAACAAGAATCAGACTCCCTTTTTCCTTCAGAAACTAAATTATCCAAATATAGGCATGCAAGCATTATGGATGTTAAAGAAGACAGTGTACAAATTTGCTATATATTACACTGCATTGAGAATACTGAAGCTCTTTGTGTCACACAGAATTATTCTCCAGGCTTTCTTTTTTCCTTTCTTATCTGTGTACTGTGGTTAATATGTCCAAAATATTCTGGCTTCCTTTTTCAACATAGATACTTTTAAAATAATACTAGTCTATACCAAGGCATCAGTATCAAAGGCATTAAAGAAACTATGTTTTCATGGGACTGGACTAAATTTTCATTTTCTGGGTTGAAAACTGGCTAAAGAATTGGACACAAAGATTGATCTTCAGGATGGAGAAGAGTTATAGAATCCCCCAGGAATAAGAGCTGGGAACAGCTTAAGCTGATAAACAGCTTTATCAATGAGTTGGAGACGGGAGCGAACAGGGAAATCACCGTGTTTGGAGAAGATGCTAAAGACTTTTTGACAGTTAAATTCCAAAAGGTCATCAGAAGACTAATCTAGTGAGAAAGGAAAAAACAAACCTGTCATATAAATTTCAAAGTAGCTAACTAGGTAATGTATGCAGGGGAAAATGATGCTGAATATTTTATACTCGCACACATACTGAAAAAGAAGAGATGCTTGCTTGTTTCTCTTATAATGAAACCACTCATTTGCAAAGTCTCTCTCACTGACCTATCAGTCAATTTATTTAATGAATGATGAGGTCCTTATATGGTCTGGAATCATGACTCTCTCTGTTTCATAGTTTGCTCATTTTCAAATGGAGAAAAAGATGAACAGACACGCACGAAAAAATTTGGGGATCTGCAAATCATTTGCAAACCTTCATTTCAGGCAGGTTTGGCAAAACATTCATTCTGTTTAAAAAAAAAAGGGGGGGGGGCTAGACAAGAAAAACCCTTGAAATTTACCATTTTCAGGAAAATGGTGACACTCTCTCACTTAATGGCAGACAAGTGCAGCCTGCCTGTGACACGAACAGACAAGCAATCTGTGTCTCTAAGCTGTCCAGGCTGCAGGACTGAAAAGTGCAGGATTCCAAAAGAAACAATTACCTTTATTTTCTTGAATCAGCACAGGATGCTGCCAGCTGCAGGGATGTGCCTGGCAGTCGTGCCTGAGCGCTGAGCACGTTCTGGCCACGCAGCCCCCAGCTGTTTGCCCATACAGGCTAATCATAACAGCATCACTAATTAACAGCACACAGCACATGGAGCTCCAATGTTTCTCCTTAAATCTGAGCAATTTAAAAAATTTCAACCCTGAGTTAAAGATTTAAAAAGCTGATGGCCATCTCTTCTGAAAAACGAGGTGTTAAAAACTGGCCATATATGAATATCAAGTCAATATTATTGTTATTCTCTAAATTTTTCTCACTGTTTTCACAGCTTTGGAAATGTATCTTAAAGAGCCTCTCCATGCTTATGCAGGAAAGTTGACGAGTTAAGATGCAAGGCTGGAAGGTGCAAACACAGAACAGAACAGAATGTTTAACTTTTTGGAAACGGGGGGCAAGGGAACCTCAGATATAGCCAAATCCCAAATTAAATGTTTTTGTTACACTAATCTAACAACGTCCATCAAATATTCAGTGTGTGATTTTGTCTGAAGTGGATGAGATGTTAAATACAGTTTCGCAAGGTTTGTAGTAGTGCAGCTTGCAGAATTCTATATTGCTGTACTCTGTATTGACATAATGCAAACAGGAGAAATACTCAGATGCACAGCTTTGGCTTGGAGTTCATTCATAACTAACACTCACTCCATGCTTATATCAATATTTACTACAAGACAATTCAATTGAAAACCTGGATGGATTACACATTATCTCCTGGTGAGTCAATGAAAATTCTTTCTACAGGCAAATCTTCAGTTCAGCAAAAACCACAACAGCATAAAATCTCTTTTTACCTTCTGGGAAGTTTGTGGTCTCTTTTGAGTCTACAGTTATGGAAGGGCTGATGATATAAATTATCTCCTCCCTACCTCTCTGAAGTCAAGATAATACTCTTATAGTGTTTATGTATATTTTTATTGTTACTTTAATTGCTCTGAAGGCTTAGTTTACAACATGAGAACTTGTGAAGCTGTTTGAGAATAATGATGGCATGGGAAAGGAATATCTGAGGTCACTTTACAAAGTTTTGAAACAGTTATATGTTCAAGAAGCCAAAGAAAGCTCTCTGACAAAGACAGTGCCTCTGCAGCAGATTAGAAGCAACTGTGCCTGCCTCTCTCAACCCAGGACAACAGAGGTTGAGCTGTCCCTTACTTCTAGACAGCAACTAAAACACAAAAAGTACATGAAAATCCTAGTCTAAACTGAAACACACAGAAACAACAATCTGCAGAACTGTGCTGCAAAATTAATTCTCCCTTCTAAGCAATTCCTACGCTGATTATGAAAATTGACATTAAAACCAAAAAAACAGTATTCATACCACTAACTACCTTAAAATACAATTCAAGTTTTACTGAAGAAAGAAGCAGACTGTGTAGCCTATCTCAAAAGAAGTCAGTTTGACTTCGCAAATGCAAAACAATTATTGGACTTGAAGGCAGGGAAAAAAAAAAGGCTTGGGTGGTTTTTTTGTTCTTTTTTGCTGTTATTTTGTTGTGGGGTTTTTTATCATCCAGGCAGCAACTACTTTTATCATCCAGGTGTTCAGCACAATTCTTTTTTACATTGGCACTATCACCCCTTGTACGGATTTCCCTTTTGAGACACTTGAGGGTGCTCCATGGCATGTCAGGGAATCAGCCAAGCCCTGACCTCACAGGACCAACTGTGCATTGGAACAGAGCAGAGTGAACACTCTTCTTGGTGACACACAAAAGGGAATATAACCAAGCCAGTTCCACTTAACTGTAGTTCAGACTAACAAGAAACAAAGCTATGTTTTTGTCCATAAAGTGGGCACGTACAATGCTGAATCAACAAAGGAAAGAAATCAGTTGAACAGGACTTTTTTTTTTAATCTGCTGGTTTTTTTATGGTGACTCCTTTGAGGAACAAAAAGGGGGAGAAGAGCATAAAAAACACCAGGGAAATACCTTCTCAAAAGTTAAACATTTCTTTTTATATTTAATAAAACCAGAAGACCCCCATTTCTGAGGAGCTGGGGGTGTTTAGCCTGGAGTAAAGACAAAGGTTGAGGAGAGACCTTTTTGCTCTCTACAACTGCCTAAAAGGAAGATTTAGGTGAGGGTTGGTCTCTTCTCCCAAGTGACAAGTGATGGGACAAGAGGAAACAGTCTCCAGTTGTGCTAGGGAAGGTTTAGACTGGATATTAGGTAAAATATTTTATGAAAAGTGTAGTCAAGCTTTTGAACAGGATGCCCAGGGAAGTGGCCGTGTCACCATCCCTGCAGCTCTTTAAAATCTGTGTAGATATGGCACTTGGGGACATGGTTTAGGGGTGGACTTGGCAGTGCTGGGTTAATGGCTGGAGTCAATGATCTTCAATCTAAATGATTCTGTGCTTCTATGGTGATAAAAGGTGGGAGTTATTAAGATAGGGTCTCCCCTTTTACACTTTTGCTTCTAATCTGCAAGCTCCTGAGTCTGCCACCAGTCAAATGTCATTTCTTTTGTGTTCTAGTACTAAAAATCTTTCCTGGTGGCTGTTACTGGAATGTTCCAAGGGGACAATTTGTATACCAGCATGTCTAAGCAATCTGTGTGGCTGAATTAAGCACAGTATAGCCAAGGCTGCAAGACACGGCCAGCCAGCGAGGCAGTGCTGTCTCCAGCTGGGTCTCAGGCCACACAGCCGTTACCGAGGGACTGAGGTGACTGAATACCATACTCACACATGGTATTCCTGCAACATTCAGAAATAATATTATCACAGCTTATCAGCACTATATCAGCTCAATAATATCTAAAGTTTAAATCAGTCACATTCTTGAAGGAGGAACTAGGAGGAATTGCAAAATACCAAGAAAAAATCTTCTCTCTTTGCTTTTCATTCTGTTGAAGTCTGGGCACTGCAAGACTTCCAGAAACGTCTGGCTTCTTGCATACTGCCAGCTCAGCAGGTAAACAGCTTTATGTCCATGCAAGTAGTCCTTTCATCATATTAAAATATGCAAACAGTATTGACATCGTATTTCCTTTGGATGAGTGTGATAAAAGGAGTAATTCCTAAGAAAAATTAGTTTCAAAAGTTACTTTGTAAAGATGATTACTACAGCAATAGTGACATATCAATGCTTTCCTAATCATTATGGCTCATCTTGTCAATTTCCTGAGGAGTTGGGAAAATGCACAAAAACTGTAAAGGAGGCCCAGACAGACAGGGCCTGTCCTGCCCTTATGCAGATACATTTCAGTGTATCTAAATCTGTTTCTTTCATCTTGAAGCACATATACTGCAGTCAGCTGTGCTGGTTTTGGCCCATGATTTCTTCAAAATAAATCATACTAAATGTAAAGCAGATATAGGGGACCAAGCTGTTCTTGAATGAGTAAAAATTGTGTTGGATTTAAGGAGAAATGTCTTTGATTCATCAGTGCTGGTTTATCTCCATCATGTTTACAAACACTGTCTGGATAAATTCAATTGAGAAGACTTTCACTAGGAGAAGAGTGATCATCTACAACCCTTTAGAAAAAAAAATTAAACAGAGAAATAGTCTGAGATATTTCACCCTTTTTATGTAGTAACATGTAGTAGCATCTGAAATTGGGTAAATATAAGGAACAGTCTCCAAAAGACAGTCTGAATTAGGGCTAGAAAAGGACATCACCACATACAAAAAGGTTGTAGTTCCTTCAGCACTAAGCAAGAAACCCTGTGCATCCAAACTGGCTTCCTAGCAGTGGGCATATATAAACGTGTATGTGTATAAAAGCTCTGTATAAGCAGTTAATCAAGAGGAGCTTAACACTTTTAGAGAGCCTAGTGTCTGTTTCAAACATGATTTTATAATACACTATGGACTGATTTTTTCTCAAGATCAGATTTATGCATTAAAAAGTAAACCATTCTTTTTTCCCCTGGGCAGGAGCAGCAATACTAAACCAATTTATGCACATCATTTCTGAAGGATGATGATCAAGAAATAAAGTTCCTGGTTAAACCTACTGGTACTAGCAAGAATGAAAGAATTGACTTTTGGATTTCTAAAGAAGAGATGCTCCTCTGACCTGCCATTCAATTATATCCTATTTAACTCAGTCCTTTCTCCAATTTGTTCTGAAGTCTAATTCAGTCCTCCACAGCATCTACAGTCCTTCTCAGTATTATATTTCTAGATATTCCTAGTGTATAGCATTATTTACATTAAATAGAAGATAAGCTATTAGAAATCATGAATATATTTCAAAACATCAACCCATTAACATTGCACTAGAGAAGACAAAAGTTGCAAATCATCAGAAAAAGAATCACCACTTCACCCTGAATTCAGTATTTCATCCTCCCCTGCAATTAAGGCTAAGACACAACATAGTTAAAATCCAAAATGACTAAATTATTTGTATAAAGTTTTGCAGAATCTTTACATGAAACTTTTGTTTAGATAAAATACAATAATGAAATGTAAGAGCCCTACTCTTAATTAAAAATCTGAAAGTGACAAAGAAACAAGTCACTTAACACAAAGTCTATAAAGGAAAGATCTAATAGTCCTACATAAAAAACTCCACAGATCAAAAATCACGTAAACAGTAAGATCCAATTACAAAATCAATATAGTTTTATTCAGTGTTTCCTGTTTTTCATTGACAAAAATACTCAAAAGAAAAACTTTATTGATCAGTAATAATGTTAGCATGTCTAACACTGAAATTCAGATAATTTTGTAATTCTCTCTTTCTTTAGCTTCTCAAATATTATTTTTCAAGTCTCAGAGGAAACATGACATCTCCTGTAAACACAAATACCTCAGAAGTGAAAATTCCCAACCCCGATATCAAAAGCTTATTACCTCATTGCATTTACTTATTCGCCTTGCCACAATAAGCTGAATCATTCCTCGTTTGTTTCCTTCAGTGGACATGGACCTCCTTAAGGTTTCCATAGCATCTTGATTTGTTTTGCCCAATAATGATTCTCCATTAACTGCTATTAGTTGATCATTCACTCGAAGCCTGCCATCCTGGAAGAGGAAAAATTATAGATAGTTACATAAAACACACACAAAAGAAGCTTTGCCTACTGTAGAGAGGAAAAAAAAAAACCAAATCAAAAGAAAAATACTCAACCAACTATACTTAGTCCTGAGAGTTTATGGCCAAATGAACACTGGAATAATAGCTTCCATTGCAGCCACTGTAGGAAATGTCTATTCCAATTACAGTTTTGCACTCAAGCTATTATCATAACCTGTTTGCTCAAACAGCACACTAATGGAACTGTATCAGAGACAGCTCGTTCCTTCCCGAGAATCTATTAGGGCTGTTTAAATCCTGGGACGTGCAAAGGTGTGAGTAAAAATCTAAATGTTACCTCTGACGGAATAGTTGGAGAACACTAGAGATCTCATTCTTCTTCAATCTATGGTTATTTTCAAAATAGCTTATGGAAAACTGAGGAAGACCAAAGTACACATATATTCACTCTTACCTTGGATGCTGCTCCACCATTAATAATGGACTTGACGAAGATTCCTAAATCGGCATGGTTTTCTTTTGACCGGTTACCTTTGACACTCACGCCAAGTCCAGCTGACCCAGAGTCATTCAGTGGAACTTCAAAAGTCAGGAATTCCCTGGTGCCATCAGGCGTGAGGACAAGCTCCTCTTCTTCTGCTTTCTGTTGGGGAGATGCATGGGATTATAGAATAGCATTTCTCTGGGAATTCTCTTCCCTCTACAGCTATTAGCATTCAAAACTCTCTGCTTTTAACTACAATGCCACAATATTTTCCATAGTAATTATGTGAAGAAATGTGTAGAAATAGCGTATTTTCAGTCACCTCCAGCTGACGCCTAGCTTCAGAAATATCTTACATTTGTGTCTAAGTGCTTCTCTCTCTGGTAAAGTAATTGAATCACATGTCATTACTGAATCTGCCATCAATACTAACTCACACGTAAGCTGCTATTTCGTTGGCCAAAAGAGAGCTTTATCAGAAATATTTTCCTACTTGCAAACCTACAGAATTTTTAAAATACCATCATCATCTATTGAGCTTTGCAATCTAAGGGAGAAACTAAGTGCAAGAAAATTAAATTCAAAAATTACTCAGTCACCTCATTTTATTTAAAACTAGCTGCGTTACGAAAAAACAGAAAACCACACAGCTGAGATCTGCAACAGCACATCTCTCTGCTATTGTCAGGCTTATCATCAAATCCAGCTCCGAGTGCCAATTTTCCTGTCTTTACCAGCTCTGCCCTTCACCTCTGTCCTCTTACCCACCTCTTTGGATCTCTGCAGTCCTCAACATCCATTTTTAGCCTGGCTGGGACAATCCCAGGTTTTGAGCACCTGGAATTGTAGTTGCAGGCCTGCCATAGCCACCAGTAAGGAGCTGCTCAGTGACACCTTTCCATGCATCCAAAAGCCATACAAGCACAGGTGACAGCCTCTCGCTTCACCTCCTGCCCAATTCAGGGTGGCAACGGGCTGGGAGCAGGGACCTTGCAGTGTCCCCACAGAGCAGTGACATTCATGGGGCAGCAGCATGGGCACAACATCCAGGAATGACAGCGGCCTTGCCGTGAGGAGCAGTGCTCATGCACAAGAGACTTCTGCCAAAGGGAAGAACAGGAAGGACAGGCTGTTCACTAGCCCTATCCCTTACAGTAGATGCTGTTCACTTGTTTCTGATCCTCTTTCAAATCCAACAAAGTGGTTATAACCACTTTTGGTTATAACTTGATCAATTAAAGAAAAAAGTCACGCCCTTAAAGGCAATTCTCTGCAAAAAGATGCTTGTGAACCTGACTATGCTGGGCTTTTTTCACTCACATGAAGGAGAAAGAGAACACACAGCAGAAGGCACACACGAATGTCCAGCATTGGCAGTTCTTCTCTGGAAGAATTAATCTGGCCAAATTTTTGTAATCTTAGCAACATGTCACCTCTGTTTCTGACACTGATTTTATACCATCTTTTCCCACATCACTGATCTATTTGCAAAGTTCGCTCATATGAGGAGAAGACGTGAGAAGTTAATGTGCGCCTGCTGAGCTGTCCCTTTTTCTTAAGACTTGAGGAAATGCAAACACAGCCTATGGCAAAGATAGATGTGAAAGCCATGTGGAGTACAGCAGACTGAGATGATCAATTTGGGCACAAGCATGCTAGTTGTGTCACCACTGACCTAGAAATGCAGTGCAAAAATGTCACATGGGACGGCAGACTGCTGAGAGAGCCGCAACAGCCAAGGGAAGAAAAACAGGAGCTCTATCTTTTCCCACTTGGTTAAAAGCATGAACCTTACTGTGTTCACCAGCCCTTCCCTTTGCACTAGACTCCTTTTGTTTATAGGAAAGCACAATGGTTCACCAATTTAAAAAAAAAAAACACAAAAACAACCAAAAAATTTACACCCCCTATCCAAGTGCCATAGCTAGTCTGGCTTGCTTATGAATCCCACTATTGAAACACATCTCTTGGCCACACAAAACAGCATGATCAGTGCTAGCTGTGAGGAATGGAAAGGTGTATTGTGTCCATTGAAAAATACTCTGTCTAAAAGATGTTTCCCAAATTATGGGAAAATTACAACCCTAATTTTCCTGCTTGGCTCACAGAAGCACTAGCTCCAGCATACATTTGCATTCACATTTTGTCGAGTAGCTGCAGAACAAAACAATCTGAGACAAATGCACGTTACCTTATAGTTTCTGTAACATTGATCACTTTCATATTCCTTAATTAATAGTAGTAGGAATAAAAGCTGGAGAGCCAAAAGAGAGATAAAGCCAAGGTAGGATGTGTGGCTTAGCCAAGAAAGCAGATATGCTTATTGAGTTTTTCTTTACTACTGTTAACATAAATTTAGAATCAACTGCCTTCCTCCTCCAGTATTTTCTAATCTTAAAAAAAATCTGCCAAAACTTCAGACAAAGCACTCCCTTCCAGGGCAGAGAGTTAAACTGTTTCCTTGCACAGCCTGTCAGGTGCACTTCTATATGACAAAGGGTCAATTGGAGTGAGCATCTCACATGCATCCCCAAGGACTTGGCTAATGGCCTCTACCCTACTTCTCTTCAGCGAGACCAAGGAGCTGCATTATCAGCTCAGCACCGGTTTTAACGTGAGGCTTATGCTTGCTTGTTTCCTGCAAGCTTGAATAAGGAAATAAGCCAATATCAGGCTACAGACACGGAGTGTGCAGGTGAAACGCGAGGCCAAAACCCGGAACAAACCACTCCTTAGCAGCTGTACATGAGCGAGCAGATCGTGCTCATGAAAAAACCAGAAACGGCAGCCTCAGCACTGGATCAGAAGTATTGAAGGCATGAGAAAATTGCTCAACTCACCCAAGGAAGAAAATTACTATTACTGGGCTATAGCTAAATTCCTTTAGCGACTTCATATGGTATCCACAGTTTTTCCCACCTAAGCACACTTGCTTTACCATCATACCTGTGTCTGGAATTTTAGGGACATAAGAAGCCTTTTGCCCTCTAGAATCTGTGTGACACCTGTCAATATCATATGCTTGAAGGTAGAGTTAAAAAAAATAAAAAAATAGAACAAACATGAAAAATGTGGCTTTCAATAAAAACTGAACCATTAACTTCCAAGGGCTATGGATATGAAAGTACCAACTTAAACATTTTTGCCACACCATGGTATCAAAGAAGGTCTTATTATGTATGATAAATTGAACATAACTTCCTACATAAAAACCTTGGAACAGGACCATATAGTGATAGGGAACCTCTAAGCATGTCATAAAGGAGCCATTCACAGAGAAATGAGCAGGAAGATTTTTAGCCTGCTGCCATAATATTTTGAACCAAAGTTGTAAAGACAAAAACAAAACAAAAAACCCCCCAACAAAATCTCATAATGACTGAATCCTTTGTTTTGCAAAGCCCTTTAGAGTACAGAAACATTACATGTGCAGCAACTCTCCCCAGTCAATATAAAAATACCTATTACAAAAAACCTAAAATTTGCACTGAAATGGTGTTCAACATTAAATATTTAAATATGACATATCACAGAAATTCCCTAATATGTCCATGAGACAGCATAAAAATGCACAAAAATCTAAAATGCAGCATTAAAAATTTTCAGCTGAGAACAGTCACTTCCTAATTGCAGTAGCTTCCATTTGATCTTGATACTCTCTAAATTAACAGCTTCACTATGTCAATCAAACACCTCAACAGTATTTTCATGATTAGTTGATCTGTAGGAGAAATTTATTCCTTCATATATTTTGACAGGCCAGCAGTAAACATGCAAGCAAAATTATGTACTGTGAACCCTGAACAGCAAAATTCAACTCCCTTAAGATTTTTCACACACTATGTCCAAAACAATTAACAGCAGAACAATATTCTGTTCAGACAGAGGCTTCTGAGGAAAAGGTCATCTGAAATGACTTCAGTTGGATGAATGAAGCTGCTCAAGTATGTAATTTGTAATAAAAATTCGATTGGTGATAAAATATGTAGGTGACTTATTCAGCTTCAAAATCATATTTAGCATCAATTTATGCTAAACAACATCTGAGATAAGTTTTTCACTTTTTAAATACAACATAAATATATTGTAAATTTAAAGATAAACTTCCTGACTAGAGCAAACTTACAGCAGTGTTTTGATATATACAGAGATTTAAAAAAGCCATAAGATAAACGGGGGGAATTGTTTTCCTCTTCCACATAACTTAATCTTCTATATAGCATTACTGATCATAAAATCAGATTTAATTTTATAAACAACATTAAAATAGACTTTGACAGTAAGAGTGCCATTAGTTTTCTCATCATACCAGTAACAGCATCTCCTTTTTATCCTTTTATCACAGAATTATAGAATATGTTGAGTTGGAAGGGACCCTCAAAGATCATCAAATCGAACTCCTGGCCCTGTACAGGACACCCCAAGAGTCATACCCTGTGCCTGAGAGCATTGTCCAAACTCTTCTGGAACTCTGTCAGGTTTGGTGCTGTGACCACTTCCTGGGGAGCCTGTTCCAGTGCCCAACCACCCTCTGGGTGAAGACCCTTTTCCTAATATCCAACCTAAACCTCCCCTGAGGCAACTTAAGGCCATTGCCTTGTGTCTTGTCACAGATTACCACAGACAAAAAATCAGTGCCCCTCCTTTTGCCCTCATGAGGATGTTGAAGACCACAATGAGGTCTCCCCTCAGTCTCCTCTTCTCCAGACTGAACAGACCAAGTGACCTCAGCTGCTCTTCACATGGCTTCTCCTCAAGGCCCTTTACCATCCTCGCTGCTCTCCTTTGGACTCTCTCTAATAGCATCATATCTTTCTTATCCTGCAGTGCCCAAAACTGCACACAATTTCCAAGGCCAGGCCGCACCAGTGAGGAGCAGAGCGGGACAATCGCCTCTCTCGGCCGGCTGGTGGTTTATGTTTTACGCGCTATTGCTTGGGACTTCTTCCCTTTGCAGGACCTCATCAGGGTTCAGCTGGTGAGTAAGCAGCATGAGATGGGTGAAAACAGAAACTGAACAGCAAAGAAAACCCTCCTCCCACCTAACAGGGGAAGCATTTTTCAGTCAAGTTAGGACAGGTTTCCTCAGTGACTCACTGCAGCTACAAATCTGGCAGCATTCTCTCCAGTGAAGTTCATTCTCTTGCAAGCTTAGACCTGCTGCCTGCTCAGCGGTCATTCAGCCACTGAAACTTGTCTGCACATTACTCCGTGACTGTGTACACAGAAATGTGCTCCTGTTCCCTTTCACAGAGCAATCTGTAAAGCTCTGCAAGTCCACTCTTGAAGGGTAACCTGTATTTCCAAGTTACATATATGAACATGCACATGAAAACTTTTACAGAGCTCTTGTATGCACACGTACATGCACGTACACATACACCCTTATATGTGTGTGTATATATATCTACACATATATATACACCACAGCAATGACATTCACATAATTAATTAACTATAGCACAGCTACCTAATGACTTGAATGACCCCATTGACTATTCAATTCACCTGCTTCAAGTTCTGTTGTGTCCAGCCTTCTAACATTACAGCCCTGTTAGCCTCTGTTTAACTACTATTTTGTTAATCTATCAACCTTTTGCCTCACAAATGTGTCTTCTCTTTACAATTTATCCAGATGGAAAATCTGAAATTCTCAAAAGATGAGTTTGGTGGATATAAGAGCTCTCTAGGAAGTGTTGGCTGTAAAACTATTGGAAATTGCAAAATCCCAGGCTTAGTCATTGGGCTCCAATAATAGGGAATTCCAACCTAACATGACAGCCTTTTCCAAGATATTTTCAGTCTTTAGAAGATTTTAATACAGCATCCATCATTTAATTCTTTCTCATAAGGTATCCATAATACTAAGAAATCATAAGTCCCATAGATTGGGAAACCAATAAAATTTGTCTCTGTATTATTGTAACAAAATAGAATGAGGCAGGATATGCGCAAGAGAGGAGATTTCACTTAGCCATTGCGCAAAGACATTCTTAACATCAGAAATGACTCAAAACTGTTTTGTCCCTCAAGTTGGGTGGGTGACACTGCTGTCCTATCTATCCCACCTCTAAACTGAGGCATACAAAAGGAGGATGACTCACTCTCACCCTATGCCATTGCATATACAAAAGTAGAACACGTGAAACAAACAGCTCTAAGGAAACAAAACAGCTTCTTTGGTCAACAACTGGTTGGGGGGGGGAGGGGGCAATGTTCAGTACTTATAAAAATGTAATGTATTTCTGCTGGAGGTACTGAAAACAGAGCAATGTAGGTGGCCTGAAACACACCTCACACCTCTCAGTCAGCTGAGGCCCCTCCCTGGGAGGAATAACTGAGAGCTGGTGCATCCCAACATGGGTAGGCACTAAAGATAAATATAACTAGAGCAACCCAATCAAGATTTTAAACTGGACCTCCAGCAGAGAAAAGCCTGACTGCTGATCCAATAGTGGCATGCACATTCCAACCCAGTTTTCTCCTGAAATACAAGGCCTTTTATCTTTTTTTTTTTTAAATCAAACAGTCGTGTTTCATTGTAGGTTTTGAGGACCTAAAGTGTCTACTTACCTGGTTATAAAATGATACAGGGCTTAAGCCAACTAAACAATGAGAATTCTTACGCTTGCTTTTTTTTTCTAGCTCTTCCTAGATTAAGAATTTTAATGTCTGTCATATGTTAGATAAACACTAATGAATCTTATTTGCACGTATCTAGAGACTCATTATTCATATTAGCAAAGTTAATATGTCACATCTGGCAAAGACTGCATTCATTCAAATCAAACAACAGCTGCTAAATATCAAAAAGAAGATCTGAATTCAGAGATTTTATGGGAAATGTGGTCTGCTTTAATCTTAATCCCATCAAGGAAAAGTTTTTGTGTATTATATGTGGATTAACCTTGGTAAGTATTTATAGGCAGAAATGCTAGCTCATGAAAGTACTGTAAAACAGCCCCTTTGCATTTCCTGTTGTGTCCATTTTAAGGATTTAATTTAATATCAAAAAAGATGTTCCACATTCAAAAATATCTTCAGTTTAAAGGTTTTGATGGATTAGATATGATTTAGGAAAAAATTAAATGCTTTTCCAAAGCACAGAAATTCTAGCATGTGAGTTTCATTTAGTATAGAAATCAAAGCTCTGCAAAAGCCCATTTTTAAGTACATCCATATGTTTGTTATTTCTCTCTATAAGAAATCCATTGCTTGTCTATACTAACATTACTCTCCCTAATGCCAACACTCTGATCTGGGCTGTCACAGAAACTGGTTTAAGCAGATGAGATTCTACATTTCAAAAATTGATCAGACCGTTAAAATTACATTCTGCTGGTTCTTAATCTCAGAACTTCTCACAGGGACTAGTCTGTTGCAGGTACCATAATGACTGTACTTTATTCAGGCCAACCTACTCTGTTCAAAACTGTTGCTCCTACTCAAACTTTGTGCTCCTACTGTATGTCCTGAAACAAAAACATGTGATTGTAATGCTAACCCCGTTTCTTTACACTTTGCTTATCCTAGAGAAGTGAAAACCAAGGGATTAGGTACACAGCAGGTGTCTGCTCTGCCAAAGAAGCCTATAAAGCTACAGCTCTCTGCACCATCCCTTCTTCAAGAAAAACTTCAATGCCCAACACACTAATGACAGAGCTCCCTAAAAATCCTTATACTTCTCTCACTGGCCTATCGGATTTACAAGACCTGAAAGACTAAAGAGGTAGTGTCTGGAAAAGACAGACAGGAAAAACAAGCTGAAAGAGAAATAATGCCTTTATAGAAATCCATGGCAAGAAACACATTCCCCAAGAAGTAATGCCAGTACGAGGCACTCAGACTGATCTGTGTCCCGCTCCTACTTCTGCTGCCGACTTCCAGGCAACCACGGCAAACCATTTCATCTCACTATTTTCCCTGCATTGAATATCAAGGGAGAATCAACACCAAGAGCCTAAAGGCAATGATGCAGTAAAACAAGGTTTACACCAAATCAACAAGTTTGTACACACACGTGTGGCTTCTGGATGACTCCGCAATGGTGGCACTAACACAGCCCTGTCACAGTGGAGGGACACGTACATTGTCTTCCATGAAACTGGCAATGGGTCAGCAAGTGTTACCAATGCCAGTGCTGAGAAAGCAGCCAAAGCTGCCCTGTGATGCTGCACAAAGCCAGTTTACATGTGCCACACCACGTCCCAGGTAAATCACTGGCCGGTAACAGTCAAAACTGAGCCTGAGGGTCAGTTCCAAGCACCCCATTATGCAGAAGTTTATGTGGCTCATCACTGAACGTTACGGGAAATTCAGACTGGTCAAAAAGCATTCATGAACACAGCCACTTAACTGTTGTATTAATTATTCACTATGAATTAATGTCTTATCTCCAGTCATTAACATGCCAGAACATGCTATTCAATACTAGAGTATGTCCTATGGTAAAAGACTGAAACCACAACAGTACCTTGCAGAAATCACACATTCACTACCTGTTTCTTTCATAATGGCAGTGATCTGTTTCTTATGTCACAACTTTATTAAAAATACTAGCTGAACCACTCAAAATAGCATTAAAAATGCTTTTAAAACATTGCAATCACCTTTGTGCCTCACACCATTATAAATAAAAAGGTATAAAAATATATCTGCAGTATTCCTAAGCACCACAGAGGGATAAACAGCATCAGCTTAATCATCAGTCAGACATACCCACTTTTGATAAAATCATTCTGTACCTATTGAAAACAGCTCTGCTGGTGGTATAGTCTGACATCAGTCCATCTATGATCTTGGCTCAACGTTTAGACACTCGGATCACCAAACTTTAGTTGTGTATAAGTTCTAAATAGGAAATGGCAGGAACTTATTACAGCTTTGAAAAAATATCTATGGATACATCCCAAGTGACAAGGTATCTTGAAGTAATACTAACAGCTTTTGAACAAAAGACAAACACACATGCACTCAGAATACCATCCTCTTAAAGCTCAACACTGACTGTGCTTTTTGCCAGAAGCATTTTCTATCCATTAATCAATACAAATTATGCATTTCTAGGCATTTGCTAGTATTGCCTCTCACATTCTCAATATGAAAAGTTACAAACAAAACGCATACAAAAATAACTATGCATTAGTTCTTACAAAATGCCTCTGACCAGTGTCATCCCTTTCCTACAGGCAATGAATTCTTGCATAAAAAGCGTAGCTGCTAATTTATTCAGAATCATACACAGAAGAATATGGCAAGAACAGCAATTGGATCTGAAAAAACACAGTGATCAAAATTAAATTTAGATAATAACAGGAGTATCAAACATTTGAGTTCAGAAGAAAATAAAAAGCAATTCCATTTGCAATTTCTATCAGTGCTGCTAAACATTTATATATTGTTCCAACACACCAACCACTCTTGTTATGTCACTGTTATGAATCCTGCACTCACTTAAATTCATAACATTCTGCTTACTTACAGCAATTTGACAGAAAAACAAATGAGAACAGAAAACTGAAGCTTTTCCATGCTGCTGAGTGCAACAATCATGAAACAAAATCCCTAATTCTAACTTTGAATCTCTTCTTATGAACAGACAACACTCCTTAGAAAATACTTACTCATATGGTAATTATTATTTTTCTAGCATTATGCTTACATGAAAGTTAACTTGCTGGTTCTGAATTCAGAAAACAAACAGTGAATGACAATTGTAAAAGCAAAATATTACTGAAACACTATCAACTTTCAAAGAGTATGAGGAAAAATTAATTGGCAGATGTTTTACATAGACTAATTAACAGTTCGTTTCAATGCACTGTAACAGGATTAAGATAATTATGCTTAGAAACAGAAATGTAATAATGATAAATTACTAGTTTTCATATTATGGTCAATCTTCTACATTCCAAATTCCCTGTTTAGAAATAGGTGTCTCTGTTCCATCCTGTCATCAGCTGTACAAATGGCACAAACTCGTGGCTGGCTGAAACAACCTTTCAACCAAGATACAGGAGATTTCTTTGCTTCAGGAGGAAACAGAGCACCAGCTCTGTTCATAAGCAAAGCAGAAGGTAAAAACACCAGTCCTGTTTTCACCAGGGCACAGTTACTGGACAGAAGCTGAAGCTGCATCAGCAATTTGCATTTCTTACGTAAAACTGGAGAGCAAAGCTTAAATTGTGTGAGCCTATCAAATTAAAAAATCTTCTCATTTGGAATTTAAAGATTGAGAATCTGTATTCTGTGATGGTGTAAAAAAAAAACTGAATTCATATGCTTTTATATGGGTTGTAAGGAATAACTCTGTCAAGGATTTCAGGTGCGTAATTAGGAAAAAAATTACCTTCGAGGTTTTCTTTTATTACCTCTATGAGGACTAACTACTGCATCCAAGTGCCACAATATTAGTGTAAACCATTTCAAAGTAACACTTACATGAAGGTAACCCCTGAGTAAAGAATGTGTTGATAAGTTAGGCTTGGTATTTTGCGATTTTTTCAGGCCTTCTACTTTCAAGGGAGTTTTTTTTCATTTCTTTCTTTTTTTTTTTTTAATTTAAAAGGTGCATTTTTCTTCTATTTCTCCACAAAGACATAACAACAAAAGAAAAACAAAACCCTACAACCATTTGCCTTTAAATGAAAAACAGACTTGCATTCTACCTCTCTCATTTCTGTAGCTTCACTGCCTCCTTCATCATGCTCTTTTGTTGGGTTGTTTTTTTTTTTTTTTCGCTTTGCTTTCTACTATCAAGTCCTTGACACTTGGAGACTAAAACCTCACAACTAACAGCACAAAGATCAGAGCAGGCACAGAAACAGAAATTGCGAGATTAGAAATCTCAAAGACCTGAAAAGCAGACAGAGGAGAAATAAGCAGGTATTGAGGCAGAACCAAGGAGAATAAAGGAAAGCAATGAAAAATATTTTCAAAAATAATAATAAAGAATGTGTGACTGTATTATTAACGTGCAGCTCAGGAAAATTAGTTCTGTAAAATTGGAGTACCACACTTATCCAAAGCTAAGTAGATTGGAACAAGGGAGATAAGTGCAGAAGCATTGTGCATTATAGATACCCACTGACACCTTTCACATTTAGTCCATTTTTTTATTCACATACTGGAGTCGGCAAATATAAAGAGACCTAGTGTTCCTACTATCAATCACTATTGTTCTGAGCTTTCAAATAAGTAATAAAAAATCCCAATGCATAATGAATGAAAAACCCAAGACATTAGGCAAATTTTTTTGTATTGATCAGGTTTCTAGCTTCATTCCCTCAGTAACCATATGTTACTCAGTCTTCATATGTTTTCCAATTCACTTCCATATTTTCAAGGCTTGCTAGGGCTTTCTATCTGGTTTTTTTTTTCAGAAATCCCTACCTACTCATACACTCCCTGTCCCTCCTGTATAATCTGCTGATTAACAAGCATTTTTTACCCCACATCTAAAGAGAACAAATGGGAGATATCTATTTTATTTTGGTCCTTCCTTAGATGAAGTCAGGGTGTTGGTTCAAAGAATGCCAAAAAAAGGTTTTCACCATGGAATTTGCTACAAAACATTAACTTTGCAACAGAGGAGCAACTGCTTTCTATGAACACCTTAGAGGCAATCTGCCTTATCTTAATGAGCTTTTGGGGTGGAATTTCAACTCCTAAAACCAGGCCACTTTTATAAGGCTGCACCCACAAATTATTCTCAACGGTATTCGGTTACAGGTAGAAATACTATCCTGGGCTTTGATCTTTGACCTCCTTACATATCAGCAGTATGTGATAAGAAACTATCAAGATAAAAACTCACATACTCTAATGAGATGCACTAAAGAGATACTGCAAGGCATGTCTGAAACAATGATACACCCACAGTTTTGCAGAGCCCTTAAGGAGATGACTTTCAGATAGAAGGACACTAAAAGCCAGAAGGATAGAAGTGAATACTGCTAACATTCAACCCAAATTCCATTTTTACAGTCACATTCCACCGGCCTGAAAAATTAATAGTATTGACCAATACACCCTTGATTACTTCACTGAGATGGCTCTTACATATCTTCACCTAGTCCTGACTTTCTTTTTATTCCAGACACCATCTTGCCATTGCTGGTAAGACATTCTGAATTATCTAGACAAGCTCTTTTTGTTTTTCAGCAGCCTAACTCATTTCAAATCCCAACATGATTCTTCCCAATTTCTCAATAATCTAATATATTATTTGATTTTTAAATAGGTACCTAACTGAATGGAGCTTCTTGAAGTATGTTTTTAACTAAGATACAGTATATCTTTAAGGCAATATATTATTGTTACATTCTCTGTTGGTATTTCATAAAATACACTTTTTATTTTAGAAAAACTTTTTAGATGTATTAGTATAATGTATATTGGACTGATCATGTTCCACTGACTAAAGTGAGGTATATTAACAGTACACA
Source organism: Edolisoma coerulescens (assembly GCA_013397115.1). NCBI lineage: Eukaryota > Metazoa > Chordata > Aves > Passeriformes > Campephagidae > Edolisoma > Edolisoma coerulescens. The sequence continues at coordinate 1,867,812 of VWZW01004314.1, read as the reverse complement.
ACCTCAATCTAGAGCCTCACTGGCACATCACATAAAGACTTGTTGAAGCACTCAAAAGGTTGAACTTTATACTACTCCCACATAGTTTCTTAAAAATAACTAACAATGGTTTGCTATGAGGATACAATTAAGACTTAAATCCTAGTTGCCTAATTTCTGTGTTTGTATCTCAGATTTCTGTCCTATAATCATGATTTAAACAATTAGCTTCAATATGTAACCCAAGCTGAAGTCTACTCTTATCATTTAACTTTAGGCCTTTGGCTGTATATAAAAGATGTAATTTCAAATAGCACTTGAATATATGTAATAAGAGAATTGTACATAATTTTAAAACAGTATTTGAAATTACATTAAAAAATGCATTTAAAATTGAAAGCTACAGAGAGCCATCTACAGTATATAAGGTGAAAGAAGGATCTGTAAAACTTTGATGGAGAAGTGCCATATCAATTTAAAAACATTTGGGAGTCTTCCAGTATGGAAAAGACAAAGCTCTTACCGTTTCCTTTGGAATTTGTGACTGGCTTTGTTCTGCACTCTAAAGGAAGTAAAAAAAATAAATAAGAACACAACTACATATGACATATACTATCTAACAGCAAGGGGATAAACAAAGAGCTCTAATTCTGATGTGAAGTGGTAATAAAAAATGAAGGGTGTTCGTCACACCTCTGACTGAAATTTGTCTAAACAACCACTACACCAGAAGTGAACAGAAATAACTCCAGTGACCTTATGGTACATGCACCTGATTCTACCTGGCTATGAGGGTGGTGCCTGTCTGGACAAGGAAGAACCACGACTGCTTGCACCATTTTCTGGCTGGTGGAACGTTCTCATTCAGGGAAGTTCCCCCCGGCTTTTCCCTTCTAATTTGAAGTTTTCAAAGAATGACCTCAGCAGTCCAGATGAACCCTTCCAAACATTTTGAATGAGTACCTATTACTTAAAACACCCACTCTCATTTTAGAAGATTTCCCCTTTTGAGCATGTTTGGATGAACTAGAACCGCAGCACTGCATTTCCCAGGACAGGAGGGTGCATTCAGTTCACCAGAGATGGGACCCTCCTGAACTCTACATTTCTCACCTGTGTCTTGGGGCACATAAGGCAAACACACATCATTGGAAAATGCATCCCACAAGCAATTCTGGAAACACACATAAGGAGCCATGTCTCTTCCAAGCCCACATCCACCTATATTAAAACCCATTTGAGAACTCAGGAGACACCCTGGTGCTGGCTGGCTGATCACTTTCAGGCTAACCAGCTATTTCTTTCCATTCTGCTGGGTCATAATGAAATGCTAGGGTTTACTGGCCATTTTTGCTTTAGGCTATTTTGCAGGACATTCAAATGATAAAGCACAAAAATGTAGTGGCAAAGCAGTAACACAAAAATCCAGTAAGCTTCAACCCAAAGCCAACAACCAGAAAGGAAAAAATAATGAAGACAACTACCAGGAACATGTAAAGTTCTCACATGTACCAATGGGCATATTAATTTTTGGGGTACTGGAGACTAATGCTGCCAGCCAGTATCTGCTGATACTGAGAATAAAGCTCAAAAGCTAAATAACCCAAGTCAGTCCTTCAGAGGATTTACATAGTCAGTAGCAGCTCTAACCAAATGCTTCACAAGTTATGCAAGGTAACCACAGTGCTACAGGAGCTCTACTTAACCAGAGTAATCCTTGACCCCTTTGTAAAAAGAGGGGGCAGGAAGGGAAGGTTTTTAAGAGATAATGTGTCTGTACCTCACATCAGTGTGGACAAGCCCTAACTCATTACCGATCTGGCATTAGGTAACTATGGAAGGAATAAAATGCCCGGTATTCTGGAGAAACATAGTCATTCTTCCAGATCTTATTAATTAGAAAAGCTGACTTCTGCCAACTTTATATTATTCCCTGCTTCTACATTTTACTCACTTTTATCATGATCTCCTGCACTGGATCATCACACACACATACCTGACCTGATCCACACAAGCTTCAGAGATCCCATACCAACCTAAACGGGCTCAGTTTAACAATCCCCTAAGTTTTAGCTAAAATTACACATTTTCATAAGCCCCTTCCAGATAATAACAGCAACATTAAACTCCTTAACTTTTCTGAAGTTCATAATCTTCATTTTACTTAAAAAGAAACCCAAATATGTTTAATTTTTTTCAGAAGTCATCCAACAAGTCATCACCCAAAACATAAAACATAAAATCTAAACACCTGTTTTATTGGGATTACTATCTGTACAAATGTTGGAAAATATAAAATGGTTTTATTGTTGAGTGTTCTCAGTAAGCAACAGCAAGTCCTGCCCTTAATACGATAGATAACAACAAATAACATGATTTTATACATATGGTTTCTGAGACACATCTCATTCAGTTAATATTTAAAGCACAAACATGTAGAAAATAGGAGAGAAATAGGGGAAGGATGCACAGACAAATTGTTCCTAAGTGGCCAAAGAAGGTCTGCATGCGAAAAAGATGAAATTATATCGTTTCAGGTCATTCCCCTCCCTACTTCAATGTTAATTTTCTTCCTTTTCTTTTTTTCTTGGCTTTTTTGTCTGTTTGAATTTTTTTAATTTGTTTTGCTTTTTTCAAAAAGCCAGTAAAAGTCACCAAGAGGAGCTGATTGAAAAGACTTGCTTTATTTTTTTTGAAGGAGAAGAAGAAAGAACAGCCTTTATGATGACTTTTAGTTCAACACCTTCCCCAGCAATTCTGCTCCTGCTCATTGACAGCAGTCAGCAGTGCATACCTAAGAGTTCTTCATGTCAGAACTCAAACAAACAAATCCTTATTCAACAGAGGATCATCACACACGTGTACTGTCAGATCCTCACAATACCATTAGTTCAACTGGAGCTGCAGAAAAGCACACCAGTTCAGATTGGATCTCATTACACAGTGCAAAGCCCACCTGCCACAGCCACGGCAAGGTCTGCCTTCCCTACGCTGGACTTTGCCAAAGTAGTTGAGAGAGTATTGCCTGAGCCACAGCAGGGAGGCTGCTGAGCTTGAACTCCTTCAAGGGGGCTGAATTGCTGTTATTTTAAAACTAGATAATGTATTGCTATTAAATCTCTGCATTATTTACACCATATCTTTGTTTACAATTATTTAAACAAAATATCATGTCAAATTATGCATTAAAATTTCCTCATTTTACCACAGAAATAATATACACAAAATTAAGACATTTTCTTACTTCTAAGTTTATTTAGAAATCTCAAAAAGCATTTTCATTCACCTTTATGAAAGATAGCAGTACCATGAAAATTATACCACAGGAACTTATAAACAGATGCTTTCACTGTTACAGTGATAAGGTAGGGCGTAATAGGATTTCAAATCTTTATTTCTCTTTACTTTATGGCAGCTTTCACTTCAGCACTTGAAGGCGTTTTCCAAGAATGTTAAGGTAAAAGTTGGTTTATTTGCAACCTTCCCTGCCACTTTGACTTCCTATGTTTAATGGTAGTTTTGTAAAGTAAAAGGCTGATGTTTAATATCTTGAAATGGCCAAACAAAAATTCATTTTCTTTGCATTCAAAATAACACAAATCCAACAGGAAAATGAAGGTATTAATTCATCATACTAATATTTGTCTAACTTCTCACAATAATGCAGCCAAATAAGTTATTTTAGAGTTGTATATAGCTACAATAATACAAATAATAAATAACTTCAGCAGTTTAATTGAGTACAGAACAAAGTAACACTGCTACCATTCAGAGACTACTTTTTCATAACAGAAATTATCTTGAATAATTATCAGAGAAATATCAATATACACTACGCAAGTGGAGCAGGTACAGTATGAAACATCATTTTATTCCTATTTAATGTAAATTCCTTAGAAACATCTTCTGAATTGCCCTGCTAAATTAATAACTGCAGGGTTTCCATTCCACAGAGATTGCATTTATATTCAAAAAAGGCTACTACTTCTTATATCTTCCACTTTTTGATAGAAAAGTATTTACATATCCTATTTTGGTGTAATATTTTATGTTCAAGAACATATTAGTGAGCAGGTAGTGGGACAAATGGCTTTCAAACACAGATTTGTCCTAAGAAAGATATGAAATAATCTACTTGTCTGTATGCATCCAAATAAAGTCTATGCAATAGCTTCTTCTATAATAAACATTTTCACTCAAAATAAAGCTCTCACTTATACATTACCAACAAATACTTAATTCCAATAGCAGATCTTGAAGAAAATAGAAAATACGCATGTAAAATGTTCTAAATAAAGCAAAACAGCTTTTTTCCTTTTTCTTATATTCAGTGCTGGCCATGCATGCTTACTAGCAGGTGACAAGATCAAATCATTTGTTCATACTCATCTAAATCTCTTAGCTGCTCTCTATTTTACGCACCAGTTCCCTTGGATGGAATGTTTCTTCCTGTCGAAAAATCAAAAGGGCAACAGTCCCTCCCATCTTGGTACTTCGCAGCAAGGACACAACTTCTTCTTGAGTTTTGCCTGTTAAATCAACTCCATTTACCTGTAACAAAGGAAATGTTAGAAATCAGTAAGACTCAAAAACACAGAAACCAGCAGACACGTACAGCAAACAGTCATGTGAATCACACAGGACAGTATTAAAAAACCCCTCACTGGAGCAATCTGCTTATCAGCTCACATTGCAGCTTTCACTTAATAGAACTAATTAAATGGTCATCCTTCCCATACAAATACAAATAACAAGCAGACAGTTATACTTCCCTCCTTTACAGCAGCAACAGTATAGTCCAGTACACTCTAAAGACAACTAATCCCATTTACCAGAATTTCTTACAAGAACTTCTGCAAAAATATCTTTTGGCAAAATCAACATATGATCCCAAACTGGTCCTGTTTCCATGTGTCTTGGTGTTACACATACCTTCCAAATATATCTAGCACAATGAATTGTGACAAAAGTAGAGAGTAATTTTTTCCCCATATAACTTTGGGGTTGCTACTCTTTATCTTGCCTCTGTTCAGCGGTCCAATCCCTTGGCCTCCACATGCCACTGATCAGGACAGGCAGGTATGGAATAAATGCAGAATTTCCCACTGTATGAGCTAACTTCAGTAAGGGAGAAGCCAGAGAAAGATCAAACAATCTCAAGCTTTCCTGCTCAGAAACATTTTGGAAATGAAGGTAAATAACTAACAGTGTTAAGCAAGAGAGCATGGTGCTCAGAAGTCAGCAAACCATCTTTTTCCTTCCCCTCGTAAGAGAGCACAGCTCACACAGTTGAGATGCCATAGCTGTTGTCTTAAATGCTTCTCAGTCCCCTTTTACCCGAGTCATCTGGGTTACCTTGAATTACAGTAATTATAGGGGGCTATCCTCCAGCAACAATTCAAGCTGACTTGGCCAATTTTGCAGTAAAGTGAAGTTAAGAGCACTGAGAGGCAGTTACAGACTCAGCTGTACCTCCGGTGTCATTTGGCTTAGGGACAGTAATGAAGAGCTGTGGGTGGTAACATCTCATATCACTCCAGCTAGATTTGCAGAAAGATCTCTGCGGTGCACCTATCTAAGAGAAATTTAGTTCCCTTGAGGACATCCTTCCTTCAGGAGGGAAGTGGCCTTGATTCTCTGTAGAACTCCCTCCTCTTATGTCCCTTTCAGTTAACTCACTAAACCTTTTCAGGGTATTGCCTCCCATCCTTGGCAACATCTTCAATAATTTCTGGTCTGTCACTCCATGCTGATTTAATTCTACTCGCTAGGTAACAATCGCTTTGCTTCAATTTATTCCTAAACAGCAACGCAAGACTATGACTCTATATTCACATAAGCACAAGTAAATTTATGTTTTTCTAGTATGTCTGGGTCTAGCTCTTCAAACAGTTATGTACTGAAAATGCCCAGCAATGTGATCTCTTACCTAAAAAAATAAAGTCAAAAAAGGGAAAAAGAGGGAAAAATTCTCCTATAACATAAAATACTATAAGCCTCTGGAAGTGAAAAAGTGTGTGGGCTCATGCCAAAACACAGACAAGGAACACGTAACATTTCCTCACCTCAATTAATCGGTCTCCAGCTTTTAATCTCCCATCTTGAATAGCAGCACCTCTCGGAAGGATGTTTTTCACATAAATTGGAGCAGAGCCACCAATTGGGACATCTCTTGAAGTAATGCTAAATCCCAAGCCTTCTGTACCTGCATAAAGAATGTACATTACTAGTTAAAATGCACATTTTATATCACATATTATTTTTACCAAGCAGAAGGTATGTATACCTCACTGATACAATCCATGAAAATACGTATAAGATGCAGGAATTAGTTCATGACAAAAAAAGAAAACAAAAGATCTACAAGAAAGCTGTAGCTGAAGCACTGAGTCTGAGCACAGGTGGCTCGGCAGGCCCTCCCTGCAACTTGCTGTTCTGATGATTTCCAAGTCATTGCCATATTTCCGACTTTCTATTTCAGATGAGCTGAGTGACAAGGAATCAGAACAAAGCAGATCTGATATCCTATCACTGTCTTCTCCCTTGTCAATCTGGATCTCATCAATGATCCTTTCTTTCTCTTTTGCAGCTCTTTCAACAGCGACAGCCAGCCAATGCTGCTGGCCATGGGGCTTTGTCAGCTCTCTTGTGGACACTGGCAGGTGACAGTACTGGAGCTCAGTGGTCTCATTTCTTCTGCTCTGAGGGACCTTCTTAATCAACAGCTCCTCTGCCCCAGGGCTTCACCCCAGCTCTCGCTGGGTTCCACCCCACTGTCTGTCATGCAGGCAGGGAGCAAAACCCAGGCTGCCACTTCTGAGGTCCTGCTGTACATCCAGCTGACCGACTACATTTGGCTAAGACAGACTGAAGCAAAACAGAGGCATTTAAAATGACCTGGAGAAATCTAGAGAGGGAGTCCAGTCAATGCCGCAAATGAAACTTGTTTGTATTTCAGAGAAATTAGGTATACCACCAGTTCCAAGATTCACAAGCTGAGGACAAAAAGAAGCCTTTCCTACTACACAGAAAGCTCATTTGTGATCTTCTCTTTGATGCAATCGATCCAATGTTACCAACAACCCCTGAAACTCTACATTGAAACCTGCCACTCAAACCCTCAACATTACACATCCAGTCTATTCAGGACACTTAATGCAGCATGAAAACAACTGGCCATCCAGTGGGAGAGCACCTCAACACACTGTCAGCACCTACAGCTTGCATTTGAAACATCTCAGAGGTTGTCAAGGCACGTCTACAGTTCAAGTTCCCTTACTAGGCATACACAGGCCCAACCTACATTTAAGCTGACCTACAATGGCAAGCTGCAGCTAGGACTCAGCAGTATTAGGTAGGTCCCTAAAAGCTGCACAACATACCCCTTTCTGAAATGCTATGGGGACAGAAACCAAACTTCTATGAAACAGTCCCCAGTTATGAGCCCTGGGAAGCTTAACACAAACCATATAAAAGACAACTACTGAACCATTTGAGGTGTCAATGTATTTAAGAAGAGAAAAAAAACAACTGTGCAACAGCAGCTGGAGAGACGAGTGAGCAAGAGAGCCCTGCAGATCCCAAGGTCAATGCAGAAGAAGGTGCCAGAGCAGAGATTTCCCTGCAGCCCATAGAGAAGATGATGGAGAGGCAGCTGTCCCCCTGCAGTCCATGTAGGTCCATGGTGGAGCAGAGATCCACCTGCTGCCTGTGGAGGACCCCGCACCAAGAGCAGGGAGATGCCCAAAGGAGGCTGAGCCCTGTGGGAAGCCTGAACTGGAGAAGGCTCCTGGCAGGGACCTGTGGCCCCATGGAGAGGAGCCCATGCTGGAGCAGGTTTTCTGGTGGGATCTGTGACTCTGTGGGGGACTGATGCAGGAGCAGCCCACTCCTGAAGGACTGACCCCATGAAACGGACCCACACTGGAACAGTTCTTGAAGAACTGCACCCTGCAGGTAGGATTGATGTTGGAGATGCCAGTGAAGGACTGTATCCCATGGGAAGGACCCCACTCTGGAGCAGCACAAGACTGTGAGGAGTCCTCCCCCCTGAGGAGAAAGAAGTGGCAGAGACAACACGTGATGAACTGATTGCAGCTCCCATTCCCCATCCCCACACACTGCTGGGAGGAGGAGGTAGAGAATTCATGTGTAAAGATGAGTCCAGGAAGAAGGGAGGGGTGAGGGGAACATGTTCTAATATTTGCATTTATTTCTCATTACCCTATTCTGATTTGATTGGCAATAAATTAAATTAATTTCCCCAAGTCAAGTTGGTTTTGCCCGTGACAGTAATTGCTGAGTGATCTATCCCTAGTCTTATCTCAACCCACAAGCTTTTTGCTGTGTATCCCCTCCCTTGTCCAGCTGAGGATGGTGAGCGATAGAGATGCTTGGTGGGCACCTCATGTCCATCCAAGGTCAACTCACCACAATGTTAATTAATTTCAATTAATTTTTAAATTTCTGTTGCCTATGTTTAATTGCTAAACCTACTTTCTTAGTGAGCAGATTAATATACACACATGAAATGAAAGCAGGAGTCAAATATAGTCACCAGTACTCAACATACCGATTTCTGAAATCTGCACAATTGCATTTGACTCAAATTTGGCACAACATATTTTGTTATCAAGATAGAAATCATGTTAAGAAATAAACTGACTCAGGTGACAGGACTGGGCGTAACACAAGCTTCTAAAATCTTCATCTTGAACATCTCTAAGTATTCCTGTGTACACAGAAAGGACATGTAGATCTTATTGTTCAGGAAATTTGGATCAATTCCTCTAGGCTAATTATTTGAGACAACTTCCCTTCCTTCTGCAGCATTCAAGATAGTTGACATTTGAATTTGAAAGTCTTCATCCACTTTCAGGCAAATATAAAATTTATCTGTGCTGTTACATAAAGATGAGAAAAAAATACTAGGTCTCGTAACATCCATATTTTACTTAGGAGACCTCTCAATTTTAATGATGCTTCAAACGTTCACAGAGCTCTTTAATTCCCTGCAATATGTGAAGATAATCTGAATAAGGTTTTTTTAAGTCACATCTCAGCTTTTTATGGAATTTATCTTTTTCTTATTATAAGGATCTGTGTTGAATACTGCTCTTTGAGTACAGGTTTTGTCTGCTAAAGTTTCTAAAGCAATATCAGAACATGAGTGCACTCCCAGGACAATATTTCATTATTAATAAGCTTAATCCCCATTGCCTGATTACAGCATCATTACAGATGTCTGGTTCACACACAGCACTTCAAACCCCCATGGAAAAAACAGAAGTTGAAATGTTCACATTACAAATGCACACAGGATATAAATTTGGACTGTGGCATTTTCTGCTGTCAAATCTCCAGAAAGTCTTTACCAAAGCCTGCAGAATGCCACAAATCCACACTGAGCCCAGATATTAGCAGAAGAACATTCTAATTACTTGTTTCTGCAGAAAGAAGGGGCCTCAACTGGGCTGTGTTTTACTGTGCTGCTCTGTGCAGCTTTGCATGAGGCAGCTTTTGGGTGTAATTTTCCTTTTACCATTTCTCTGCTTCAGTTGGCTATTCATGCCCCATAACTCCTCTTAGCTGGATGATACAGCTTCATAAACTACTATGCTTATTATATATAAATTAGATGTTCACAGGACTGGGAAATAAATGAATACATCCAACCGAGGACAAAAATAAATATGACTTCTGTGACTGAACTGATTTTAATTTTTTTTTCTTTTTTATACACATAACTGATTTAGTTCTCTCCACTCCATTCATTTCCATTCTCCTGTTGATAGAAACACATATAAGATCTTAATATCTTCCTGCTGCTAAAATGTTTTCAGTTCTTAGGGTGTAAAACTGCATTATAATAATGAGTGAACTGTGCGAACATATTGTAGGCTCCTCTGATTTATGCTGGCAATACAGGAGAGACTGGACACACATACAGGCAGAACTGCAATGAACAGAAAACAGAAGAAATTTCCATATTTTTGAAAACGTGGGATTGATCCTGCACAAAGCTAGGAGCTTTACTTGGCAATGTTAAGATTTTCTGTGCTATGTTCACCTTAACCTCTTAGATTTTAAAAAGGGTAAAATTTTGCAAGGGTAGAAAACATCTTCTTCCTTTTATAGCTGTCATCTCTGACAATGATCAAATTACACCAAGTGATAATAACATTTAAAAATTACCCACTAACTTGTGTAATTCAAATTCTTAGGCTTCTTTGATAAATCAGCAGCTCTGTCGACAAGTTAGAGCTCCTCTTTTTTCTTGAATGTGATACTGAACACGCCTTCTAAGGTCTCACTACCCTCAAGAGCTCAGCCAGCTCTGAGCTGAAGACAAAGTAGTTTTAAATGAATAAAAAGGGCAGTTACAATGGTAAAAGATCTATTTTGTACAAATAGAAAAGTGGCAGATTTGATGTTTCAGTTGTTGTTTCAGAAGAAAAAAGTTCCGCTAGCCTTAAGGCAAGGGGGAGAGGAAATCCATTCCTATAATTCAATCAAACATATTTTCAAAACGAACATCATAATTTCATTTGGAAGCTGTCTGATCATAAACGGACAGAATGTTAAAAATTTTATTAAATTTTACTACAGGTGACTAGACTCTTATCTCCCAGAGAAGAAGTGTTTAATTTCTCACTAATGCCAGGATTACCTTCTTGATTGTGGAAAGGATGCGTCTGGGATAACATTTGTGTCTTTCTAAGGCTATTCTGTACAAAAAGTTGTGCACTCCTCATTCAGCACCAACTGCAGGACTAAATTCTCAGCAGCAAAATGTTCTCCTGGGTAGAAAAACTGCCAGGATACGATACAAAAAGCCAGGATCACCTCTGCAGTGTTTTCATCCCTCGCAAAAGGACACTGGTTCAGAGAGCAGTAGAGAAAACTGAAGGACCTACACTGTGAACATCTTATGATACTTCTCCTACAGCTGTCTTCCCTTTCAGCACTGTAATCATGCTCTTCCTTCTCATCTAATTTAAGAAAACGCAGATGAGTTCTCAGGTAGTTCAATACAGAGCTCTCTAAATTTAAAAAAACAACAACAAACAAACAAAACCCGCACAAAACTTCACTTCTAAAACAATAGAAGACATCTGAAAACTGACAAGTGGGCACCACAGTTTTAAGTACTTACGCAAGAAAAGCAGAGAACATTTCAGAGCAACCTAAACCAGGAAAACTGATGTGGGTGAAAAGTCCTAAGATAGAATAAAGGTTTGTTAGGGGAAAGTATAGATTCTTCATGAAAGACAAAGAACACACTCTCCCTTTCCTAAAACAATAAGCAAGGCTGACTGCAGATAGAAACAGTGTGTGGCACAAAATCACAAAAATTACAAAATAAAGCATCGTCACTTAATGAAAGTAGTAGATTATACTTGGATGGAGAAAAAGAAAGAGATAACATTACAATAAAAATAAGCAGAAGGGCCAAATATTCTCTGACAATAGTCAGAGCAGAGACTGTCCCTCCAAGCACCTCAACTTCCTGGTTTTTTTTCAAAGGAGACCGTTTCTGGAGATCCAGATACAGATGGATGACTGCTGAACTAATTATCCTAGTGTTCTACATTGGAAAGCAGTTTTTTTATTAAGGACTGAACCTCATGTAAGATTTGAACAGCAAAGATGTTCTTATCGTAAGGGGCATCACCAAACTAACCAAGACCATTTTACTGCTCCTAGTTTAAGCCCCACTTTTTCAGAATTTGTGCTCATGTAGTCAGGCTTACTGTACATGCAAATGACTGCTTAGAAGGCTGGCAGCTCAGCTGTCTACAAAATTTCTGCAGCCACATGCACAATCAAGACTAATTGCATGCCCATTTTTATGTAGTTGAGTGATTTGGAACAAGTGTGGTTTTTTTCTCCACACAAAGCTCAGACCTCTCAAGAAGATCTTTGATCAACCTAATAGAAACATTCTTTTCCCCTTATGCTACAGCCTGCAAATGGTGATCAGAAGTAGTTTTAAAAAATGGAAAGATAAAACTTCATGCAGTTTATGCTTCTTCAGTGACTAATAATGCCCAAAATTACTTGCTTCACTTTTGAATCTCATTTCTCAAGGTCACTGAAGTAATTTAAGCATCTACATGCTTCATTTCAAAAGTGACAAACACTCTTCCTGCATCTGAACAGGAATTTTAAGAGAACATATCACTTCAAAAGAAATTTTAAACAAAAATTTAAAATGTCAGTTCAAAGTCTGGCTCAAGAAACTGTGTGGGGAAAACAGGAGAATATAATGGAAAATGCATATAAATCTGTACACTTCAGATACATGATGCAGGATATCTTACAGACAAGTTCAGGGTCCTGTCTTGTACACTCTGCTATACGAACCCAAGCAAATTCTCCATAGATGTGCTCCACTCCAGAGCAAATATGCTGCCATTTCAAATTAGCATACTCCCAAACTATCCATGGCAACTTATTTGTGTCTCTAACGACTTCTTGCAGAAAGGAAGTCGGCTGCAGCAGGGCTGAGTGTCACCGTGCCATAGCACTGAGTGCCCAGTCCCCTGGTGGGACTTGCAGCGTTTCAGATCGGCTCTGTATGCAAGATGTAGCATCATTAACCTCAGCAAGGCCAGCAAGCCAAACAGGAATACAAGAAACACTGAAGAGCTAAGTCTCATAATACTTCTCACATCTACAATTTAACCATTCTTCTCTCCTGCACTGTGCAGAGGTGCCTCCTTTGTTTCAGGATCCACGACCTTCTAGAACAGAGCTGCTATGTCCTGTCTTGTGACGGACTTGGTAATTGCTACAGCTTTCCTGCTGTAAGGTGTCCTACAGTTCTGTCACTCATTCCTTCCCCTTTCTTTTTCTTGTTTTGCAAGAGAGAGGCCAAAGAGGAAAAGATGATCACAACTCCCATGGTCAGTAGCTAAGTCGCCCTCTGGAAGTGGGGAGGTGTGAACTGAAGTCCTGATGCACTGAATACCTCAGACAAAAAATTAGCAAAATATTTGGTGGAACTAGCACTAACTTAAGAAACATGAGCTCAGTGGTGACATTTTACTTCAAGAATTTTATATTTAATTGAGCTATACAAATATGTAGTTATAGATAGAAATCATATGATGCAATGAGCATTATACTTAAGAGCAACTGAATAAGATGAAGCTAATTTACAGACTGAGTACTTCAGGCTTGTCTTAGTACAGCAGTATCAAAAGCAGTAGATACGAAATCTGAGTAGCACAACATCCAATGGAAAAGCAGTCTTTTGAATGCTTTAGTGAGTATCAGGCTAAATGCTGTGAGTTACTAAGTGCTCAAAGACTGAGCCTTAGAGTCACTTGCTGTATAATTGGTTATTTATTATTTACAAGTGTTGGACTAAATTTCTCTCAATTGCATTGGCTCAAACACTGGCAGCCAAAGAAGGAACACTCTGGGAGTGTCCTGGTGTATATGAGGTCAAAGTTTGTCCTAACACTTTGGGTGTTATATCAGTGGTCTTGTTTTCTTTATTCATTAGCTGCAAAGAACTATTTTTATTTATTTATACTTATTGTGTATTAGTTTACACCAAAATGTATATAAACATAGGCTCACTGTCACATCTTGCTCTATCTTAATTTGTGTGAGCTATTAAGCTAGACTGCTATACAGCCTTAATGGCATTAGAATATCAGCAATAACCCCTACATCTATATGCTAGAAGTTCAGGCCTTGACCTTTAAGGCAAGATAAACAGATATCCATTTTCATTTAGAAAAGCCAACAAACATTCTGCATTGACTGAAACATATGACTGACCTTCTCTTCTGACTTTATTAAACAGCTAAATCCTATGAAAGTTCAGGTTATTTTAAAATGCCAAATCAGCAATAAACATTAAGAAATCATAATTACAGAAGCACATACTGTAGGGTTATTCTAGAATGTCATCCTATATAATAAAGCTTATGCAATATATAGAAATACAGCTGTAATGAAGAAGGTCTGTCTGTATTGAAAAAGAATCAATTCTCATATACTACATCCATAATAAGAATGCACAGTTAAATCAAAACTGAATTTCAAGACAACACCTTGCATGCTTGCATACCTTAATGCACCCCACAATGAGTTTTTGGTGAAATAACTGCTTCCTGTCAACTACCAATAAGAACATGTGTTAAATATCTATAAAGCCTGTATTATTACAACATCCTTCCTTAGAAATAACCATCAAAAACAATCAACATCCCTATTGAACTCCTATTTACAACAAAATACTTGGGGCATCCTTAAGTGTATTGCTGCATTTGTTGTTCCATATGTATGTTCTCAGAGTGATCAAATGAAAGCCAAAATGGGAGGGCATGCCTCTTTCTACAGTGGTTATTAAAAAATGAAAGACAGCAATGATAAAAAGGCATCTTTACTTATGTACGTTTTTCTTTAATTTTACCATGCAGGAAACAGAGTTTCTACCTCTACCTATAATCTGAGCTAGGTGCCATTTCACCATAAGTAGTATTCTCAAATAAGCCAACTGTTAGGAATAAATATCTCCTTTAAACTTCTGAAGTATATTCTAAATACATTTCAAAGCTTTTACTACTGTAAGAGCCATCAAACTTCTCTGGTATAAACTAGATGGTAAAGTATCTTAGAGATCACTTTTCATCAACAGGTAGAATGCATCTCCTTTACTCCAAACCCATCTAAGATATTGGTGCCAGCAAGGATAAATTACATTATAGCCTAGGGGGCAGTATTTCTGAAACAGTATCCAGTGCAAGATGACCAAAATATAACATCATATTGCAGTCAAAAAAATCTGTCACACCAGAACTATATTCTTGCATCTTATGAGGAGCTTTAACACCATATTTGTTTCATGCGAAAATATTGTGGTCCCAAATTATATATTCATTTGTTGGTGCTTTTACATTATACAAAATGTTTATTTCCACATCTGGCTGAGAAATTCTTTTACGTACTGTCCAAGTAATATTTCTAAAGACTTCCACAGACACAAAAAACCCCAGGTAAAATCACCGTAGTGACTGAGAGCATATTTATAAGCACAGTGATTCCTTACTCAACCAATAACGAGTCTTTCCAAGCAGGCTGATCTGAGCTGATGGCCTAGAGAAATTCTTGAAGGAGCATCAACAACAGAAGCAAACTGTCAACTCAACCTTATGTCATCCAAGTTTGTAGAGCTTAAAATTCAGCAACCAGAAAGAAGCAATCTGGTGGTTCATGCGAAGTTCATAGAAAGGAAAGCATAATGATAATGTGACAAGTAGCCTGCTACCTGTGAAACTGTAAAATCTCCACCATTCAATGCACTGTCTTCAATGCCTTTCAACAAAGGATTAATTAATAAATATTATTAACATTAAGCACAGAGTATCTTAAGGGTACCCTGAGTTCATGGACAATACTGTCATATGGGTAAACTTTTTGCTGTGTAATGTGAACACTATTCTTGCAGCTAGAGACCAAATTATATCTAACCTTAAACAGGCTCATTTGAATACCATAAAGCTTACAGCATGTATAACCCTTTAAAAAAATAATTTCCCAAGAGCTAAGAATACTGGTATCTAAATGTCATTTTATTATACTTCAAACTATCTTAAAAGCATCTACACATTAACTACACGAAAATACCAAATTTTCTCACATCATAAAAATTTCACGGATGTACCAATGCAATACATGTGCACATTTAACACAGATGTTGAGATAAGCACACACTACTTTAAATAGTGTCTCTCACCCCCATTCAAATTATATTAGCATAAGGGCCAAGATAGGAAATATCACATTACATCTCAACCAAAGGTTTTAACATCTCAGTGGAAAAAAATGAAAGCTTTAGCTGGAAATTAGAATATCCAATTTACCAACTGGATCCAAAACACACTTAAAACCTAAAGGCAAAACTCAATTTGAAAAGTCATAACTGTGAACTGCAGAACATGGGCCATTTTAGCTTAGTTGTTTATATTAAATAGTTCACCACTCCCTGGGTCTTGGCCAACAGAATTTGAGGCATTTACTGCATTACTTTATTAGCTGAGAAACAGAAAACAATGTTAAAGCACTCCTCAAAACAGCCTTTTGCAAGCATGCTGCACATGCTGAATGCAGGGTGGGTCTCCTGGGCCTGCTGTCAGGGACAACTCAGTGCCTTGGCTTCAAAAATCAACCCATTGCATCCTGCAATCAACCTGCAGCCATCCTGCCCAGGACAGAGGCACTGGGCACACACACCCCCAACACACACACCTCATGCTGGATCAGGAGCTCACTAGTGCCTTACCTTTTCTTAGCTGTATACTGAGCCTCTTCCCTATCTTTTTGGTGTTATAACCACTGTTTGCAGTGGAAGTGAGAACTTTCTGAGGTGATGGTACCAGGCCAGAGGGTGGTTTCCCTGATGAATTCACACAATGAGGTAGCTGCGAGTAGGAGTCTGTCTGATCGGACTGGTTACCCGCTCTAGACATTCTTTGTAATGTGTGAAGTCCAGAGCTGTTACTACTTTTCCCATCAGCATACTGGGAATCGGGGCTGAACCGGCTGGAGTAGTACGTGTTCTTCTCGCTCTGGGACAACTGCTCGTACTGCTCCTTATTCGCCGCGGGGACCACGTGGAACCAAATGAACGGCGTACGCATGGCTTGGCGGAACATATGCTGTGCTCTAGGTTTTAAAACGAACAGAAAATTAGCAAATTAGGACTGGCAGACTACGAGACATTATAAGCATAATTACTAATGTTAATTAAGCAACACGAGCTGACAGACACATTGCACTCAAGCATAAACCATAAAACTTGAATCTGTTCACTAGCCCATTTGGTCTGCTTTTCGCTAAGGTTTACTGCTTTAGGGCAACACTATGGTTAAATATGCTTAACAGCTAATGTAGCAAATACTGGATTCAGAAAAGCAAAAATTTTAACCACAGTCTTGAAATGCAGACAGTTCTATAGCAGGACTGCAGTGTCCTTGTGTTTTGAAACTTGCTAATTGCAATAACTGTGATAACTGTTACCACAGTGACAACAGAATTATTAGAATGAAAATTACTATTAATAAAAATTCTATGTATTCCACAATTTACTGATTATATGCAGCCTTGCAACCAGTCTAGCTTAAACTTCAATTTTTGTAAGTCACTAGTCTATCAGAATACAACATTAAGAAATAGGAAAAAATTGCTAAATCCTGTACAGACAGACACTGAGCTCAAGGTCACGATCCAAAGCACACAAAGTCAACAAGTCTCTTCACAGACTTTATAAATTGTGATTCAGAACCTTAGAACAAGCAGAGACAAGCTGCTTTCAACCATATGGTACAGGGTTATGTTTCAATTCAGGTTAGAGTCAAAGAAATTAAAACCACACTCCAAATATATATTAAGTATAAGATGATCAGAACAAATGATATTTGGCCCTCAGCGTGTTATGGATTTCACAACAATATTATCATCCATGAAATCACTCATCTGCATACTTCTTTTCTGTTTTTTTATTTCTCTTCCCTGTGTGTGAACTACAATCTAATTTCCCTCTTAAAAGTCTCTGATTCACCATTTAGAGATTCTACCAAGTCCAGACAACCACTAAGCAAATATTTATCTCTCAAACTTCTCCAGGAAGTTTCTGCATATATAGTACCTTTAGTTCTCACACAAACAAAAAACCATATATTTTTAAAATGTTAAAAATACAGTCTTCAAGTTGTCCATTTATATTGAACATGGTGCATTGCAAGTATAAGAGCAAAAGTCAAACGGGAATTTCAAAAAAAACAGCTTACCAATATAAGAAGAAAAAAAAATCTATCATGTACAAAAACAATCAAACAAGAATTGCGTATACTCTAATGACAATAATTATCCTGATTTTTTTTTAGTCTGACTACATAAAAATCACTAATGTCCCTTAGTGTACCTTTCCTTTATTAGAAAGGCAAGCTTAGAGGTTTTTTCTTACCTTCCTCAAATTATTCCAAGGTGCAGTGTTAAAGATCAAATAATGCAATGTAACGTGTGGTAAGAACACTTACTGCTCAAATCTCCTGTTCCGCAGGTCTCCGTCGTTAATCCTGACAATACAGTCATTCTCACGGAAAAGGTTTTCTTGTTCAGCTTTTCCACCCTTCTCCAACCTCTTCACCAGCAGCCCCAGGGTTCTAGAACATTAAGATTACAAATTATTACTATCTGAATAACTTGCAACATAGAAAATCCTATTGATTTAATATTTTATCATAATCACTAAAACCATCTTTACCTTGAAGTAGGATACCACAGTTTCAAATAACCTCAAGAATTACCTGATTTATTATCCCTTTTCCATAAAACAAAAAGCCTAGGTGAGTCAAACGTCAAAATAAGAATGAACAAGCTTGTGTGTGTAATGATAGCACACCCATTCTTGCAAAAGGCCAAGATTTCTGAGTAGTAAAAGCTCCAAGAACCACCACACATCTGAGAACAGATATCTTTTCTGCTAGTTAACTGAAGCTGAATAGGTTCAACTTAAAATTTGAATTTCTAAATTAGCAGAGAATGCCACAGCCTTCACTACTCCTCCTGTGCAAGTGAAACGTGGGGTCATCTCATGTAATAAGCAGCCTGTAATGAGGGGATGGATAGAGAATTCAAGAATTTCATGCAAACCAAATGCTTTTATTTTTAAATCTTAACATTTCTTATTAAAAGAGAAAAGAGAACAGAGGAAATTAAAAATTTAAATACCATTTTTTAATTCAGAATCTTAAATTAATTAACTGAAGACAATTTCCATTTGATAGCCTCTGTGCAATGAGTTGGTCCCCTCTGTCTTGTGCTTACCCACAGTGTCATCTTAAGGACATTTTTAGATAGAAAAGGTAAACAAATATTCAACCTGAAATCATGAAAAGGATCCTGAAGAGTAGACTTGTGAGGTACTGGCAGGACAGTATGCAAAGTCAGTGATGTTTCTACACCTGAACTCTGTATCTGAAGGAGGACTCAATCTTCAGGATTATTCTTGCATTGACACTGCACTTGATTTTTTTTTTTTTTAAAGAAGATGAGCTTTACACTGAAATCCCACAGGATGTATCAGGGGGTCAAATTCACATAATCCAAGTCAACAGCATTACTTTTTTCAGAATTCATTTCCAGGCATGGCGTGGAAAATACTTGGTCACGTAGCAGGAATTGCAAGACCACACATGTCTCTTATGCAAAAAACTTTCAGTGATCACAGCACTTCCATTCACCCATAACACCTTAAAGCAAATGAGCAGTCAATGGTGCTTAAAAGGACTCCTCATGTGCTCAAAAGTTATATACACACTTGAGCGCTTCATCAAACAGGTCAGAAAAGCAAAATTAACTTATTTCTTCCACTTAAAATTCTTCATTTACCAATTTATCACCAGCATATGCAAATAATACATTTTTTTTTACAGAACAGTCATACATTTTCTCCTACAAGGCAGATGAAGGAGTAGGAGAAACGATCCTAGTAGTATTTTCATTTTGGAACCACCTAGAGACATTAAGATATGATGTCTAAAGGAGCTAAACATGTAAACAGACCGTGAGGAGAAAAACAACATAAAGCATTCTGACAACACAAATCACCAAATGAAGCTTGAATCAGACATTTGCATGACAAAAAACTCTACAAGTCCACAACAGTGGCACACTAACCTAATGACCATGTTGTGCTCCATTTATTGTTCTACAATTTTCTAATCATTATTAGGGTATGTAGTCACAGGAAGTAAAACAAAACAAACTTTACAATATTGATTGAATCCCTTTTTTCCTTCTGTTCACTAAAAAAAAGTTTTGAAGGCAGTCTCAGATTTTTAAAACTGATAAATAAAGAAATTATAGATTGTTTATTAGTTGCATAAAGAACCAAACTGTTATATTATTAGTAAAAAGGAAAAATACTTGTATGCCTTCACTACATTATTTTTATCAGAATTATACTTTTGAGACATAGAAAACTGATGTGTGATTTTTGAAGTTTGTGATTTTTTCACTTGTGAGCTGATGAATTTCTTTAGGAGACTGTCTTTGAGCCACAAAGTGAAGCTACTGAAGAGGACAACTCTAAGTGGGGAAGAGATAGGCAAAGCAAATATAAAATAGGAAATACTACATTTAAGAGAAAACCAACAAAATATTTGAGAGGGAGAGGAAGGAATTGTATCTACTCTTCCTTGTCTTTCACTTAATGCCCAACAGCTCCTTGATGCAGGTGTACTCCTCTGCAATGTCCAAAGACAATTCAGAATTTGGATGTGCATACAATGCTTGCACAAGAGCATACATAGTAACAACAGGTGTTTGGTTTATATAGTTAAATATAAAAAATACCAAAATATCAAAACAATATCTACACAAAGTACAACAATCTGAGTTAATACAATGACAATACCTATACAAAATAATGTGGTTATTTCATCCCAATGTCCCCATGCACTTATGATTACAAAGTAATTGCTCTATCGATAGATTTGACATAGTATTTTTCTTGAAATGTTACTTTCTACTGTCTCACATTCTGAATTGATATTAAATTTATTAATGCAAGATGCACCTTTACGCATGATTTGACATTTCTTAAATTTATTCCACTTAGGCTCTCAAATCTAGTAAAAATATTACTAATCCTAACCAATAAAAAAATAATGTAACAGATAAATAAACTACCAGTCAAAATTGTAAATAATCTCATTAAACAAAGGCTACAAGTTCTGTTAATGCAAGACTGCTCATCTCTAACACAGCATATGGTGCTCGTGAGGATTTTGCTTTTTAACAAATGTTAGAGCTAGGTTAACCAAGGCATATAAAGCCAAAGTCACTGAGAGCAAATTCCAGGCTGGATGAACAGACTGAGTCAGATCCTGAAACCAGAATCCTCCCAGTGCCTTTTAATTTATTTAATTTTTTATGTAAACACATGGCACAAAAGATCCCTTTAGACACAATTCCAGAAACAATTTCCCGAATGAGGGTTTGCATAGCAGAGAAAACTAGAATTCCGGAAAACGTACGTTCTTCAAAAATTAACAAAAGCCTACCAATTTCCTACATATTATGGTTAGATGTAAGAATGTGACTCTGAAAAAGACTTTATGGGAATTCATGTTTGTTGTTGCAGCAACTGGAGATAAACAGTAGACCTGATATTGCAAATATGCAGTAACCTAAAAACAAATTGGATTTTTTTTCCCTGCCATATGCCACCATCATTAATCCTGCTAAGTGGAGCTCTACTACAGCTCCAATATTATGTTTCCTACATTAGGAAGACATAAATTTTGAAAGCATCTAAACTCATCTAGTATAAAATATAAAAGTCAGTATATACATTTTTTTTAAATACAACATGTAGCATACAAATGTATGGGTGCATTTGTATTTGCTTAATTTTGTCCAGTTAAACTAAGTCAACAGAGCTTCTAACACAAATTCTTCCATTATAAATCTTTGAAACTCCAATTTCTTCAAGAATGTGATTAAATACCATGTGAACTTTCGCAAAACACACTGCAAGTCTACAATCCTGTTGAAACAATAACTAGAAATTTGGTACCTGTGCTGTTTTAGACTAACATTAGCTGACACGGGAACAGAAGGGAAACTGCCAAAGCACAGAGTTCAATCTTTGTATTTGTTTTAAATACCTAATTGAGAATGTAAGCAGCTGAGATTATATTAGCATTTGCACCACCGTATTTCCACAAGGTTCATTACTCTAATTATACTATTAAAATAAACTCAGCTACATGTGTTAACATTTCAGTTCTCAGTATAAATTACAACCAATGATAAAACTAGAAATAAGCAGTGGATCTTTTATTGACATCTAAATTGCCTGACTTAGTTGGGGTAGTTCATGAAATGCGAACTCTCCACACGCCACCCAGATGTATGGAAATGATAATTTGTCTTAATAGAAACTGACAGTGTAAGTAAAAATAAAAACTGACATTGAACATCTAGAATATGATTTGGCCATCATGGCCCATTGTACATACA
This sequence comes from Edolisoma coerulescens, assembly GCA_013397115.1. NCBI lineage: Eukaryota > Metazoa > Chordata > Aves > Passeriformes > Campephagidae > Edolisoma > Edolisoma coerulescens. Next base: position 1,845,786 of record VWZW01004314.1, on the reverse strand, counting down.
CATTGAAGTTATTTATCTATTTACCTGCAAGCTAACTGTAATGTAATCAAATCAGACAGAACAGAAAATAGCCAATTTAGATGTTTATGTAAAGTCACTTACACGAAAAGGCAAAAACTAGACTAAGGTACAAAAATAAGGATTGATTGAAAAGCTGATGTGCAGTGGTTTCATGCAATGAAAGATCTCTGAGAAGTTCTACAAGAACATAAACACAGTATAAAATTCCTAGATTCAGAGGTCAGAGTAGGCAAATCAGCTTGTTTGCTCAAGTTAAATTATTGTGGCTACTCAATGCTAAATTGCACATAAACTTCTTTACCTAATATTGGTATCACAGCACTGCTGTGGAGGCACTTAAATTTCATGCAAGAAACCCAGAACCGGTTCCCAATCTTTGGTAACCACTCCTCAGCTTTTTAGCTTGAGTAATACTTCAAATTATGCTTATAAAGCTTTTTAAAGGCTGAGATCAGACGCTTTGAATTCAGATACAAGAGTGAGGGAATGGTACATTCACTCCACAGAGAATTTTTTTCCCCATACATATGTTTTTGAAAGCCATGGCTACCTTTGAGACTTAAAAGGCTGGAAATGCAGGAGCAGAATAAATGGAGAGGCAGACAGCACATACCTCCTACTTGATCAAACAGAATATGATCTGAGAGGCACCTTGAAGGCAATATTATGGACTCTCAGTATAGACAATGGCCATTAGATATTACTTTAGTTTTCTTTCTACCTTGAGTACAAGACTAAAATTTTTACAGTGACACATGAGGTGATTTATAAACTCTAAATAGGAAGGATACTTCCAAAAAAAGGGAAAAAAAAAAAAACCCACAACAGAATAGAAAGTGTATAAAAAATTTCAAATTTCTAGATTTCTAGTAAGGGGAGGTAGGGTCTGTGTATGTTTTAATGCCCACCTTCATTTGAGGTTTTTCTTTCTTTTTAGCAAAATCTGTTAAATTTGTCATTTAAACTGACAAAAATTCATTTTCTTTTCTTCCATTCTTCTGAGACTTCCTAATATTTTAAGACATTTAGGATATATAACAAAAAATACAGATTAAATATTTTTAACTGCAGGTTTTAGATGCACAGTTAATCATGGATTTTGTGGCATACTTCAATAGGAAGAAAAGCTGGCAGAGCTGTGCATACCTCTCTGTATCAAAGTAACACGTCTGATACTTATTAGTGGATGTTCATTGTGGGGTTTTCAGATGAATATCCAAATCCTTTTCAGTTCTGCTTTACTAAGTAGACCTCAGAGTAGTCTTGGGACTATGGGACTCTAACTTCCATATCATTATTCACAGAGATTTCTGATGTTATCTCATATATTCCTTGTGTCAATTGAATCTCTTTCCAAAGACAGACATGGCAGGATTTCAGAAGAGCAGCTAGGGTACAGAGCTTGAGAAGATTTCAAAGGCTCTTAAAAGCAGAAGAGGCAATATAATGGTAAATTATGCTATAATTACTGTTGAGCTTGCAGAGAACTCGGTGCATCCCCACTTAACCATCAACATAACATCCTGCATCAGCCAGGCTGCTCAAATCCAATTCTCAAGGGACTGTTTGCTCCTGTCTCTGAGCACCTAACAAGAAGGAAGGATTGGTGCCAAGGCAATTTTGCACAGATTTAGAATTTTCTTTCCTTTCATGATTTCCTCTCATTCATTTCCTCTTTGTTCTACTCTTATTTAAATCCTTTGCTACGTGCCTTCTCTTCTGTCCTTCATTCTACTTCCATTTTCATGCCTCCTATTCTGCTCAGCACTGCATCTATGCCATTGCAAAAATGTGCCAGCAGGTTTGCAAACAAAACTTTTATCCTTAAAAATGCACAACCATAAGGTGATGAATATGTATACCCTCCTCCCTTTTGATAAGGTGAACAAAATCTGTTAACAAAAGCATATGATCAAATAGGCCAATAAAGAACTGATACATTTCTAGAGGCAAAACCAGAAGGATAATAAGGAAACATATACATAGAATAAAGTTTCACTATGTCTTTACAAATCAACAGTACTTTTCCCAGAGAAATACAGTTGGTTTTTTTTCTTCATTAGGAAAAAAGTCTCAGATTTACTGGGAACAGAAATAATTGGTAGCATCTATATAGATGAGGCAGAGACCTTTACAGATTTTGTTCCAGATCAAAAGCCAGTACTCAAGAGATTCTTATTCCAAACCCTCAAAAGACCATGAAAAAGTCAAATATTTTCTCAATAGAAATAAAGAACATAGTTATGGCACATAATTTTTAGAGGCTTGAAGTGTTTCCTTGGGGAGGGATTTTTTGGTTTGGATTTTTTTTGTGGGAGAATAGTCTTGCTTATTGCATGGGGGGAAAAAGTAAACTGCATAATGAGTTTTACACTTTTTCAAGTTATTGATTTAATAACCGTTACCTATTGAGTAACATTTTCAAAAGCAAAAGAAAGGAGCTACAAGAAAAGAACTGAAAATACAGCATAACTGGAATTGAACAGCAAGCAAATATAAAACAACTATGGGACAATGGACTAATCTATATGACACATAAGATCTTTTCTTTTTGGACATCCCTCAAAGTCTCTACTCAGTCCTGTGTTTGGTTTTGTATAATTAGGTTCCTGCTGAGCAGATTCCCTGCTGAAGTAAGTTAGTTGATTGTAGCAGAGAGAATTATTTTTTGCAGCCAGAGGAGGAACAAAGAGCAGCCATGTGCTACAGTGAGAAATAAGTAGGAAGCAGAAGATCCCTGCCATGCATCTGCTCTCCCCCTGAATCTAGCAAAAGGAGAAACAAGCGTGTCTTATCTGCTCAAAAGAAGTGGGAAACCAGGAGGGGAAAAAAAAATTAACCAAACCCCCACCAACTGCTTCAAACCTGAAGTTGGGTGTGCTCCTTTATCTGCCCACACTGGAGGCAGCTGGAGAAAATGTTTGTGCTCACTGGAAGCATGCAGAGGTGCGGGTATGCAGACAGGAAAGCAGCAGCACAACTGCTTAGAATCAATGCCAAGCCATGAACTCTGCTTTTCTTTCACACAGGCCATGGGAGAAATGTTTTGGAAATATCCTCCCCAGCTCTGCTCCTCTACACTTTCAAAACATGGAACCAAGTGTCTCCCCTCTGCAGCAGATTATTTTGTGCATAGTCGAAAAAACTCAGCAATTACACATATCATCCATTTTTCAATGAAGTGAGTTCTAGTATTATGAAGAAAAAGAGGATACATTTTAATATAAAAATTATTTCCCTTTTAACAGAATTTGCTTTTCTGGTATGTCCTGATTTGAAACATCTATATTTAACACTGACTTTCCTGTAATAAAGTTTTATCATATAATTTTGCATGACAGTTAGCATTCTTTTAAAAAAAATTATTTCCGTGTTTATGGCTTTTTCATTTAAAATGGTCTCATTGTGCCTAAACAGTTTAAGCTTTGCCTCAGACTTGACAACCCCATTAACAGTCTGAAAGCAAATTTTACTTGAATTAAAATTCTTATTCAAAATGTCAAAATATATATTTTAATATAAAATAAGTACTTAGTAGGCAGCCAACATTCTTAAACTGGTCTTTTCCTTGGCCTTCACACTGTCTAAATCCCAGATAACTAACTGTGTTAACATTTCAACCATTTCTAACTCTATGGGATTTATTTCTGAGTTATGTTTGAAGTACTGTTCACTCATGCCCACACTGAACTTACTGAGTTTCAGATTATGAAGAGAAGAATTCGTCATTTAACAGAAGCTTGGTCTTAATACTTGTAGCCCCCAGAAAAAGTAGCCTTAAAGTAAAAAAAATTACATTTTCTCATAATACATGTCAATACGACCATGAAAGAATTGGGTTTCAAGTAACAACTGCAAATAAAGCTCTTATACTGTGTTTAAAATCCCGTGAAGATATTTGGCATAGAAGGAAAAACACCTAAAATACTCTTGTATTTCTGAAAATAGCATATTAATATTTGAGAGATACACTTGTATAGCAAGTTAGTTTTGTTATTTTGTTAGTTTTTAATTATAAAACTGAAATTGCTACTGGGACAAGAGACATGAGAACTTAACACCCCTTTTCATGTGCAAAGATTACTTTTAAGATACATGTTTGTTCCCCTTTTCCTTGAAGGGAGAAAATACAGTGTATACTTAGAATATGCAACACCAAAATAAAATGTGCACATATTGCTGAAGATTTATCATTTTTCAAGGTACTTAGAAGTTTCAAATCCACCACTAATTAATACAAAAGTTTAGCTTTTTTTTCTGAGATTATCTTAATGACCCTAAACACTAAAACTCTTAGCAAAGGAAGCATTAGAGATTATGTATTCTGTTTATTAATAACATCCCCCATGTTGTATTTTCTAATGTAAACTACTTTCTTTACACCTTTTTTTTTTTTTTTTTTTTTTGGTAAACAATCAAACTTCGGGGGTTTCAGCCTGTAGAACAGGTTCATTTTCCCTCAAACCAGAATGTTTCAACTGGTTTTCCTACTGCTTTTCAACCCCAAAAGATGGGACAACATGAAATTTTGAAAGCATGGCGATTGTTTTCTCCCCCACTCTTAACAAGCACAAGCGTAAGACGCCTCTGGTTTAGACTTTCCTTTTATTTGGAAACTTGTGGCTTTAAAAAGTCAGCAAGGAAATGTTGTACAAATATCCACCTGAACTAAGGCAGAAGTTTATAAATTTTAGGAGTCCAAAAGGAAATGTCTTTATCCTTCAATTTCCCCTGAGATTACAACACACAATTCTAACTTCTTTTAAGCAGAGCCTTTGAACTATAGAGTCCATTCCAAGCAGAGAGTCAGTAAATTTGCATTTCTTCCTTTCTTAATCAGTGAGACTGCCTCTTGGAAAACAGACAATATTCTACAGAGGGCAAAGGCACACAAAATACAAAAATTAACACAACCAAGTTAAAGCACAGCAAATCACAATGCAAATAAAATCCTACACGATACGTTACCTTCCGCCTCGGGCACTGAAAGGCACTACATGGATTCCCAAAGGCCCGCCGTCATTGGAGACTTCGACGAGCTTTACCATATCACTGTGAGACAATGACGAATGAGGGAATATGAACATGTACCGTGAAGGAACCGAAAAACCCCACACAAACATACACAGAAAAACAAAACCATTCCAGAAACCAAGCCATGGTGATGAAAGCACTGTTGAATGCTACGTACCTGAAGATTAATCTGATGGCATGAAAGGAGATCAATCATCAAAAATAGTTCAATTAACAGAACCAACAGAAATTAAAGAATTTTTTTTAGACTTAAATGGATAGATAAAAATAGGTCTCGCCATCATCACTGCATGCATATTGCTTTATTTCTTTCGTATTCTAAAGTTAAACTGACCATTGATCAGAAATACCTTAAATGCCCCACACAACTTTTCCTCAGAAGCCTAAAAGTTCATCATAGCACTAGCATGCTTTACTTTTTTATCGTAGAGCCAATGCTAAATTTTAACGTTAGCTTTCCCATAACTACCTCATAATCAAATGAGAATTATTAAATTTTTAATTGGCTAAATCCTTCTAGTTTTAAAACACATTAATCTGTTTTATTGTAATTCCATTTCCTTTACTGGAAGACACCTGCATCTCCTTACTAAGCAAAGTTTCCAAAGTAAGATTTAACTGTAACGTTCAAAACCAACCAGACGTCCCCTGAAGCAACCATGCATCTAGTTTTCAATTATAATTTTTGCTGTAGTGAGGAAAAAAGCAGAAGAAGAAAATACAGGTTCAGAAAGAGACATGCAAAAATTGTAGAAATAGATTTAGACCAAATCTATCAAAGCATTCGAAACATGCCCACATCTGGAAAGGTGTAATATAGCCCATGAACCATAAAGAGCTATAAATACACAAATGAGAAAATAATATACGAAGGCCAAACTTCTCAGTAAAACTGGAAGTGAGAGATCTGAACAGAAGCCACAATCTAAATTTGTGGCTTATGCCTCTCTCTAGTATTACATATTTTTTCCATATTTCCTGGCACTATATATATACACACAGATCTTTGAAAAGCTTGTTCTTCATAAGCATGCAAATAAAATTTAATCTCGAAATGGAGCAAAGAGCAAGACAAATGCCCTGTGATAGCAGTAAAAGATTTTCTACTTCCTTCAATAAGCTCTTGATCATATGGTGGCCCATCATGAAAGCTTGCAGCTCTTAATCTGGAGCTTGAGAATAACCAGACCACATATGGTTGGGAAGTCAACACAAATCCTGTGTTAACTTTGTTTTACATTTCTTCTACATTAAATTTTTTTAATATATTTTTAAGGTAGCCTTTACATTCACTGCAATTGGTGTCTGAATTTTTTACCTTGATTTTTAAACAATACAAAACACCAAAAAACATGTTATTCTTCAGACCTGGACCAATGTTTAAAGACTGAGATCAATACAGTGTTTCATACTGTTCCCTGTGCACTTTCTGTATAGGCTGACTTCATTTCCTTCTCACTGTAGGTTAAGGCTAAGTTTTCATTAACTAGTGTGCAAAGCAGCTCACAGGATTCAAGCAACTCCTCTGACCTCCAAAAGGAACTCCAAAAGACATCGTTTCCTATTGATAGGCCTGTGATTCTCTATGATCAACTTTTTTCTGACTCTGCTATTAGCTTAGAAGAAAATTAAGGGCTAGGAAAGAGAACCAGTGAAAATCTGTGATTCACCTGTAACTGCATAAGTGGAAACACAGGTTAAATTAAAAAAAAAACAAAAAAACCCACTTAGTTTTCATATCCAGCATACACCATTTAGCTTGTTCTAGTGCTTGAGTCCGTCATTTTTCATTTGTTCAAAATGCACATTTAACATCTTTGCACTCATTTTCCTTATACTTCTCTTTAAAAAAAAAAATCTATTCCAAATTCAAACATTAAATTCTGTAAAACAGAAAACAACAGGAAATGATTGCTTCCTAAGAGAGATTCTTTCAATCTGGCTTCCTGATTTTCTCAGAAGTTTGGGCCAACTGCTTCAAACAAACATGCAAAGAAGTATGAGATCAAAACAAAACATAAATGAAGTAGCATATGATGAGAAGTCAATAAGTTACTTAAAAGCAACACCAGGAAGCATTAAATTTGACAGAAGTTCTGCAAATTCTATTTAGGAAACAGCATTTGGAATTTACAATGTAACAGATTTGTAAATGGAACTGAGTAAAACGCACATTCTACTGCCTAATAGATGTCACCATGATCTTTATCTAACATTTAAACCCTCTGTACCTAATTCATGATTTAATTCAAAAATAACAGGAGCAGAAGATTTAATTTTATTTAAAATTTAAGTTAATCAATTTAAAAGATTTAATTTAAGGCTAGAAGGGATATTTTCTCATTAATTCCATAGCAAGGTATGGATCAGTTCTTTTCCATGAAATGCAAAAGGTTAAGTTTGCTGTATCTTTTGATGACATAAAATATCATTTAGTGATTGTCTTTTTAAATTAGGTGGAGATAACAAAACACCAGTTTTGATCCATTCACAAAGTATGAGACTTTTGACCACACAGCTTGTGACCCCCACAAGGGGTCACAGAGACTGTGAACTAGTGACTGGAATTAAGATTTTTCCCTTGAAATTCTTGCCTGTTGATCTATTTGTACTAGCACTGACCCTATTCTTTCTGTCAAGTTTTCAAAGTTCCATCAAGTAAGCATCTTCCCTGAGGCAGAAAATCTACTGTAGCATCAGCACTTATAAATGTCAAGTTTCCAATGCTCATCTTTAACACAGGCATTTTAAACTGCTTAAAATCTGTTTTAAAAAGGTCCGTTGTTTAAAACCAAAATGACACCTGACCTAAAAAAGATTGCCCCACTTTCCTAAGAGCAGTATCACTCATATCGTTCTGAGTACTTTGCCAGTCTGTGTTCAATCTTAAGACTTGTTAAAACAATATATTCTGCTAGTAACTTACTCCAGGGAAAAATTGGTAGCATTCTCCAAACCAGTGTCTGCATGTCCAACAGGCTCAACTCTGCTGCTGTCCTCCTCTGTTCGATCTTCATCCTGGATATTAAAAAAAAAAAAATTTTAAACCTGCATTTAATTTTATTAACTCATTTTAGTAATGAGATTTTACCATCCTCAGATTATTGGGGTTACCACATGTGCAGTGAAAATGTTATGCTTCCACAACTACAAAAATCTTTCCTCTTCTGTCTGAAACTATTCTAAATTGGTTTCTGTCACTTTACACATTTTTGCAATAGTATTTATAGTTTCACCGGTGTTATATCATAATTTTACTACAGTTATAAAAGCAATGCTACAGAAGCTATCACAGTCAGCATTTTTCTAAAAGGTTGACAAGCAAAAGCACAAAATCAGCTGATGGTCAGCAGTGTTTGGGGAAACTCCTCCCAGGCTCTCCCTGGGCAGGTTCCTGGCGGCTTGACTGAACACACAAGGCAGATCACTGAAGCTCATTTGCAAAGACTTAAAACCAGTATAAGAAAATGCAGCTTCTGTAATTCCATAAAGTACCAAGAGCTCTTTAAACATTTTATCACAGCCTTTATTAATAGCATGCCAGAAAAGGCTGACATCAAAGAGTTACGTGAGGCTCTAATGCTAACCAATTGATTTTATTTTTAATTTCACTTTCCAAAAAGTACATACATTATTCACCAAATGTATAACTTTAATGTCAAAGTTGTGAATGCTGTATTTTCAAATTTAGATCAGGGTAATTCAAGGACTTCCAGTAAGAAGATTTAAAGCCATTCTTATATGTATGTTAATTATGAGAAGCTTATACTTTTAAATACCCACGTAATCAAACAGAAAATATTACAAAGTGTGAACAGTAGGTTTCAAACATTGACTCTAGAGCCAGAGCCATCAGGTCAACAAAATAATACATGATAACAGCTTATGAGTTTAGCACACAGACAACCTATTAAAGTATTGAAGAGGTGTTAAAGGCAGGCAGAGACAGTCAGTAATGTCCAACTGATATTTCCACCTGGAATCTGCAAAAGCAGGAGGCTGGATGCATCAGGCTTCCATGGGCTGTGGATATGCCTCGTGCACCCTGGCAAGCAGCACACGGAGTGAGGCCAAGCTACTTGGAAGATGGATGATCCTGTGTCTCGAGAGGTGTTAATATGCACCTCCTCGTCATCTCTCTCTGTTAAGCACTAGGTAAGCAATACATTTCAAAGGTTAACCAGCATCTTGAACCTGCCTAGAACTGCATATTTACTGATTTTAGTTGAAGTTCTATATGTACCACTGCATAAATTTTAAAATTAAATAAATACTCAAATCTCCATGACAATTCTAAAGTCACATGCAAAAAGGTTTATAAAGGAAAATCAGAACACTTGGAGTTGTTTCATACTGAAAAGAGGCATTCCACCTTGTTTCATACAGCATCTTGCAAATCACTGTTGCCATGGGTTTCCTGGTTTGAAGTTAGGGAGATTGGTGGTTGTAGAAAACTATGTATTTTTATTGCACGGAAGCTATTACTAGTCTAAACAGAACTCTTTTCATCAGAGTTGCTGATGAAACCCAATTTTGAATCTCACTTATGACAAAAGATCATCACAGATGAACCTGACTTTGTTAATACAGTGTTTTTTGGCAATTTTTCATGTGTGGTTTTTCCAAGCAAGCATACAAGAAACATATATATATGGAAGAAGAGATTGAAATAACATCCTATCTATTTGTAGATATGCCTCTGCTAAAAAATAAATGTCTGGCTTTACACTGTGTCATTTTAGCATCTATATATGTGCAATGTAAGCATCATTCATTTAGTAACACTTGGGTGCTACACTTCACCACTTTTTAGCCCCACAAGCTTTTCTCTTGACTATTTTAAGTCTGTAAACAAAACTCCCCTTGCCCCAGTCAGTGTTTGCAGCAGTCCTTTGGGCTTGCTCTTGACAGACCTGCCTTCAGTGCCCTCCTGGGACACAGCCCCATGTGCAATGCTTGAGCTAAATCCTTGTACAAAACCTTCTTTCCACCCTCCCCAGCCCTGAGAGTATCTTTGATCTTGTTCCCACCACCTCCTGTCTGGTCAGATCTAGGCCTCCCCACTTGTTGGAAATTCTGTTTCCTTTCTTTCCGTCCTACCTGGTGGTCCAGAGGTTTTTTTTGCCAAGGAGAGGAGCATCCCTCTGCCTGACCTCGAGTGTAGCCAGGTCAAAGGAAACAGCCAACTTAGCTGCCTCCTGCCTATATGCACCTTTCAATATTGGGGTGTAACAAATCAGAAACTGCAAATGAAAAGCTATGTAAAACAGATGCTATCTGGCACCATCACATCTACATTTTGTGGCTTTTGTATCGAGAATCATAAACACAGCAAGTTTTGGAACCACACTGACTGTCAGTTATCCAAGCAATTAAGAAACAGCAGCTCCCACACGCCTCTGTCTGGCTTTTCCTGGACAGCAGACAGATCTATATCAGAAACATGCATGTGCCCATAAATAGGTGCTTAGAGGAGGAATCATAATCCTAACGAAAGCACTACTGCCATAATCAACAGATGTATGATGTACCCTTCTAAAAATCTTTAATATTACAGTAATCAGACTCTCTTTTCTTCTCAAAATAACACAGATTTTGATTTACACTGAAGTGAACGGAGAGAAAAATTGGACACCTGCAGAGGGATTTGACTTAAAATTCTGATTTGCTATGAAAAGTAACTAACTAGCTGTGAAAATCTTTGCATCAAGCAATTATTTCTTTATTTGGAAAGCAGTTTTCTTCTGAAAAGCAAATTTGACCTGGATGAGGTAAGCAAGGAAAAGGACATTTAACAGAGTAAGAAAGTTTCTGCGAACACACGTGGATATTACTGCAGATATTTCTCAGAAATAACTGATCTGAGCAAGCTCCCAAAATTTTAAGGTTTCTTTTCTCCATATAAAAGCACTGGTATCTGCTATATCAAAAGATACAGCTTTTAATGTACAGCTACTAAACACAGAATGTTTTTTTCCAAAATTGAAATAAGAGTAATTAAAAAATCATTTCATCTTTACAGCACAGAGGAAAATTTAAAGCACCTTTTCCAATGTACTTCTCCATATCTTGATGTGCTCAGTGTAAAATTTCCCACTGTTCCAAAAATACAAAAACCATAATTTTTCTAAGTTCTGTAATAAAATTAATGAGTCAAAAACTGAAAAATTATCTTAACTGCTCAAAATGGACTATTAGTGCTAACAGTTCTACATATAAAAAGGTCCATTTCACAGTTCACCTGCACAGTGTTAATGAAATACATATGAAAAGTTGCAAATTGGGTTTTTATTTTTGAAGACAATCTCTCTCTCGCCACTTAGGATTACAAATTCTGCAGAGTTAAGAAATGTCAGCAGTACTCTTGCTGACAGAACCTTATCCAATATATATGAACCCAAACAGTTCTTTTAATTACATTTCCTCAGAAGATTTCAGAATGAAATCTGCCTAGTGTCATTTCCAAAGCTCAAAACCATGCTTTCCCTGTCTTACTGGAAATTTTAACTTCCATTACAAAAATATCAGCTCCTGCCTCCGATTAATCCACAACGCACTTTCCCACTCATCTCTGCTGTTCAGTAAACTTCTCATGAACCAAAACAGAAGTAGAAATTCACTGTCCCTTGTCTTTTCACAATTTTCTACAGAAAACTTAGCCAGGGGTCTGAATATTAAATTCCTACATCTTTCATTTGTGCAGCCTTTGTTTCTAAGTGCCTGATCTGAGAAAGTGAGGATCACCCTCTTCTTCAGGCAGACACAATGGGAAGTGGGCTCTGAAGGCCTGGAAGGGTTATGTATAAATCTATCTTCTCTGAACACTTAATCCCATCTCTCAATTCCACAGCAACATCTCCACTCTACCAATAACTGGGAAAAAAACGGGAAGCAAAGATGTTTCTTTTGGGTGGCTTGGTAGGTTTTTTTAGGTCAGGGGGGTATAATAATTATTTCATTATTGTTCAGAAAGTGATATTTAAGTGATAATGGCTGTAAAAAGAGAGTAAACTCTGCTTTCAAATTACTTGAGAACTCCTTGGCAAGGTGTGCTCCACTGACCACCAGTACACCTATAATGTAAACAGCAACTATCTTGTGCATTGAATTCCAGCTGGAAAGATCAAGTCCAACCATTAACCCAGCACTGTCAGTCTGCAGTATATGTGCTCCAAGATGAAAGAACTGATTCTGAAACCAGATTTAGATACACTGAAATGTATCTGTACAAGGGCAGGATAGAGAGCTCTGTCAGGGCCTCCTTTACAGTTTTTGTGCATTTTCCCAGCTCCTTAAGAAATTGACAAGATGAGCCATAATGATTAGGAAAGCATTGATATGTCACTATTGCTGTAGTAATCATCTTTACAAAGTAACTTTTGAAAGTAATTTTTCTTAGGAATTACTCCTTTTATCACACTCATCCAAAGGAAATACGATGTCAATACTGTTTGTATATTTTAATACGATGGAAGGACTACTTGCATGGACATAAAGCTGTTTACCTGCTGAGCTGGCAGTATGCAAGAAGCCAGACGTTTCTGGAAGTCTTGCAGTGCCCAGACTTCAATAGAATGAAAAGCAAAGAGAGATTTTTTTCTTGGTATTTTGCAATTCCTCCTAGTTCCTCCTTCAAGAATGTGACTGATTTAAACTTTAGATATTATTGAGCTGATATAGTGCTGATAAGCTGTGATAATATTGTTTCTGAATGTTGCAGGAATACCATGTATGAGTATGGTATTCAGTCAGCTCAGTCCCTTGGTAACGGCTGTGTGGCCTGAGACCCAGCTGGAGACAGCACTGCCCCAGTGAGCATCACAAGGGAGAGTCACTTTCCCATGGAGCATCAGACATTGGGCTGTTTGTTTTCTAGCATTTAATTTTTTAAAATTTTAGCACAGTGAATGAAAATTAGTCCTGTAAATACCAAACTGAAAGGACCAGTATCTAACACCCAACAGGTGCTTTAGCGTTTACTTTAGAAAAGGACAGATTATCAATAATGACAAGCTCCTGACAATAATTTTTTCCTCAGCCAAGACACAAATAACATAAAGCCTATACTATTAAAATATGCCATTCCCCTCATACTTCCCCTTTTAGTCTCTTGTACTTCTCTGAAATGATTATGGAACAAGAGACATATTCACTATTAGTCTCCTGGCAGCTGGGCTTCATAAATGTTTGTTTGGTTCCTGCAACATAAAGTAGGTTCTCTCTCTCTCTGAGAGAGAGTCTCAGAGACTGCTATGATCAGACGTGATAGGAAACAGCTCCTAAGGGACCTGTTTTCCTGTGGCTTAACTAGCACAAATATACCAGCATCAGGCTTTTGTGCTAATGTTCTCACTTCTTGATTAACCGGCCAAATCTCCAGAGAACGGCAATTTTCAATCAAATCTGAAGTGCAGTTACAAAGACAACACGGGGAAAACCCAAAAAATATTGAATACAAAAAATAGGCTATGTTCCCCCTTGAACATACATAGACATGCACAAATAATTAGGTGAGAGCTTTGTGTAATTCACAACAGCTCTGTACTTGGTGCACTGCTATTATCAGTAATCCAAGGAGTGAGAAAACTTACATTAAATCATCATCCACTTAAACACCAAAAAAAGAAGGAAAAAAATTATTTCATCATATATATATATACACAAATATATGTATATATACACACATATGCAAGTTTACATTCTCTTTACATCTCAATAATCCCTATGTTATTCACGTCCTTCTGCAGGATGGTCACCCTGCAATTGGAAATGACAATATTCACATCGTTTTCATATGCCTCACTACTCTGAAATGAAATTTGCCTTGCTCAGTCAAATCAGTGAATAGATATCATATAGACACAGAGGAGTGCAGAATGGAAGGGATTTCTCAGGTCTCTGATGAATATCAAATTCATTCCCTGCTATCACAGGCAATCATCTCTTATTTCCCGTTTATTAAACTGATCAAGCTGAGCCTTAAACCTGGTTGGCTTCATGACGGCACTATTTCTGTTGTGAAGTGCCTTAAAAGGAAATGTTTTTACAGATTTAAAGAGAGATGAATTTGATTTCCTATTGTCCAAAAGGCAGAACACCAGAGAGCCGATGAATATAATTTGATACAACCTTCCTTTGGCAAACCTATGTGACAATTCATTCAATTTTGAATAGCTAGTATTTTTTCCTTCATTATGACTCTTCTTAAAACTTGTATTAAAAACCTTTGCAGTACTAATAACAGCTGAACAAGTCCTACGATATCCCAGTTATTTTGTAGTGTGTATCAGTTTAGAGCTTCACTGACGTCAGTGGTCTTTAGGGGCTCAACAGCCTGTGATGTATCACTGAAATGACACACATATGTTCTGTAAAGATTTGGTGGCACACACCTCTACCACACAGCAAGCCAGGCTGGTGGCAGGAGCACAGTACAAATACTGCTTGGCCATGTAGCAGAGCTTCCACTAAAAAAGATTTTTACTAGATTATGCTGCAGTTAATTCTTTTTAGATTAGGCACTGCAGACAGCATGGAAAAGTACCAAAACCTTTTAAGAGCTTTAGTAAGTTAGGCAAAAGGTTTTCCTGCTGGTGAATTTAACTTGAGACATTTTGCTGCTTCTGCTTCTTCACAGTAAGGAAAATCTTGGGCATGTCCTTACAGTGGTAGCTTATTAACAAACAGCAAGAAATACATTAAAAGTCAAGGGGGTTTTTTGTTGTTGATCGAACGTGCTTCTTAATTAATGCATCTGAATAGTCTATGCCTACCAGCAGAGAAAAGAATATTGAGGAAAAGGGAAAAAATTATTAGCCAAAAATTGCAAACACTCATGCAACTTGGCAACCCCATACAAGGAAAACAGCACAAAATGGGATCTGACAGAAGAAAAAAGCCTACAGTAATGTCTAAAGCACCACCAATTCTCAAGCATTTCACAGTGTGTATTGTAATTGTATTTCACAGACTGTATTTGCTGTTGGATTGAAAACTACAGCGTTTGTTTTCCCCAGACTGAGGTCATCCCACTCTGGATTGTTTCAGTGACTTCTCCAGGACCACTGACAGTCCAGGGTGGGAGGCAGAGGGAGGAGATGTGCTGCAAAGCGAGAGCTACCAGAACAAATCCATACGTCTAGGTTCCTCTACAGATGGCAAGTATCAAATGGATAACAAAAATATGTAGCTGTTCCCACCAAATCATATTTAAGAGACATTTCAAAGAAGACTCAAGTATTACTGGAGCACAAAACTACTTTTGCTGTCATTTTGCAACAGCTCTAAGTCCACATATAATATGCACCACTATAACACTCATAGCACATTACAAAATAATATAATGATAACAAAACAGTGCCCTAAGTTTCACTGACAAATGGGTAAAGTGTTGCCAAATTGAACCTTAAAAAATACCTTGATGATATATTTATTATATTAAAGAGAGACTTAAGATGAAGACAATATTGGGTCCTTTCTCATTTCCTACACTGACTTGCTATACGATAGCGGCAAAAATCACTCAAAAGTGCATTTCCCTATGAACATGTTTGGGATAATACTACGTGTTTGCAAAGGCAAATATAAGACTCTTGGATCTGACACTTTGAAAAGCAGAAATATTAAAATGGATCTCAAATGTCTCAGCAGCAGCTTAGGATGCTAAGCCACAAAACACTTCTTGCTCAAAGATACCAGATGAGCTTCATCACTTCCTTTTCTTAGCACCTAGTAACACCTGCAGTGCATAACCTATTTTGTAAACATTTTATGAGATGCCGAGTATATGAAGAACTACAAAACTCAAGGCATTTCATCACATAATGAATTTGTCAGACAGTTCACTTACAGAGCAACCTATAAGTAAAACCAACCACAGCTAACAGGGATAGCCAGAAAAGATTTGGCAGGACCAGACAAGGCTTCCCAGCACTTATAATGCTGCCTGTTAGGGAGCCCAATAAAATTAATCCTTGAAACCAAATGTAATGATAAAATCAACCAAAAGATTAGATGCAAACAAATGTAAACAAATACGTGCTACATATTTGAAATATATAAAACATGGATTGTCACACTTTTGGTATTAAATAAAGCATCTAAAGAGCTTTCTGAAGATCTGATCAATAACAAATTACAGACGTGTCCATCGTATTACAAAGAGAAGTAACTCTCTCACAGACCCATGTACAACTATACCAAATTACCTCAAATTGATTGTTGCCTTAAAAATGGGTTCATTTTGTGCAACTGCCTAGTTACAGTCTTTATCCTGCTTTCTGTTTTTCCTCAGGATTTAAAACATATCTGTTTCACAGGTGTAAGTCTGCTCTTTGTTTGTTTTAAATAAGGCTTATCTACAGAATATTTCCATGTTCAAATCTCTGAAATATTATACCCTTCTCATATGATTCACAGACTGACATACAGACCACCAAGATCTGTAAGTGTAAAACAAATATTAGGGTTCATATTAAATACAGATTCAAAGTCTTACTTTGATGTCAGAATCATGGGAATTATCTTTAAAGGAAATAGTTATCAGCTTTACTTGAAACAAGGCTACAATTATAGGTCAATGTATAATCGAATTCCCCTGCAAAGTTTAGCCCAAGGCCAGGCCTGGTTATCATCCACCTTGCATAATGCAGGAATTACTTCAATTACAGAGACATCCCCACACGGTGAACCAATGTAAGTGTAGCACTCGGCCTGTAACAAACACACTCTGGTTGATGCCTTCATATACTATTTATTTTCCCTTTCATTGTGGTAACTGATACATACACTGCTCCTATACACCACCCCTTGCTAACTCATGTAATACCTGTACACAGAGAAAAAACTGTCCCTACTTTGGTAGAAGGTGCTTCACTGGAATTTTTTCACAACAGGAGTGATTTTTACAAAATGAAGTCTAATTTTCTTTTAGAACTTGAGTTCTTCCTACTCCACAATGCCAGGGAATACAGTTCTGGGATTTCAGGACCAGCAACATTCATTTGATATGGAGCAGTTGATGTTTATGGAACTAAAAAAAACCCACAATATACTCTTAACATGGANATATAGATATATAGATATAGATATGCTTCTAAATAGACATATGTATTTAGAAGGCCACAACAACAAAGACATTATTTTGTTCTTAAGGTAGGAAAAAACCAGATTACATGGCAGTGTTACAACTACATTGTGTTTGTTTTTTTTCTGTTGAGTAGTCTGAAGTAGGTCAAGTTAGGCACATCCATTAGTTCTCCTATAAATAGATCCACACTGAATTCACCTGCTTATAACTAATGTAGAGCAACAGAATTTTAAATACTTTTCCCTTTAATCTGACAAGTTAGTTTATTCTGTATATAGACACCAGGAAAAAAAAAAGTCATTAAGTCCTGCGAGATTTTTAAAAGCCAAAATAAAAAAAAAAAGACAATGGAAACACGAAATTGGGACACACTTTCCCTGCAGAAAACCAAGTGTACATGTCTCCACCTCTTAGTTTAGAGATCTGAAAGACTTCTGCAGAGATGTATTATAGATAAGTCACAAGTTTCCCCTTGATATGGAGACAAAGGAAGGAGACAATTCTGTATTAATCACTTCACATTTTCCCTGTAACACTCCTGAATATATTATTATTCACCTTACCTTTTCAAAGACCGTGATTTTCATCCTTCTGAGGATTTTTTTTTTTTAAGATACAAAAAGCATTTCTTATTTAGCAACTTGAATTTGTCATTAGGCAATTTTTAAACAGGTCTCATAGCTCTTTTATCCTTATTCATTTCTTTTTTTCTTTTTTAATCTGAAACAGTCCCTTGTTGCTTGATTTGCAGATCTGTATCAGCATGCAAGGATTTCACTAGCTTCAGCCAAGTACAGAACAGTTCAATCCCCTGGAGCACTGAACGTAAGAGTCAATTTAGAAGCAAGGTAAAAGTATAGCACTCTGTTCCCTGTCACACAAAACATCATTTTACTCACACAGGCATCTTAATAACAAAATTCAATTCTGGATATTTTTCTCTGCATGGTTCAGGACTGTTCAGAAATTACATCAGAAAGCTCACTGAAGACTTGGCTTTTTAAAAATCTGATTAAAATATCTGTTTTCCAGTAAGGCAAAAGTCTGTACATTGGTGGGAGTTTAAACTCAGGACATATTCTTTGAGTTCCATCTCATTTAGAAAACGCAACTTTCAAAGCTTTTGTTTTTGTATTACCGACAATCCCCCTGTTAATTCCACCCAAAGAACCATAAAAATAGTGGAATGGTTTTGTTTGAAATGTTCCCTAAAGTTCATCTAGTTAAGATCCCCTGCACGGGCAGGAACACCTTTCACTGGACCAGGTTGCTCAGAGCCCCATCCGGCCTGGCCTTGAGCACTTCCAGGGATGGGGCATCCACTTCTCTGGGTAACCGGTTCCAGTGCCTCTCCACTCTGACAGTAAAGAATTTCCTTCTAATCTCTAACCTAACGTCTTTCAGTTTGAAATTATTCCCCCTTTCCTATACTACCTGCCTTTCTAAAAAGTCCCTTGCCAGCTTTCTTGTGAGCCTCCCTTAAGTACGAGAAGGTGCTATAAGGTATCCCCAGAGCCTGCTCTTCCCCACAGTGAACACCCCCATCTCTATCTGCCTGTCTTCAAAGCAGAGGTGCTCCAGCCCTCTGGTCGTCCTCACGGTGCCCTCTGGACTCACCCCATCAGGTCTGTATCTTTCTTATGATGGGGGGCCCCAGAGCTNGTCGTCCTCACGGTGCCCTCTGGACTCACCCCATCAGGTCTGTATCTTTCTTATGATGGGGGGCCCTAGAGCTGACACAGCACTCCAGGTGAGATCTCACCAGAGCAGAGCAGAGGGGCAGAATCCCTTCCCTCTCCGTGCTGCCCACGGTGCTTTGGATGCAGCCCAGGACACGTTTGGCCTTCTGGGCTGCAAGTGAACATTTTCAGGTCACATCCAGCTCCTCCTCAACCAACACCCCCAAGTCCTTCTCCTCAGGGCTGCTCTCAAACCATTCTCCACCCAGCCTGTATTTTGTGCTTGGGAATGCCCCAATCCAGGTTCAGGATCCTGCACGTGTCCTTTTTGAACTTCATGAGGTTTGCATGTGCCCACCTCTCCAGCCTTTCCAGGTCCCTCTGGATGGCATCCCTTCCTTCCAGTGTGTCGACCACACCACACAGCTCGGTGTCATCAGCAAACCTAACAAGGGTGTCCTCAATTCCACTGATATTTTAATATTTTATCATCTTGCTTAAAGAAAAATCTGTGGGTTTCCTCTCATTTAGACAGTGATTTATCTCCACTTCTCATTCGCTAGGATTTGCTAACATATAGGTTTAGTTTATGACTTTTTAAATTTATATTCATACTGACTAAAAGTAAAAACACCTATACATCAGTTTCAAAAGGTCTTTTGTGTTACACACCACATAGATGGACAAAGACACCTGAGTTAAGCAGCCCTAACTCATCTTAACATTAAGTCCTACTGTTTTAGGCCTTCCTTCCCTAAAAGAACAAATCCAGGCAAGGTTCTGGCCCCAAGTCCCAGAGGACAAAGACCTCTGGGAAGACCAAAGGAGGGGAGCCCCAGCACTGTGATGATGATGCAGGACAGCTGGCCTTGATGCAGAGGGACAAGGCACCCAAGCCAGCTCTCAGCTCCTGTAAAATTTTGAGTGATGAGATTTCACCATTTTGCAGTTTTATATTTTTCTTCTCTTTTGCAGAATTGCACAGTTGCATTTCACTTTTTTTCCACCTCATTCCACTGAGAAACTCCACTAAAATTGCTTCAATTGAGTTTCCCTGTTATGCTGTAGAATTTTCCTTTTTGGTCTTTTGCACAGCATGGATTTTACCTTAGGCACCAAACAAATTCACCATTTTAATAACAGAAAACGCTATAGCATTTTTCATTGTTCTTTGCTCAATTTGTTTTGTTGAAACCAACATGAAAAACAATTTCAAACTTCTCAGTAAATGCTTCATTTACAAATGCTCCATTCCAAGTGCCTACAGGGTTACAATCTGGTCTATGACAATTTTATTCATTTTTTAATCAAAAGCATTAAATCAAATTTAAAATAAATACTACTCAGTACTTCTGTAGTGCCCTCAAACACAGTATGGCAAAAGCACTTCATGGACAATAATGACTTTAGCTTCACTGCATCCTCAGGATGAAGATTAGACGTTATTCTCCAAATTATTTATTTGAGGAAACTGAGGCACCAAAGATTTCCTGCCCTATTTTTGAGGTTCATCTCCAGCCTTAGATGCTTTCAGTTTTGGGTGATGTCTCTGATATAGACAGAGCCTTACTTTGAGAAAAATGTAAAATATTCACATGTACTCCTGAACTTAACCAAAAAGGCAGCAGACAGCACCACAGGCCCCATCACCTCTTGGCGGATGGTGGCTGGAGAAAGGCTGGGAAAAACACCAATTCCCTTGGAGCAGTTTGGTCCTGGGCCTGCACCAGCACGTGTGCAATGCTCACTGCCATGCAAAACTCTTACACAACATGTGATGAAATACGATCAACAGCCAAACTTCATCATCACCACCTCACTAAGCTACCCAGGGACCACCAAAGACAACCTCTTTGTCCAAAATGTACCAAGGAACAAAGTACAGGACATCACACAACTGCTACAACCAGAGCTCCAGAGGCACTCTGCAAACTGTTACAAAAGGGAGGGCATTTCAACAAATAACTCATTTAGAGTCATTTGTTGCAGCAAAAAGGATTCCAGCTCCTCAATAAAATTACTTCCTTTTAAACATGTTCTCAGAGACCTTATTTCCATTTGTGATTCTTTCCCTTCCTTTTCGAAACCAAGTCAGAGCAGTTTGAACTGAAATCAGCATGTGTGATGGTGCTACAGTATTTCCAAGCAATTGTATTTCCATCCTGCAGCCCATAATAACACCTCAGCCTGGCATTTTATTATCCTGCAAGGCCAGCACAAACCACAGATGTGGGCTGTTGAAAGCAGCAGTCTCCTTTTTTCCCCTCCCCAGATGGTCATGTCTGGCACTGGATTCCTCTGTCCACCTTCTCCTTTCAGTTTATTCAAGCATTTGTATCATTATACAAAAGATCTAAATTAAAATTAATGTTTAATAAAAACAATTTTAATTGGTTACATTTCCCAGGCTGGTCCAGTTCAGTCTAATTAACAGCCTCATAAAAGCTTAGGGAGGCACAAGGGAGGAAGCAAAGCATGGCCAAGGCTGCTTCTTTCAGCAGCAGAGATGACTGAAAATGTCTCTACTGCTGTGGCCTCAGACGGTTGTTTGAAAGGATACTGCTCATCTGAAGTCTCAGAAACAGCTCAAGGCACTCATTTCAGTATTCAGTAACTTGCACTCTGTCCATCTCTCTTTTAATATCATCCCTCTTTTATTACCTCCGTCAAAATCCTACCTATTTTCAACTAATCTAAATAATTGTGTCTTGTTCACTGAAGTTGCTATATCAGCAACTCCCCCTCTTTCAAAATGAGCAGTCTTTCCAGGAATAAATCCCTCTTGTCCTTGCACACTGCTGACCTATTTTCCGTAATTTGTTTTTTCCCTGCCAGTTTCTAATCTACAGCAGAACTTCATTTGTCACCACATAAGCAGTTACTAAACAACTTCATATGAATTACTCAAATTCCACCATCTTCCTTAGAGGAGACCAAATTAAGACGGAGGCACAACTATGCTTTTAAATGCTATTTCTTGAACATATTAAAAGTTAAAATGTATAAACAGAAGGGGAAAAAACCACGTCTTGTGGTTGGATTCCTCTTCATCCATCCCACCCAAAAAAAGGTGAAAACAAAGAAGTCATAACACATTAGAGAAGCATGTACCCAAGTGCTTCTCATCAGAGTCATAGCACTTCATGCATAGATGTCTGCATAAACACTCTTTTAAAGTAAACAATAGCATTTGGGGGAGCAAAATTCAGTAAGGAACCAGAAAAACTTTTGTTTAGGATTAAAAAAGCACAGACACTGCTAAACCCCACATTTAAACATCCTGATTTTGACACAAGGTTTTCTTAGTTGTCACTTAATCAGTTACAAACCAGCTAAAGCCAAGTTGAAGGTTTCAAAATGTACAGGAATTTGCTGTAAATTTCCCATAATTCACACCTGAATCCCAGATGAGCCAAACAATGAAGCTAGCCCAGCCTAAGACCTCCTTGAAAAAATGTTTATTATGCTTTAACTCTTCACACCTATTTTCTGAACCTGGAAAACAAAATACTTTTAGGAAACCAGATGGAAGCAAGCCCTATTACATTCCCATTCTGAAGCTTCTTCCTTCAAAATATGAAAGCAAAGCTTGAAGAAACTGAGGAACAAGAAAATGCTGGGATTTCAGTAGGAAGTGACTTTAGAAATCAAGCTGGACTGAGAGCTTCTTTCTCTACATACCTGGGCAAGGTCTTTGGCCACTTCCACTTTCCAGTGTCACAGAACACATCAAGTTTCAGACTATCAATATGGGCTAGTCTACCACCTTGCTATGGCCAGCTCTGGCTCTTGCAGAGGGCACTGCAAGGACAATACTGACCCACCAGTATGACTAGATGAGAAATAGAAAATTATCTGCTTTATCATTACTGAACTAGAAGAGTGAACTAGAGAGTGAACCTTTGAAACAAGGTAAAGGCCTCTGTATCTTATATTAAAACTGATTTACTATAAAGGCAAAACCAATTTAGAAAAAAATTAGAAAATTCTGTGACAAAGGCTCAAAAGCTCCTCACTGAAATTAATAAAGCTCATGGTGTTCTCATGAGATTATATGATTTGAAGAAAAAATGGGGAGAAACAAAACAGATTCGTTCAAAACCTATGAATTTTCATTTAATATAATCAGCAGATTACTCACTCTTTTCTTTTTTGTGGTCTATTCTCAGCTATTTACAGGCTCAGAATGATTCCTTAGTATTAATATTTACAATCTCTTTGCAGTTTGATTAAAATAAAAAGAAACAAAAAAACTTAAATATCTTGCACACATGTATTCTAAACAGTGGAAGAGTAAGTTAAAAACAAAGTGATTAAATTTGCCAGTGAAATACAACTTAGGTTTAAAACAATCTTTTAAAATATGATCAGTGAGTTTTGTGAGACTTCACTATATTACACTGGTGGACTGAGAATCCTGGTGACTGAGGAAATTGAAACACGAATAAATGCAAGATAAAGAATTCTGAAAAGTACAATCTAGCCAAGCTTCAAAGGGAAGAATCCAGGAAAAAGTAGCACCTCTCAAAAACAAAAACCCAAACCAACAAACCACCAAAAAACCCAGCAAAAATAACCATACATTAAATAATTAGTCTGCGATAATACTGAGGTATATTTAATATATCTGGTTTTAACGGCAGCATGAAATAATTTTGCAGCAAATTTAGCTCCAGAAGTAATTTCAAATAGCAATTCCCAGTCTTTTGCCCTCTTGGGATAGTATGGATGAATATTAATGTAATAAGTACTTATTTATACTGTAGATGAATAAAACAAAAGAAAATGGGCAACTGTATAACATCAAATATTAATGAAGAAAATTAGTCAAAAAGCATAAGCAGCAGTGAGAACAACAGATTTCTGGAAAGATGACATTACTCCTCTGCTTATTTACCAGCTCCACAGCAACACCAGAGAGAGCAGACACGGAGTGGGCCAATACAGGCAGCTAACCCACAGTCCCACTGTATGGAAAAGTATCTTTTATTTGTTTTAAACTAATTCCTGGTCTACCTAATCTACACATAGCACGAAGTTTGAAATGCCTGAAGTGGAGCAGACAACTGCATTTCCACTTTTATGTTTCTTTGGACATGATTGGAAAATATTTCTCTTTATGGTGGAAAAACAGTGTTGGAAGAAAGGATTTAGAAACCCAGTACATTTCCAGTGTGCAACCTGTGGATGAGGAGCAGAGCAGAGATACCAACGCTCATCCACAGTTAGCCTGGCCATACAAGAAGGACAGAGAGAGACGTGACTTCTGCTGACTTGTAGCAAGGATGAAGAAACATCTCTCCAGATTTGTGAGCAAAAACCTACATTTTCCCCCTCACCACAGACCACTATGAACATCAGACAGAGCAAGGCACAGATGCACACACAAGAACCGTCCATCCAGTGGTGCATTTGCTGAAGCAAACATAGTTAGCCACTGGAAAGTTGGAAGCTTTTTGTCTATGCAGTTCAGGTAATGTAAATATTACCTGAGTAGTAGGGAGTTTCCTGTCAAAACGAGGTAGTAAGGAAGAATAAAGGCTGTGTTTATAAACCTGCTTTTTCCTATAAGAAAATCCTATAAGAAATACACAAGTACTGAGCTGTTATATTCTGACACAGGTAAATAAGAAGAATTAAATGCTGGATAGGGAAGAAGATAAGAACAGAACTTCCATGTGGTACAAATCCATGTAGCTGGAAGAAAAAAGGTAAAATGAGGCTAAATATCAGGAAAAAAATCCTTAATGGGGTGATATATCAGATTTCGAAAATCTCCCAAGGGAAGAAGCAGAATCCCCACTGCTCAACACATGTAAAAGCAGCATGGACAAAGAACTACAAGATAGGCTACAGGGAATAACTCAATACATAGGAAGAGGATGGCTCAGATGACCTAATAATATAACAGGATTTAAAATTAGTAGATAATTCTATTATCATTAACCACATTCACAGTAGTGCAAGCTAAAACACGGTTGCTATGGCAATCAATCCTTATGCATCGTTGCAGAAAATGACTGAGATACAAGGGATGGAAATGAATTGAACCAGACCTTCCTATTCTCAATTAATTCATCGTACCAGTCAGCTGGGAAACTGCCTAAGACAAAAGTTTACACCAAGCTTCCCACAAGCCTTTTAAAATATACAGTAAAGTATACTGAGTGTCTGGCATTCAAATATAGGTTATCCTTAGATTTACACAGTTAGTTAAAATTCAAGGTAAGAGCAAGGCTCCAGTTCAGAGGGGATGCTGCTGGAAAGAGATGGATTGCTCTCATCATTGCATTTGGAATACTTAATACTTCTTCAATTCTCTCAGCCCAAAGTAAACTGACACTATGGAAAGACCAATGCATGCATGGTTTTGCTCTTATGGTATTATAGCTCCATCTCATGAGAATATGAGACAACTTGCTTTCCATGTAAAAGGCAAGAAAAAAAGACAGCAGAGGTGACTGGCACTTTCTAGCAAACCATAACATCCTACTTCTTATTCTTAATTTATACTCACAACTGAAAACATACGAATTTTTAAGAGTCAAGCCCCAGGATAACAAATGATCAGCAGTCTCTTGATTACATATTATCAACTCTAAATCAACTCCATGTTATTACAGAGTAGTAAAAACATGCACATCTCACAGTACACTGGAAAATGGATACCGGTTTGCTCCCTCAGCTTTTCCTTCACTTACAGTAACAGAATATTTGTCAGGAAATCGGGAATTTAAACTTGGCAGTAATAAAATCCTTAGAGCTGGGGAAGATTTTGGAATTCAAATTTTGAAAAATGTAATTTAAATCATTCCTGGTACTACTCAAATATAGTTTGAATCTCTCTTGGTAAATATGGAAAACACCACTACATTTTTAATGACAACTCATAACTTAAAATAAGCACTAACAGTCCTCTTCCTCCAAAACAAAAAAAAAAGTTTACAGCAAGACACAACAAAAATTGAGAGGCAATGAAAGCTCAAATATCCAGAGGAAAAACCACCATGCCCTTCCAGTTTTGTAACACAGTAAAAGGTGGTTACAGTGTTTTTAGGAAAAACTAGAGGCATATGCAGACAGAGGAGAAGACATCTAATTCTGCTCCTGGGAAATTCAAAAAAAGTTTCTCAAGTGAACAAAGTATTACTTTTTTGGTCTTTGGATAATCTACAGTATTGTTAATAACGCAAAGCAGCCCACACAAAGAAAGGGGGCACTATAGGTTATAGGAGACACATACTCAAAAAGGAACATGTTTTTGCCTGCTAGTGCTGGTATTTTAATGTAATCCTTACTCAGTGTTTCGTGCAGCATTACACAAAATATTCATTAGAAACCAAGAAGGGAAAAAGATCAAAAGGGAAGCAAGTCCATAATCTGGTTTGAAAATCAACTATGAGCAAGCAAGTACACCAAGAGGTAAATACAAACTCTAAAATCCTCAGTTACAAATATTTGAAAGAGGCTAAAGAGAAACCAGCATGCTTTTAAAAAGCCACTAAATTTGACCTTAAGGAATGTATTATATTTTAAGTGAAAAGCAAAAAACGTAAGTCAAGAAAAAGATCAGAGCAGCAGTGGAGTTTTCAGTACTCATAAATGCATACAGAAGCAAAACATTTGATAGATGTGCTATACAGTTACCCTTGTACATTAAAAATTTATTTACACAATTTAATTTTTTGTAAAAAAATTATCAGGGATAAGCAGAGAAAATTATTCAAGTATTATCAAAACATTCTTGAAATGCTAGAACATGCCTGAATCCGTGAGACATTTATTCAATTGATGAAGATACATCATTTTTATTGAAAACAGCCTGTAACACACTGCATGTATATTTTGTTTCCATTTCAATGTATTTCATTAGTATTTTTCTTGGAATTTAAACAAAAACCTTCCCGCTTGTGTGAGCTTCAAGTCATTAGTGCCAAAACTTCAGCCAATGTTTCATGAGAAAATTACTGAATTATGTCTGTTTATGATTATAACACAGATTTCTCAAGAAAATTATTCCCTCCTGGGCATTAAAAACTAAATGAGTATGAAAGACTAGAATGTGTTGAATGTGATCAAGCCAGCTTTTCCCGCCAAAATGCTTCAATTTAATCCAAAACTAATTTTTTTAAAACTTAAACATAAGTCTAACAAGTTATTTCACTTCCAAAAATGACGTGCATTTACTAGGAGACTCAATATAAAGAGATCATTAAAAAAAATCAAAATGTGAAGGCCAAGAATTTTATTATGCAACTGCTGTAAATAATTTCTTTTTTTTATATATATAAGTTCATGGATGACTCAAAAAGAGCATGTGTGAGAAAGAGAAAGCAATCCCAGTGCAACTGAGAAATTAAACCGAAAAATTAAAGCGAGGAGCCAAAAAACAGACACACAGATGGTGAAAACTGGCAAAAATTAAACGTAAAAATCATGCTCTTAAGTACCAACAGATGCAGTGACTTTAAAATATTACTCCTTGAGGATACACAAAGACAATAATCCCAGATTGTGATTCCTGGGCCAGTCTACTGCTGTGCTAGAGCCCCAAAGTACACTGTACTATATGGATTAAAAATTATGTGTCAGAGACGGTGATATCTGCTCTGCCAGTCTACTAAAACAGAAGGGAAGCAAGTTAAACTATCCCACACTGTGAAATTAATGTCTTCAGGGGGGAAAAAAAAATTAACTTTGTCACTGAGATTAGAGAGGTGACTTGCAGAATCCATTTACAGATTTATAATACCATAGAACTGAGCATGAACTGGTTATTTGAGCATTTCTGAAACATTCCTTCTTGAAACGATATTCAAGCTTCTTGCTCCAGATGCAAGGAGGACTGTGCTGCCCAGATGCCGTGTTGTTAAACACTGCCACACTAATAGCTTTGCTGACCCCCAATCTTATTTAGGGTCGCCTAGATTTTAATCACCACAATTACCTAAAAGCTATTATCCCAGTTTAAACTACCGGTATTAAAACAGGGAAAGAAAAATAATCCAGGATTTGAAAATTGAGAAACTGATGTGCAATACCTATATGCTTGAAGTTCAGCCTTCCCTAAAAGATCTTCTTAGAATCTAAACTTGAATAATTATTAGTATTACTTTAAAAACACATGACATAAGACAAATTTTCTAGATTGTTAAATGAATTCAGTTGATGCTAGTCTGCGTGGCTGAACAAACCCAGCATCCTATGTCATCACTGTCATTTCAGGCTAGCTGTAGACATAACTACAAAGACCACTGCTTTTTGCAGGGCTGAAAAACAGAGTCAATTAAAAAATATATATATATTTATTTACTACCTCTTCCAGTATGCAGAAGTTTACACTGGGCACTTCCTTATCTAAAACAATTACTGTTGCTGTCAAAATAATCACAATATAAGGAAAATGACTGAAAAGTCAGCAACATGAATGTATTTTCTAAAAAAAATTTACAAGAAAAAGCTTTGTCTGAAAGTTTTAGAAGTTATATACAGACACATTTAAACATACAGATGCTCATATACATGTATATATGCATGTAACCAGTGACAGCACTTTAAAATAGTGTTCCTAAAAATGAGCAGTTAATGAATTGCTCTGTATTTCTAGTATACAAACAAGTATGGATGTGTACTTCATTTAACTCTAATGTTTATATTGATGAGCAGTAAAACGGCTGAGCTATAAAAATGAATGTGAAGGTTTGCTGTGTGCTAACTGGCAAACAAGGACAGCGTCACGAATCAAATGAACTTTATCTTTTGTAGAGTCTCCAGGCTGAGATGACCCAGAGAGGTCCCACTTCTCACCAGAACACCCAGCTAGAGCAAGCCCCAGCAGCTGCTGTTTGCTCTGCTGAAACAGCCCCAGGGGCGGTTTCGAAGTGACTCCCACCACTCAAAGCAGTCTCAGCTGCACTCAGCAGATGCAAGCACTGCTCTGGTTTCACCCAAGGTTTCTGAGGTTTGGCTTTGGAGTTAGACAAGTCAAAGCGTGCCTGACACCAACATGCTCAAACCCCCAGGGGCCACCATGGGAGGGCACAACTCTTCAACTGTGCCTATTTATTTCACAGGCACAAAGTGTCTCAAACACAAGAAGCCATAAAATTAAACAATCATTAGTGAGCTGTGCTGCAATGGTGTAGGTAGATATGTGGGTTCACACTGATTCTGATATATTAACTTCTTTTCGTACATATTTCCCAGCCTACATCCCAGTATTTTCTGCTGTCCTCTGACACACCAGTATGGAGCTGAAGTGCCTCCTACCCAATCTTCAGTTTCTCAGTAAGATTGACATTTGTTAATTTAGAGAAAAAATTTGTCAGAGTCCTTGAGCTACATTTAATTTCAGCTACCCATTATGCTACAATACACACTATCCTACTGAAATATAATATGTCTTTTGCACAGAGAACAATTTTAAAGACCTTCAAGTCACCAGCAAAATCCGTAAGTTCTGATAAGAGGATGAGTTAAAAGAGTTTGCATGAAGATAAAGCTATTTATAGTGGCAAAGTATAACTACAAGGAAGAACTACTGATGGGCCTGCTTTATGAAATCTGTGCTTTGTAGTAACAATTATTTCCTAGAAAACCAAGATAAATAAAAATGGCATGATGGAATACTCAATGCAACTTTCAATAATTTCAAACAGAGATACTCACAGATATGGCCGCTTTCTTTTGGGACATTTAATTTAGTCTGTGCTCTGGATAAATGAGTTGAAATTATAAGCAATCATTAATTCCTACACATTAGGAAAGTAAAGATTTTTGAAGACAAATGAGGGTATCCAAAAGGAAGAGAAAATTAAGCTTTGATACAGAGTGACTGAAACTGGCTTCCTGCCTAGTATTCTGAAGAAATAGTAAGAGAACCAGAGGTTTTGATCATAATGGGTACTTCACTCCTCATGTGTTTATTCCATGGTCTGTAAAAATGCCTGCAGTATACAAACCAAAGGGTAATTTTTCTTCCCCTCCCATTTTGGAAATACTTTTATATGTATATTGTCCTTAACACTGATTTTTAAACTGTGAAAACAAGCAATATTTTTCAATGGCAAATGTGCTACAATAATAATAGCCAACTGATTTTTCTCAAATTCATAAGCAGTCATCTCTTGGCTGGAAAAAGAAGCATAAAAAATTTCAATCCAAATGAAGTTTAAGTAATCACATGCAGATGGCAAGAAAGTAATACCTTAATATGGAATCTGGGCAATGATTCTTATTCTTAAAATATCACATTCAAGAGATCAACATTAAAAGTAGTATTTGTTTGAAAAGTAAAATCTTTACAGCAGTTTATTACAGAAACTCTTTAGTTCATCTAATTGATTGCTTCTTCATGGAAACACTAGTTGTGCTGTATTTGCTTTAATTCTGTGTATCCTGAGTATGGAACCTCCCTCATCCAGGGTAACTGCATCAGTTACACATTGGTGTTCTTTCTCTGGCACAGGGATTCAGCAAAACGCCTCACCAGTGCCACAAGGCAGCTGGCAGTTAGTTCTTGGGTCTTTTGAAAAGATTTTTAATTATTTATTAAATGAGATCAAATAAAGGTATTAAAAAAAGAAAGAGAGGTATTATTGCTTTTTCTGTTTTGTATGTGACATATATAGAAGTAAATAACTTCTTCATACGTCCCAATTTCCTAACCAGCTCAGATCCTGTTGTCCCCGCTCGCCCCTTCCCTGGCCCTGGATACAAAGTTGACCATTTCATATGCAACTCCAAGTAGTTTCAAGATCAATTTAGAATGGACTTATTTTCAAATCAGCCATTGAATGAACTAGCAGGGCTGGCCTATTATCTTCTTTTCTCACCTAGTTATACTGAGGAAATAAATTAAAATCTTATGGTATCTCCCATCAACTAGGTCATATTACGTAATTCCATTCACTCAGTTGCTGCACTCTCTAAATCGTGCTGTGTCACTTCATGAGAATCATGACATTGCTCAAAGTATCCTATAAATTACAGTAACCACTTAATACAGCCAGAGAGTACTACATTCAATAATGAAATGCTCATACTTAAGCAATAAAATCAAGATTAAATTTAAAACCCAAAATAAAACAAAAACCCAGACAAATTACTTCCACATAACTCAATTATTAACTCTAAGTTACACAGTGTCATTCCCATTTACAGTAAAGTGCAACCGTGTCATTAAAATGACCTGTCCACACCAGATTTTAAAGAAAAAGCACCTTTCCTATTTCCATCAATGGAAGATAAATTAACTATCACTTCCACAACAGAAAGGACAAACTTGGCCCTTTGCTGAAAGCACCTTCCTCACAATTAGTAATCCATAGAAGGAAAAAAATATGAAAATCATCCTGCTATTATTCAGTAAATTAGAGAAAGATAGGTTTCCCATTCAGATAAAATCTGCGTTTTTCCCTTGCCCAAAATAACCACTTTGTCTTCATCTCTCTTCTGCTTGGAGTTAACTGACTTGCAGGTCTCAGCAGTGATTTACCTGAACCTCCCCTAAAAACTGTAATGAGAAGCCAAGAGCTCTCACATCCATGTTCCAGTCCAGATAAGTTTATTTTAGTGTAGGAAAGACTAAAACTTCCACTACAAATTAATATATAAATATTACTTTAAAATAAGTAACAAGCCATTTAGAAGAAAAATTGTATCAGGAAGAAAATCAGAGTATTAAAAAAACCCCAAAAGGCACTTATTTTTCCATTTAAGGTCAAGAAAATTCTACAATGTGAATTAGGTGAACTGAAAATTAAGTTAATGCAAAGCTTAAGCTAAAACCAGTCTGGCTTCTAATGCAGACTTTGAAAAGCTTGGTTTGATAACAAAACTAAGCAAATTATCAAACTTGAGGTTTCTTAGAATTTGAAAGGAACAAGAAAATAATTCTTTACTTTGAGGGTGACAGAGCACTGGAAAAGGCTGCCCAAGAGGGTTTGTGGAGTCTCCTTCTCTGGAGATATTCAAAACCTGCCTGGATATGATCATGTGCAGCCTGCTCTAGGTGAACCTGCTTTAGCAGGTGGTTGGACTACATGATCTGCAGAGGTCCCTTCCAAGCCCAATCTTTCTGCAATTCTGTGAAAAAAAAAACAAACCCACAGCATCTGGGATAACCTTCTAATTTTGAATGGTGTCTTTCTGACAGAACATAGAAAAGGACGGCATCAAGACTCCACAAAATAAAACATGAAAGGGATTTAGGGAACGAAGGGTAGAGATGGCACTTCTTTTGTTCCAAGGAATTGGCTCCTGCCCCACAGCAACTTGTATTACAAACCATTAAGCAGGTACATAGGAAGAAGAGAAAGGTACAGCAGAGAAGATAAGAATACAAAACAAAAGGGAAAAAAGGTAAAAATATCAATACTGTGTACTACCACTACCACCTTCTGAAACAAAAATGCATAATTTCTTTTTAAGCCTCGAAGATACAAGTAATCACATATTTACACTTTGGTTAAAAGGCTAGAATGCAGAACGAGCATAATGTGAATTTTAAATTAAGAATACTTTACCAAGAAGGGCAAGGGAGAATCCTCTATAGACACAATTAACAGAATTGCTTTAATACACTTAAAAGTTTTAACCTTTGTGGTCTTTGAAGTGAACAGTGGAACTGCATCTATTTCAGGTTTGTACCAAAGGGCTGTACTGCCCTGAAAAGTTTTACAGTGCCGTAAACTAATGAAATAAATTATCTTAATTTGGTTAGATCTATTTTCATTAACTGTATTACCCACCGAGGGAATGAGGACAAATTTTAATTTTACTAATGTATTTCAGTTCTGCATTACTTTGGCACTGTAATTGCAGCTCCTGCTCAGTGCTGCTCACTCGGCCATCTCGGGGCCACCTCTCCCCCTCTCTCCCAGGCAGGCAGGGCTGTGCAGGGGGAAGCTGTGGCACCACTGACCATCACCACCCCAAGCTGGGCTGAACAGTCACTGAATGTGACTCCTGCCACATTCCCATCAGGACTACTGAGGACACAGCACAGTAGCAGCAACAAGCACATTATGAAAAAAGAGCTTTTTTGTTATAAACAAGTGGTGAAGATACATTATATACACCTGGACTAGAAAGTAAACATATGAGAAGATAAACCTTTTTCACAGCATGAAGAAAGAAAACAAAGAAGAAAAAAAACACCAGACACATCCTTTTGACAAAATGCTTTTCAGAACCATTAATAGATTTTCAGATGTCCTTATTTGACCTGCTCCCATGGACAGACAGAAGTCTACAAAGAACGAGATAATATTGTTCCACAAAATATTTAGAAAACAGTCAAAAAACTAACAGCAATAATTAATTTAAAGCTTCCTACAGCATCTCTCTGCAATTTTAGAGGGTGTTATTTATATCACTGATATGGTAAATTCATTACCATAAATTACCATAACAACAGATTATTTAAACAGCTTGGTCCAAAAGGGCAGAAAAATAGCAGTGTATGGTTACTAGCAAGTCAGAAAATGCCTTTCATGTGTGACAACACTTTTCAAAAAGTTTCTGCAAAACAGAATGGGTCTTGTAGCAGAGACAGAGGTGCGATATCTCACTCCATACAGCGCCTGCCAGGCTGCACCTGCAGAACTGTGGTGAGTTCTGGCTGCCACAGCTCATGAAAGACAAGGATGCACTGGAGAGAGGGCTCAGAGGAGGCCCATGAAGGTGATTAAAGGGTTGGAAAACCTGCACTGTGAAGAAGGACTGAGGAAGGTAAGTCTTTTCTCCCTGGAGAAGAGAAGGCTCAGGGGGACCTCATCATATTATTCAAGTACTTTAAGGGCAGCTACAGAGAGGACAGAGGCTCTCTCTTCGCAGGGACACACATGGAGAAGACAATGGGCTACAGGTACAAGTTGCATCAGGGAAGATTTCACCTTTATACAAGAAAGATTTTTGTGGTGGTGGTTTTTTTGTTTTGGTTTAGTTTTGGTTTTTTGGGAGTTTTGTTATAATCAGAACAATCAATCACTGGAAGAATCTCCCTAAAAACATGATAGAATCCCCATCACTGGAGGTGTTCAAGACAGGATTGGACAGGGTGCCAGGTAGTCTCACCTAGGCTCTCCTTCCCACAAAAGGTTGGACCAGGTGACCCGGTGTCTTCCAACATGGGCTGTTGATTCTTTTCATTTCAGACCAGTCCATCATCTGCCTGCTTATACTTAAACATCTTTGAGAGTGAGTGTTTGAGTGTGAGGATATACACACCTGAACATGATGCATGTCTCTTTCTATAATAATTAAAAACCATGAGTATTTTTGTAAAATTACCATTTCTGGCTTTGNTTTTTTTTTTTTTAATGTGGACACATATGGAGTTACATTCTGCCACTGAATTCGTATCTACACAGCAGCATATAACTGAAAGTAGACTGTAGCCCCCAACTGTCTCACCTATTTAATACACAGTATGAAATGACATATTATTTTTGAAAGGAGAACAAGATAGATGCCAGCATGAAACAGTGTTTATAAAAGCATCACCACTAGAGCTGTCCCCAAGCAATAAAGCTGTTTATTCCAACCTCCTACCTCATATAAACTGAAATCCTCAGCACTGAAAAACAACTTCAAATCTGTTCATGACTCCGAGACAAATAAGAAGAGTCTTCTCTCTCCAAAATACACAATTATGGTTATGTCCAGAAATGTCCATCTTCTATGAAAGTGCACAGACTTATAAATTCCACATTAATATTTTCTTAACACTAATACATACTGCATTGGTTGTATCTTGAAATTTGATTCTATCTCTGTACATACTGATGCATTCAGCATATAAATAAGTCTTTCTCTTTAAGGCTTCTTTGTTTCTGTGGTTATACACAAACATTCAGAGAATATTTAACAAATATCTGTATTAACATATTCACATCTAAGATTTATACAGGAAAAAACATATTCTTCTGAATTCAGGAGACATGAAAACTCTTCTATGGGTGTAGGAATTATGAGTCTACATAAAAATCAGAAAAAGATCAAGATAGGACTTAAAAATCAAATGGCTTTTAAATATGGAAATTACGATTAGATTTAGAAATCTGGATCCGAATCAAGTTAGATCCAAAGTCAGATTTATACCTAGATTAGACCTGTGATTCTGATTCTCACCACAGAAAAACGCGGTGAAAATTTTAACCTAAAAAGCAGAAACCATAAATACAGAGAACTTACATGCCCATCACAAGAGCTTGCTTTCCCCTTCCCTGCCCCTTTTTAAGCATCCTGCCATGTGACACAGAACCAGCTCCAGCAATCCCCCAGATCCAGACGTGTCTGTGGGAACTGGGCCCTTCAGCAGCACCAGAGCCCCAGCTGCTGGAAGCAGCTCAGCAGGTCCAGCCTGGAAGCGACCAGCTGAGCTCATGCACGCCTCAGCTTGATGCAGATCTATACTCCAGTGGTAAACAACAGGAGTTTGGACAGTTTCTTTAGATACTCACATTATAATCACTGAAATAGAGGTTTCTCATTTTGGAGCTCACTATGCATAGCATTTTTTCCTATCTAATAAATGCAACAGAGGGAGAACACTGAAACAAATCTAGAGAATAATTACTTAATTGTGGTCCCATACAGATCAGTGATACCCCAATACCACAACAGTCTTATGGCAAGTCAAATACTATTAGAAATTGTGTATGAGTTTTGACCATATTACATATACAAAATATTCCCCAGGGGTGATTAGTCAAAGAAAAAATGAGAAAAAAATAAGGAAAACATTATTACACGTGTATTTATTAACAGCTTCAAGATGTCAGGGTGCTCTTCTGGCATCCAGACAGGGCATTTGGCTGTCGCAGACCACTGCCCTTGCTGAGCTGTAATTGTCCCTCTTCATGCTGAGTGGAGGCTGAGAAGCCAGCACTTGATAGCTTACATTTCATCTGAGAATTTCAGCTCCTATGCTGAAATAATTCACATCTTGCCAATATAAAGAAATAAAGGGAGCAGTCAATACCTAATTACCTGTAGCAGCACCAGCTAAGAGAAAATATTCTTGGGCCAAAACAAGCTTTTCACCACCTTCATAGTACAAAATCCAGAAGAAACAACTGCTGTAGCACTTGGGGTTTTGACAGCCCTATCAGAGTGAAGCCACTGTGATCAAAGGGCCAAGAACCGATTTCAGGTAGTAAAAAACCTTTATTTGCAAGTGGATATGGGACTGGGGAGACTTCAAATTCTTGCAGGGGCACCTTGAGGTCTTCCATTATGTTAATGTTGATTAACATAAACCTTAAGTGAATCCTCCACCAGTGCACTGGTCACTTCTTCTACCTGCCCCTGGTTACAACTGTGCCAAATTACTTAATATTAAGTCACGTGCCAAGCCAGAAACAAGCAAAACCATGACATTTGGTGACATTTACTCCTCTCACTCTGATCAGCCTCAGAGTGTTCTTGCCTGGTTTCATAAACCCTGGGCAGCCTCATGGTTACACACACACATCCCCTGCCTTTCATACAGGACCTCCAGTGATGACCCCCCAAAAAGACAGCTCTCTGCATTATGCCTAGAGCTCTGATTGCATGCATTTCTCTCTCTTTGAGATAGAAATCCTTTATAGGGAATATGATAAGCTTTAAAACCATCTTTGTATTTTATAATGTATATGCTGCCATGGTTCTATGTTCATTAAGGTTGTTATCACAAGAGACAAATTACGAAGTTCATGGTACTTGGAGAGAGAGGAAAGCAACACACTCTACCCTGACATTTTACAGAGTCATGGATAACCAGTTAAAAATTATTCCTCTAACTGAAGCCTAGCTATTCCTTTTTCCAAATCTTAAAACCCAACTCCTTACAATGACAATGATTTTTACTGCAGTTTCAACCTCTACATGAGAGGAGTTTGAGATAAGAGCCTCTACCCCTGAGCCTCCCCCATCTTCAGGCCATGAAACAAAACTCACAGACCCTTCCACTGCAGTTACAGTCATATTAAAAAAGTAAAACCTAGGGGAAAAAAGCCGAAATACACCTGTCAGACAGGGAAAAGCACACAAGAGGTACACTAGTGAAAACAAAAATATATACATCAGCCATAACACTATGAAACATTTAGAAACAAACAAAATAATGAGCTGCATTGCTGCCTTTTTCTTAAGGCATGAAATAGAAACCAGTTTTTTACAGTTAAATGAAAATTTGACAAATCCCCATGAAATTAGTGGTTTAAATTCACCAACCTACCTCCGAAGCTTTGATTATTTTTTTTTCAACTGACAGTGCTGAAATGCATTAATTTATAGTATCCAAATGTTTGAAGAGAGCATATTCAACTGTATTAAAAGCAGGCCTTATTTTGCTGAAAATACAAGCTGAAGGCAGGTACTCTACAGCTGGAGATACAAGACCCATATGCTACTTCCACGTCTGACGCTGCAACAGGAAGCAGAGAAACTGTACCAGATTACTCTGGACAGATGTCATGAACAAAAATAACTTAGGAAGTGTTCCATACAGCATATTTCTGCACAAGAAGACAGCAGTAGTAACCAGCTTCTCTTGCCATTTCAGAATGCATTTCAGTTGCTCTGGTCTCTGGCTTTTACTGGATACCAGAAAGCTACAGGACACTTAGGAACCAGACATGTTCTTCAGTAACAACTATGAAATTTTACTCCATCTCTTACCTTGTTTGCATGCACTGATAAATACAGATATACACCAAATACATACATGTATTTTATATATATGTATATAGATTTACATATAGTTTTAACTGAACCAAACTCATTGTATTTGCAAATCTGATCAACTGCTTCATCCTTAACTGGGGCTGTTTTATGATTTCCTCTCCTGCTGTCCTCGCACCCATTCCCAACCAGCTGAGCAAGAAATATACTGTTTCAGTTCAAGGTGTCAGTTCCAATATTTGACTAATAAAACAAAAATGACCACCCGAGAAAAGATTTCTGTGTACCTAAACTTAAGGAATTGGCAAAAATTTTAACTCTTTCACGCATTCCCTTTCATGTCTCCCTGGTTTGAAACAGCATGAGGCCAGATTTGATCAGGGTCCAAGCAAGTCTTGAGGTGAACTGAGGGGAAAAAAGAGCTCTCAAATAAAAGTGACATTACCATATATATGAATAAATTTCAGAGAAAATAAGATTTTTCAACTATTCTTTAAAGTTTGGTTGCTGTGGGGAAAAGGAAGGTGTTGTGGAGGGGAAGGCGAAGAATAAAAACCAACTTTTTCTTTTTTTGAGATATTTCGGAATCAAAGATTGCACTTTTTTTTTCCTAGAACTTGACAGTCTGTAAAACAGAATTAATTGAGTGAAAGAGTAAAAAATACAATCATAGAATCACAGAATGGGTTGGAAGGGACCTTAAAGATCAGCTATAGTTCCAACCCCCTGCCCTGGACAGGGGCACCCTTTCACTAGACCAGGTTGCTCAGAGCCCTATCCAACTTGGCCTTGATGGGATGGGGAATCCACAACTTCTCAGAGCAACTTGTTTCAGTGCCTCACTGCCCTCCTAGTGAAAATTTCTTCCTTATATTTAATCTAAGCCTATTCTCTGTCAGTTTAAAGCCATTTCCCCTTGTCCTATCACTACATGCTCTTATAAAAAGTCCCTTAAAAATCCTTACCTTTCTAAACGTATTCTGAAACTGAATTTGCATTTTCAGCTTCATAGTGGTGAAATGATTCCTTAGTACAGCATTTCACACAACTTATCTCATGGGCTTGAGAAATACCAAAAGTTACTGAGAAACACATGGATCCTTTGCCCTGCGGACAACCAGAGGGCTCTGGAACTAACTGGGAACAATTGCTAGGCAGATATAGCTAACCAGCACATACAGCCAGAAGACCTTAAAGGACTTGCAAAGCAGACAATCTTTTCCATTTATTTGATGTATCACTTTAATTTACTAGAGCCCAAGTAAAACTCAACAGATTTGAGCAAAAACAATTACTGCCAGGAATTTTAACAGGCTTCATACATTCCTCCATTTTTAGGAGCTAAAACCCAGACAAGTTCACAGAAGTACTTCTCTAACACCTAGTGAACACATCTAATTCTATGCCCTTATTAATCCCTACTACAGTAGTTTATAATGGTTTCCTAGAAACAATGTGTCTTGTAGTTTCATCTTCAGAATGAGCTGTGATGCTACAGAATTACAGTTTGTTCCCTAGTGCTGTTTATAGGAAATGAGGTGTCGTCCACACAAAAATAATTGTACTTCTTTGGCACATCACACCTTCGCAGTGTAATTCCAGTGAATGTTCATTTATGCTAGAAGGTGACAAAGATCACCCTGGAATTCTTTTTTGCCTTATACTCAAAAGGAAGAGATGAGGCAAGCTTTGAGAGAAGTAATTTGAGCCCGGCCAGAAGAGCCTTCATCCAACAGCAAGTCTCTGGAGTCTGCAAGATGAACCCAGTGTTTTCTACCACCCTCTCTAAAGAGCCACAAAGGCAGGTTAGATCAGGAATATCAATACCCCTGGTATCTATAATGGGTTCTGCCCTACAGGTTTCTTGGCACTGCTGCTGCCTTACCCTTGGTGCCAGACCTGCTGTCTGAGACTCTTTATGCATGTTCCTGGCAGGGTGCACAGAGCTCTCCAGCCCCTCCACAGCTCTGCCGAGCACACAGGAACACGACTGGAAGTTGCTAAATTAATTGATTATGCCAGACTGCAACCTCATTGCTTGAGCTTCCTCTTCTCAGCAGTGAAGGTTTAACCAGTGGGAAACCAAATCCCACAGAGGATACTGAAGAAGATATTAAAAACACCAAAAGGTATGGAAGCATATCTCTGTCTGTAGCTACTCCATCCCCTACCAGGCCCTTCCTTTCTTCCCTGAAGTGCATCCCACTCTCCCAACAGACTTTCTTCTCCTGTATGTATCCTGCTAAATAGGTTTCAGTCTAATCAATTATCCTGCTGATAAGAAATTGCAAAAGGATCCTGGTCTTCCAGGTACATGCAGAATCAGTAACAGAGTCAAAGAATAAACCCTCTCTCTCAAAAAACAAAAAACAACAAAAAACCGCACGAAAAACAAAACCACCACTACAAACAAAAACAAAAAGCAGAAAACTCGCTCTAAAGAAACATCATATTTACAAATCAAATTGCAAACAGTTAAGTCTGGTAACAAATATGCTTCCAGTCTACCACTACTGGCAAATTATTTACCTAATTGGTGAACAAATTGAACTAGTTAAGCTGTTCAGAGACTAAAATCAACACAAAGCATAGTATGAAACACCATATATTAAAATTTCATGTACCCAACATTTTACAAGATGACCACTATTAAGATTTCTAATCCAACTTCTTTTGCTGAGACAACAGTTTTATTAACTGCCACAGTGCAAATCTAATGATGCATGGAAATATGCCTCGAAAACATCAAAAGAGCAGAACCGACACAGGAGGTGCCTTCAAATCTGGGCACCAACTCCATTTCAGCACAGGCTGATACAGAGACAGCAGCTCACTTCACCCAACCTAACACTGTATCTTCTTGGAGAAAGGAACACTGGCATTAAACGTGCAGAGGAAAGAATAGAAGGACCAAAGACAGATTTTTTTCTCATAGAAAATGTAATTAATTTGCAGATAATTACAAGACATAAAAATAGTTAACAGCTCACATTTGGGAGGGTGTTTAAGGGGTTTTTTATACTCGGTGATATTATTTAAGATCTTTTTAAACTAAGAATGGGGTTGAATAAAGATTGTTTGGAGTATGCTATGATTTGGCAATGCTGGACTTCCAATATCAGTAAGGGATTTGTGGGTGCAGGAGAGCAGTCCCAGGACACCAGCCCAATGTTGGATTATGAAACTTCCCCTCTATTCACCCAGTACAGTGTAATAAAGCCTGGGCTGTGTCAAATAGCAAATTTCATTTTGAAGCTCTTTGGTATAAAGCAAATTCTGGGTTTATGTCCTATTGCTGTAAAACAGAAAATTTGTACGTTTTTGTTCAATGCAAAAATTCAATATTTTCATGTCACATTGCATAAAGAAGAAAAATGAGATAATAATCTTACATATGCACTACCCCACATATGAGCTTGCTGTCGTATTTCTAATTTCCATATTAAAGATGCATTTTCTGTATACATTTGAAGACACTTCTTTGAAAATTTCAGGCACATGCAAAGACATGAATTGACTGCTAGGTAATTTGAATTTCAGACCTTTAAACCTCTGTGACTTCCAGCTTAATAAATTAATAAATAAATAAAAAACAACCACAAATTGAAACTACTAAGTGTCACAAAAAAGCCTAAGGTAAAAAGCAATATTAATATGTACTAAATAAATAAAACACTGTCTTCAAATTTATAATTAATATATTTTATGGTGTTAAGAATAACAAGCATTTAAAAGTGCAGTGCCAAAACTGACCCACATTTGGCTATTATGTAGTATTATTATTAGATTTCAATGGCAGAGTGTTTATCAAAATAATACTAATTAAAATAACCCTGTTGGTGTCAGTTGTGAAAAACAGCAGCACTCCATACACTACATGAATGTGTTTATGAACTAAAAAATTAAATAATTTTCAGGTGTCCATTTCAGTCCTAATGCAGGTTTTTCAGAAGCAGAAGGAATCCCATACAAATTTAGTCAGCATACTGCTGGTGCTTCTATAATGCTTAGAGAGCCTGTGTCAGGTAAGAATACACTTCTTTGTAATAGCTTGGAGTAGCATAAAGATTAGATTGATAAAGTAATATATATATACACATATATATTACCTGTTCTTGCCTCTCCAGCCACTTGTCCACCATGGGATGACTGGCACTTAACGATGAACGAGCATTGTCTCTCTGAAACTGGTTAGACCAGCTACTAGTATCTCGTGGTAGGCTCCTGTAGTTTTCATCTTTCTAGTTTAAAAGAAACAAAAAAGTGTCTTATAAAAAACAACCAGTCCTTGCACATTAACAATGCAGCTGGTTATTAAACGAATACAAAAGGAAGACTGGACCCAAGGGCTGGACCCACGGACAGCGCGATTGCTCGGCCACTCCAGGGCTAGAGCTCCCTTTCCTTAATGCCAGGGATGCCCAACTAAAACCTTGGTGGAGTTGTAGATCTTGCACCCACTCGTGCTTCCCTTCCTCTTTTTCCAACCTCAAACCTGTAGTGCACAGATTCCGAAGCACATACTCAGCAAGGCTTTCAGAGCATCGTGCTCCTCAGGTTCATTCTCACTGAGAGCAAATGTACCAAATGAGTCCTTTCAGTGACAGCTACGGCTGCCATATAATTTTCACAAGTCTCTGTATGTAACCAATTTTACAATCAAAGTAGTCTCACTGCTCCAGGTACTGTCCTTTAGACAAGAATAGCATGCTGCAGAGTTCAAGACTTGAATTTATTATTCCACATAATAATGCTTTGTCTGGTTTGCCTGAAGGTATACAAATACAGTCACATTTGTAGAACAGCAGCAGATGGAGATTGTGCTGACAGAGATACATTGATCCTACTGAGACTGATAGTTTTTCTCTTTCTTTTTAATTGATGACTTTGTCTGCACATCTTTCCTACAAGCTGTACAAATTCTTCAGCTTCCAAAGGTTATTAGTCCTTACCCAGTCTGATCACTAAAAGCCAACAAAAGCACAGAGGCAGATTCTTAGTGATGTCAGTTACCTTTAGCCCAAAGTCAGTGTTACTGATAGCTTACATAGCTTAGTTCCTTCCAACTGAAATAATACATGGAGCTGAAATAATACACAGAGCTTAGCTTTTCAAAAGAGGATTATAAATATAGTATAATATATTTAAGTATCCTTCCTTCAGAAGCAGAGTACTTTTTCCAGTCAATGCTTGTCTACCTTCATGCCAAATCAGATAATTCAGAGAGAGTATCTATTTTTAAAACATGATTGTAGTCCTACATATTTTGCAATTCTACCACTTCTAGGAATCTCAAAAAGCTCTAAAATAATAAACAAACATCAGTGCACATTTGCAGCTAGAAGTTATTACTTTCTTTATTTATAGCACACAGATTTTAGACCCCTTCTTAAATCAATA
This sequence comes from Edolisoma coerulescens, assembly GCA_013397115.1. Taxonomy (NCBI): domain Eukaryota; kingdom Metazoa; phylum Chordata; class Aves; order Passeriformes; family Campephagidae; genus Edolisoma; species Edolisoma coerulescens. The sequence goes on along the minus strand of VWZW01004314.1, from coordinate 1,802,892 downwards.
CTTCATTCCATCAGCATGAGTATTTCCTTTCCCTGTTTGCCATACTGATATTTCTTTGGCCTGGGACAATATTAGTCCAATATTCTAGATGAAGCATCAATTCCCTTACAATTGTCCTTCACAACTTTGTTTCTCGTAAATATTTGACAGGCTTTGCTAAGAAATTCAGGTCATAGTGTAAGTGCGAAATACAGCAGTTTTCAAAATCTTCCTGTGCAAGACCAATATTTTGCCAGACACATCAAACCTAAGCTTTCTTAATTGATGACAACTTCTTTTCTTGAAAGACTTTGTAGTATAAAGTAAGTCTTCCATTTCAAGACATTAAAGCTTAAATTCAACCAGCACAAGATAACCTTGTAAAAATATGTTTGCACAGGTAACCAGCCTAACAACTAACCATCTTAAATTACTTTACCCTGCCACAAATGAGTAAGAACTTTGTGTCTTTCAGCAACTAAAAACAATCCAGTTTTCCAGCGCTGGTTAACCACACAGCAAATTAGAAACTTGCTCAGTGTCTTCCTTAGAAAGGGGAAGCAGAAGTCAGCTTTGTACAACTGTCCCTCAGCAAAGCCATAAAAGCCAGGGAATGGTGTGTACAAATTGATTTTTTCCTGTTGCTTCTCTTATTCAATTCTTTTCTTCAGGTGATGGGGTTGGCACAGTTCATATAAGTCAAAACAACAATTTCTCTTGTTCAAAGTGGTGGGCAGGTGTAACAACAAAATCATAATCTGACAAAGAAATAAGGAAAAATCATTCTATGCACAAAACCACCCATATGGTTGGTGCATGCATTATTGTCACCTAACAATAACCCACTGTCTGACAGACCATCACCTAGTCTGAATGAACAGAAATTTCTTCCTATGTAACAAGATGTTTTCTGTATTTCTGTACTTTACAGATAATTCCATTTTTTATTGATTCACATTTACAATGTTCAATAGAAACTTTTTAGAAAGACTTTTTTATTTATAAAACACAAAGACCACTCTCCACACAGCATCCATTACGCCTGCACAGGAGCATTTGGCAAGAGCAAGAGAGAAGGAAATATGTTCATCTAGGGATGTGTTGTTCTTCAATCATTCAATCACCAGGTCTCAGAATCACAATGGACAGCCACATTGCACAAAGTTTATATTGGAAATCTCTGCTGTAAAAAGTCTCAAGTGTCACAGCACACAATGTAAGTGAAATTATCTAAGCTAAGAGAGTTGAATTAGGCCTCTGTTTGGTGTATCTATACTAATGTCAAGAATTTTGCAAAGTTTACGCCTAATATTATCTGTGCTGACAGGAAGAGTACATTCATCCCACCTACCAAAATACTTCTGCTTGTAGCCCACTTCTGTAGAAGACTGCCTTTCTCCTGCTACGACTTAAATCAGCTCATTTTATACAGAAGGCATCCAAGTCACTCAGCATTTTTTTCTGACAGCAGAAATAAATGCTGGAATGGTAGAGAGACATGGTTTCTGTAACTTTTTTTGTTTCTCAGCACTTTCACCTCTCACCTTTCTTCAGAGGCTCAAAACAGTGCTATTATCAGATTGGAATAAAATACCAGTGCTGCAATCACACCCACAGTCATGTTGGTGTTAGCCAAACAGTGAAATATTAGAAGATCAACCAGCCACAGACAAGTCCTCCAGTCCTTTCTTTGTCATTGCTTTTCGGCAGGCAGCTGTCCCTGTAGCCCACGAGTGGCAGCACAGGGACAAGCACCAAGCCAGAGGAGGAGCAGAGGGATCAGCACTCTCAGCACTGCCACACGCCATCCTTCTCACAGACACCTACACCACACAGCCTGAAGGTGCTCCTGGCTACCTGTAACCCCATCTATGCAGAGGTTTCCATTACTGCTACTGCCAGAGCTAATTCAAAGATAGCTGTGCTGAAAAACTATAGAGGTGCAGGTGAAAAACATCACTGCAGCTTAGACATTGGGATTTACTGAGCCAGCTGGAATGCTGTCTGTTTTTTAATATATATATTGTTTTGGGATTTTTTGTGTAAAATATTCAGTTGCTAATCCAGAAAGCTGTACTTGCCTTCAGCATGATGTACCTTTAGCACACATGCTTCCAACATCCAGCTGAAAAAGGTGTGTGTCACTTTTAGCTACAGTACCATAAAGGAGAAGATTTCATGGTACAGAAGCCATCAGGGTCACACAGGGAATTCTCATTTCTTCTGGAAATGCAGCTGTAAGCCCTCCCGGGACCAGGGCTGACATGCATCATCAGTTACAATTAAATGCCCTAATTTTTTAAAAAGAAGTTTCTTTCCCAAACATCTTTGGGGACCAGGGGCCATGTCAGCTTTATCATGTTTGAAATGGAAATTGATCAATAAAATACTAAAACTGCCAAGTCATAATACCACCACTACACTTAACTGCAGCATTTTGGAGTAATTTTAATGAGGACATATAATCTAACACTTTAAGATTTAGTTCAGCATGGTGTCCCTGGGGGGCTTTGCTGGAGGATTGGGTGAAAGGGGACAGAAAAAATGAAGCAATTTTGCTATACTTTTAATTTCAGATGATTTGCAATATATAACAAGAGCCTCATCAAAGACTCTGCAGCTTGTAGATGAAATGATGCATTAGAATCATCTGCGTACTTCAATTACTGGCTGTCAGTGCATAAACTCACTTGTGATTTTAACCTGCAGTTGTACCCCTGCAAACTGCCAGCGTCACAACCCAAGCAGAACATTCTCCACACGGTTTGGTGACAGTTCCACATCTGCTAACTCATTTGCCACTTTCCAAATAGTGAAGAATTAGGTTTTTCCCTTTGTTTCACCTCCTGAATGGCTAAAGTGGGGCAAATTTTGGTTGCTTATTTTAAAAAAAAACTACATTAGACAGCATTGCAACAGAGGTAAAATAGATTGAAGATCTCTTCAAAGTAATTCTCTGAAAGACGATTCAAAAATGGAAACCAAGCTTTCACTTGAATTATTTCTACAGGAAATAGCCCATATCTCCTTTAGGATAGTTACTAAGAGAGATCATTTTGGGCACTGATCGGTTTTTGCTATCCAGATTTCTCCTTGTATCCTATGCACTTAGGAAAAGGCTGCTTGTTTGCTTGACTTTAGTTCCTTGTGATGGCCTCAGACTGGGATAGGATTTGTGATGAGAGATGAGACTTCATTTAGTCTTTTGAGGTTATAATTTCACCTGAAAGACTTTGGGAAAATTCATGTCTATAAGGGCAACTATTGTTGTTGAATCACTATAAAGGTTTTAAAGGTTGTTCTTCTTTCTTTTAATGCTCCACTATGACCATGTTAGACCTTGAACAATTTGGTGTCACTCTCAGACAGGATGCTAAAAGCTGTAATTACCAAAACATTCACAGAGTTTATGTAACTCTGTCTGATGAAAACATCTGTTTATAAATGCAATAATATACACATAAACCCATTTTCCATGCTCTCTGATGGTCTAGCAAACAGATTCCTGGAGTTTTTTATTTGGTTGAGATTTTGTGGTTGCTTTTTAACTGAATTTTAGACAAACAAATATGGGACAAGACCAAATGGATCCCCATTTCTAAAAAAAATCAAAACCAAAAACCAAAGGAGACTGCACAAATAACATCTGTTTTACGTGGAAAATACATTACATATGGAAAATTATTAAACCAAGAGATGTATTGCATGAACAGAAATTCCATTTAAAGAAACCAAACCCAACTTACATAGATGTCAGATTTGGAGCTATTCTCTCTATTAACATAGCATCTTTTAACAACAATTTCTCCCAAATGTCAGTAGTTTACCTCCAAACTAATTGTACCAGTCACTTCCTATAACTATCCATATATTTTAAGAGACTGACACTACTGCTTGGGTGAGCTTCCTTTTGCTCCCAGTAGATTCAATTTTCCAAGGCTGTTCTTTTTCTGATGTATGCTGAAGAACATGACCCCAGAACCTGCAATAATCCAGATACAGCCCAGCCATTTAGTGTACAGAAGAAGGAATGAGTTACAGCCACCCAGTAAAAGGAACCTTTGATCTCAGGCCATTCTCCAAGGAGTAAAGTAGAAGAGGACTCCCACATAAAAGAATTACCACAGCTTCATGCCTCCTATCAGCTCTGACCCAGAACACGGGTCATTTCCAACTGGTAAAAACTCATTTGCAGAAGATACAAATATAACAGTCTAATGAAGAACTTGCATGCCCTATTTATGGTGAAAAGAGATGAGAATGACCACTCTACATTTATTTGGATATTTTCAGAAAGACTTGTCTCAGAAATTACCCTCTGTATGGCTCCATGAAAGGAACTAATGTATTATGCTTCAAGAAGAGCTCAATAGATGCCAACAAGGAAAAAGGCAATTGAAAAGCCAGTGTCCTGCTTAAGTTTTATCACCTTATGCTCAGAGATTTCCAGAGTTGTTCTATTCTAATTTATATATTCCATGTTATCCTTTGACTGACAAGCAAGGCCTGACCTTAAAAAAAAGCAATAACTACAGGCCATGATGAACAGACAGTTTTCTGTGCAAGTGGTGTTACATGTAAACATTCTGTGTCGAAGAATATGGGCTAAATTAAGAGTAAATGAAAAAACACGATACTGCCTATCCAAAACATTCTGTTGATCTCTCTTGTTTACAACACAAAAATGAAAAATGTCATGATCTCTGCACATACACATGCAAAGCCAGGAGTTTACAAACAGAGTTCACTGTTATTTCTCAGATAGAAGGACAGGAAAGAAGCTGCTTCTTCCATTCACTCTTTAATCTCCTAATAAACCCCTACAAGGGATAATGCAAAACAACTCAAATAACATACTGCAGTTTATATTCAGTAATTATAATTCAGAAACTGGGTTTTATTTCTCTAAGCTTAACTAAAAAGACACGGCTTTCCACGGTTCCGTTTTAGAGAAAAATAAATGAACCAGTTAAGTTAAAGTGTCATGAAGCTACAGTTCTGATTCCTCTACACATTATACTTAGAAAACCATTTCCCCTTCTACTGTTTTTCATTCAAGTGAAATATTCTCTTTTGCTGTGCCTCTTTAAAAGCATCTAAAGAGTTTTTATATCCACCTATATATGAATCTATATGGGTATCTGTTTAAATGTAATAATATAATTATGCACAGTCCTGACAATTTCACCAGATATTTGCTTTTGTACACAAATTTATACAATGTTTTATGCCAATTTGGATTTAGAGAAAATATAATTTTTAAAGTTGTTTGTTTATTTTAAGTGTTGACATGATTCATTTGATTCCTTGGGAGAGCCAAGAAATTAAAGAAGGAAAAAAAAAAGCTGCTAATGAATTAATTTCGAAGTAGGCTCTGGAAATAGGATTTAACAAATAGAATGCCAATATTAAATATATTTGAGAAGCTAAGAGAAACAGGAAAAAAAGGCGGTGTAGGAAACTTTATAAGGAACTTATATATAGATCTTGAAATTAAGAGTATCTTATAAACCACCATCAGTAGCCTTTTAAGTGTTGAGTAGATGCTTTTAGTTGGCCATACCACTAAAATGCTCCAAGTGGCTGTTTGTATGTTTAGAAACTTGCATCTGATGTTCTGAAATGAAGAAAGGAGGCTGGGATATGAGGTAACCAGACTGTCTTCCCTGACTAATGGAACTGGTTTTCCCCTCTTTCTTCATTACATTGGCCAGCATGGAGAAGAGCAGGTGTTTAAGGTCAGAAGCACAAAGGCAATGCTCCAAACCCGCAGTACCTTCGCACACGCCGAGCCAGCCACACTTCCCCACTGTCACCCACACCACTGCCCTCCTCTCTATGGAATGATAGGGACCAGGATCTCCACTGGGCTCTCAGCAAAGCATCCATCACCTCACCCAACCTGCCAATTCATTTCAGATCTCAGTCAGAATTCCTCCTGTGGAATTCTGTGGGGAAAGACCCAGAGAGGAACCAGGCCAGGGGCTTGTAGCAATGTTTCTCTTTTATCTGAGTTTACAGCAGCATACACACCCTCGGCTCCTTGCAATCTCACTGGTCTTCCTCACACTGAACAGATTCCCATCTTTCTTCATCTTGAGGTTTTAGCTTTTGCCCACGTTTCATTTACTTCACATGCTCAGCAGGCAATGCTCTTAAGTTGGACATCTGTACACAAGAGCTGAAGAGCTCATTTATAAAGAGACAGTAAAACTGGATGGTAGCACACGATGACCATCCCGTCAGGCTGTGAAACAAAGCCAGGCTAAGTGACCTCTGTTTCAGCCTCGAAATTAGTCATACCAGAAGTAAGTGCAAAAGGTGACTAGGAATTCCTGTATTTACTGGAGCTGATTTTCCCCACTAAAGAACTAAAGCTTAACATCTCCTCCCCAGCCTTACTACTCCATTGCACTGATTAGTTCCACATATGATTGAATTTTATTCTGACACTGCTTGGTTGTCTTGTCTTTATTCATTGCAAGATGAGATGAGTGAATTTTAAAATGCAACAAATTTAGCAAAAAATGCTGAAATATTCACTGTTTAAAACATGCAGGTTCATGTCTGAACACTGTTGGGAAGCACAGCCTGCAACCTGAATTGTACTTTAAACTTCTTGTTCTTGCTAGCTACACATTCAGCCAAAATCCAAATGTGCTTTGTACCAATACACAACCTTGATAATCAGAAAACAAGACAGACAAATATTTAAATCTGCAAAAGCTCTTTAACCACAAGTATATATGGTTGCATGGTTGTAGGTTACAACTAAACAGATGAAAGCAGGTCAAAACACAGATCCAACTATTACAAAGGAAAATATATGTGCTTCTAACCCTTGGAAATAAAAAAACCCCAGTAAACCCAAACATCTAACTGCTTGGGTTTTTTTAAACTTACTCAATCTTTTATCAACCTACTCTTTCGGGATCAGTCTTTCACCTCAAACCCAGGGAGAGCTGCAAAAACATAAAAAATTAAAACCAATAGAGATGAACACTTAAACATGGGAATTTACAAAGTACACATTCACTTAAAAGAATGGCACAGGAAAAGTCTTCAATTATCCTATACCATGTACTTGAGAGCTTTCTGTTTTCAGTATAGCTTTCACTGGCTCTCCGAGAGGTGCTGTACACTGCATTTACTGAAGGGAAAAGACAAACAACCTGTGCACATTCCACCACTCCTTTATCACAAGTAAGAGACTCGCTCATCCAGACCCTCCTTGGCACTCCCAGCTCGTGATGCAGCACCGTGTCCCCTCACATTTGGAGCAGACATTGCTCACCCAGACATTGCTCTCCCATACGTGAGAATGAGACATGGGACAGCACAGCACTGGGACACAAATACACATTCTTCCTACCTTACTGAAGAAGAACAAAGGCAGTGTGTTTAGCAGACCTGCTCAGCCTGAGAGCAGAAGTGGAAAAAACTCACCAGCTCTCAGATCTTGCACTGATAATCTGTCTCTTTAGGGGGACAATGAGGAGATCTGACAGATGGGCATCCACAAATGGATGACTTGGAGCAAAAAGAGGTAAAACAATAAAGGAGATGGAGAAAATTACACCTTCACTTTGGATTTATTGTTTTTGTTGCTGGCTTTTTCCCTGCTTAATACATGTGGTCATGGCTGACTTTTGGATGCCAACAGCTGAATCCTGTCCATGTACACAGTCCTCAGCAAACAGAACAGCATAGTATCAAATGATGAACACTGGCTGTTACCTCTGTGCACTAGGCAAGGATTTTTCACTTTGTGTCTCTTATTCCCAGCCTGCTGGTGATGATAAGAAACATTGTATTTGTTTTCACATTTTGAAAGTCAGGAATTTCAAGCTCTCACATAGAGTTTTTATTGCATTAAAATATCACCAGCCGCTCTGCTAAAGAAAGTCAGACAATTCTTCATGGTATTCAAGAAAGCACCTGAGGCAAAGGGCACATAAAGAAATAGGAGTTATTCCATCAAAACATAAGAAAACAACTTTCTTATTCTGAGAATGATCGAACACTGGAAGAGGTTGCCCAGAAAGGTGGTGCAGGCTCCATCCTTGGAGAGGTATATACTCAAAACCTGACTGGACACAGACCTGAGTAACCTGCTCTAGTTGCCCCTGCTTTGACCAAGCAGGCTGGACTAGACACTCTCCAGAGGTACCTTCCAACTTCAGCTGTTCTGTGATTCTGTAAAAGTCATGAATTTTACATGCTACCCAGGACAAAAACAACACATGCTATGTTGATTTAATATTGCACTCTCTTTGGGTACAATCCCTCTAAACTATTTCATCATCATGTAACAAGCTGCCAGCAACAAGTTACTATCACAAAGGAAGAAAACTGATGCATGTGACTTTTGTTTTCTTGAATTTCCATTAATCTCTCTCCTATAACATTTTACATATTAAAACACTTTATTTCATTACCTGTGGATAACCCACACTCATTTTCCTTTCCTCTCAGTCTATGCAAAATCACATCTGAAATGACAAAAAATGTGACGATCTCACTGAAAAGAAAACAAAACCTGATCAAATATACCTGGATGAAGATATATTCATGGCTATGGAATCCCTCAGAACTTCTGTCTACAACACTGCATTTTAATGTCAAAAGCAGGAAGCTGTATTCATCATGTGGGGGTTTAAAACTTATCATGACAAAGAGGCCAGGCTCTTTGCAGATAACCTGAACTTCTCCTGAGCAGATTCAGCTGTATTACAGCACTTCACCAATATTGTTCACCTGGTACACAGTACCTCCCTTCTGAAGGAGTCAAAAACAGAGATTAAGGTTCCCAAGTAGCATCAGCAACACTGTGGTCTCTTGCTCCCAGAATGATGCCCAGTCTTTTAGTCCACAGTCTTCCTTAGTCAATTTAACAGATTTATACTCTGCCATTCAGACTTCCTGGCTATAAAATGACACCAACACACAATTCTAATACAGGGCTCTTCAATCCTCTGAATTATACTTAAATTCTATTGAAATACCATGTCTTTGGTGACAGTGACAAAGCAAACTTCACTAAGCTGTGTTTAAAAGGACTCCAAGCTAAATGAAACTAATTTTCACTTTAAATTTGATTTTGAAACTGAAATACCATTATTGCGGATGCTTTTCAAAAAATGCATGCATGCTTTTCTCCTATCTAAACACATTTCATTAGAGAAATATTTTTTCATTCTGTTTACAAAGAGGATTAGAAAGCATTGACTCTCTCACATAAATATAAAACCCTGCAACCGGGCAATTTGAAAATTTGTACTCATTAGTCTCAACCCATGGGAACAGCAAAACTATCTGCAAGAAAAAATGTGGGAAACAAAATGTTTTGCAGGTAAGGTAATTGACACTAGATGAGACTTAGATCACTCACAAGAAGTTTCAAATTCTTTCTCTGCAGTTTATAGAGCCCAAAACAATTAGGTTTCCAAATAGGAAGAAAGCATATACTAGAAAAAATTATTATTCCTACAAGGCACAGTGATATTCCACCTCAAAATACATATATGGACAAACCCATTCGACAACAATTAAGCAAAAAATCTGGCTGCTGACTAAACAGCAAAGACAAAAAGTGAAGGAAAAAAGCAATTACAAAATGATGTGCCAAGTACACTGAGTTATGTGCTTGCTGTTGCTGATCCACCCCACAGAGCATGTTGTGTGCCATTTGCTTTGCTGCAGGTGGGTGAACCCAAGAGCCAGAGGCACAGAAGCCCATGCACAAACCTTTTTCTCTCTCTTGAGCTCTCCTTTTTAACCTACATTTTCACTTCTTTCTGCTGTACCAATGTTGTTATCTCTAACAGGGCAACATATGAATCAAAATCAGAAAAGTCACAGTGGGAAATTTGTCATAAGCCGGTTATCCACGGTGTATCCCTGCATTAAGCAAGGCAGGTTAACTAGATAAGCCTTCAGTCTTTCAAAAAAGCAGGATCAAAGCAGGTAACTAATTTGGAATGATAAGCTATTCCTCACCACAAATGGAGACGTAAATTTAAAAAACCACATTGAAAATATATGGGATAATGAATTCACAGTTGTTATAAGATGCAACGTAACTGTTTGTTGCATTTACACTCTTCCAATACTGTAACACAAACATCTAAGGGGAAAGAAACATGATTGTCATTAACGTAGTTCACATCTATTAAGGACAGTTAGCTAAGCCAATAGGCTTTGGTACTGAATTATTAAGAATGTGAATCAAATCAACAGTTATTCAGAAAACAACAATATCAAAAAAGATTTTACTGCAGTAGAAAAAAGCACACGTGATATGCTTCAGCTGTGTATAATCTGTTCCCCTGTACAGTCCAATACAATTCAAACAAAATTACAGCTTGCAAATCAGGTATTACTCCAGCCCTCTGAGAAGAGATTTCTACTAAGAGATTTCTTCTTTTTTCATTAGAATGGCTCGAGGAAGCAAGAGACAGGATTAAGTCAAGCTATGAGTCACTAGGTAATACAGATATGTGTCTCACGCACACAAAAAAGTATCTGAAAATGATTTTATATTCAATTTAAAAAAATAAATCCCAAGAAGAAAATTTACCTACTGGAGGTGATCATGAGCCAATTTTGTGAATACTTTCACAGATGGGAAGACCTATTCATTTGGTTGAAACCATTCATGGGAAGGATGAGGTCAGAAATTACCTAGTTAAGTACAGTTAGTTACACTACAATAACTTGTAAATAATCAATAATTCTGCAAATAAATGAGTATCTTGGGACAAAAACCACTTGGTTTCCAGTTGCTCTTACAGATGAAAAACACAGAAAGTAGATATTATGTGAGATTCCAATTCTAAGGATACAGAGTGTATTATGGCATCCTGATAATAAAGATGATGTTTCTTTACAATCAGATGATTTGAAAAATGGATGAGAATGCACCCCCAGTTTAGGGCAAGGATTTCATATCACAACATCCTACTTAATGTAGCAGAAACGCATCTCAAGTTCAACACACATCCGAGTCTTTGCAGGACCAACTCGGGCCCCTCCAAAGCAAACTCTGTCTCTCTCTGGTCATTCTCTTCTTTCCTGAGGGACACAGGAAATCCTGATGTCTCACTTCATTTATCCCAGTAACTACAGGCAGCACTACAGTTTCGTCAGTAGGATCCTTCAAACAGCCCGTATTTTTGCTCTTCCCCAGCACCCTTTTCCCTTTCTGTTTGCCCAGAACTACTGGCATATGTCCTGGCTCCTCACAGCCTTCTGTGCATGGCAGTACTCTCACCCCTTCATTTCATCTCAACTTGGGCATCTGCCCATTTTCCTTCCATTCCAAATTCTTCATAACCAAAATGAAACAAACACCAGTAAGAAGTCCTCTCTCACTTGTCCCTGAGAAATAAATCCCTTCTGCCAGATACATGCAGCTTCCCCTGTGCTAATTCCTCCAAAAATTGGACAGGGTTTCTACCTGTCAATTATTTCTCTTTAGAGGTGACGGGCTGAAAGTAATGTCACTTCTTAGAGTCAGTAGGTGGATGAAGCTTTTGGCAACTCTCCCAGAAACCCTTTTCACGTTTCTGCAAGATACTGCTGGGGCAAAGTTGCTAATCTACAACTGTGCTGCAAATCTCAGCCCAAGAACATATGTTCTTGTGCTGTCAAGAGAGAGAACTGCAGTGAAAACATTACATAGTGCCAACCACTCACAAAAGATATATGGGTGCTCAAGCCCAATGCACTGAGCAGAAAATTAAGACTGTTCTCATTGCTTTTCTCAAAGTGTCTGTGTCATCTATAATCAATGAAACAGCCTGAAACAAAGCACAGCCATCTCTTTGTTATCCGAGTAGCTGAAGAAAACAACCTAACATAAGAAAAGTACTGAGGACTTGTTATAGCTCAAATAACACAAATACATTCGTAAAAATTCATTGTTAGTACTTTAAGAGATTGGCGACAGGGACTTCAAAAATGCACCATTTAGAATAATAATACAAATTAAATTGTTGCTAATACTGGGAAAGGAAATGAGAATTCTTAATACCCATTCCTAAGAGAAATAGGATTGGCGACAAAAACTTGACTCACATGAAGAAATCAAGACACTGAAAACAGAAAAAAATCAGTCTAGCATAAATGAACTCAGAAGAAATTCATAACACACACTGCATAAGCAATTATTTAATTCCAGAGGTTTACTACATCTTATCTATTTAAAATAGTGATCTGCTCTATTCAAATGACTGATACATGGAGTGTGCAAAAAAGATAAAAGAAATTATCAGCATCTGTTGTACTAACTAATGTAACTTTAGTTCTTTCCAATCTTCTTGATTTAATGTTCTCTGGTGCCTTGCTTCCCATCACTACATGAGATCATACGCATTCCTTTCCAGTTTGGTCACTGTGCTCCAATAGACATGAAATATTTTCAGAAAAATCAAGAGTAAGTACATGCTGAACAACTAATGATGCAAGAAGACTAGTGTGAAGGATTAGCTGCAGTTCAATTCTCTCCAATTTCTGCTAACTTCAGACACTCAAAGAGATCTGATTATGCTATGTATAGCCCCTCATATCTGTGCTTGTGGAGTAAAGAAGTGTCATCTCATTATGATTTCACAAAAATTAACTGAAAATGTTAATACTTCAAATGGATTAGATAATAATTTTTCTTCTCTGAATCAGATTAGTATAAAACACATTTTTACAAAGCAACACACACTTCTGTGCCACACCAGTACAAGTGGCAGAAAACATACTATTGCCTGCCTGAAATCCTGATTAAGCAGAAACCTAATGATACCACGTTAAACTGACACCTCTGCATGAACGGGGACCTCAATGCCTATGAGCACTGAGCTTTTACAGATGCTTTTGAAATGACCAAAAGCCCACTGAAAATAGTTTGGTTCATTAGCAGTATATAAAGACTTCTTTATTTGGGGTGTGTGAATCCTGACTGCTGAGACTTAGTTTGCATTTATACTACACAGAATTAATAGGAATGAAGGGAAAAAAGGAAAAGCTATAATAAGCTGCATATTTTCCAAGAGGACTTTGTGTTGTGTAGTCACAATGGCAAGCAAAAGTGCAACATTCTTTTGAAATTAATCATTTCTATTAGAAAACTCACATTTTTTATTTTTGAGTTTGTCTGCAAGTTACCATCACAATTATGGGCAATCTTGGGATATGTACAAAAGGGCATGCTTCTTCCAATTTTTTCAATACTGCACTGAGAAGAGAGCCTCTTGCTGAATTCTCTAGCAAATAATGTAATTTGTGCAGTGATACTGAAATCATATTGAAAAAACGAAGGAAAAGATACTCATTCTACATTTCACTGTTTTATTTTTAAGACTGTTATCAAGGAGAGAAATGATTTGCAATTTGTGTTTTGTATTACTTGACTAGAGCCTCAGAAAGTACAAATTAGCAATGCTGTGTTAGCAAGACAAACCAGACCAGCTGTGGGCATGCAGATTATTCACTGACATTAGGCCTTCTACAGAGATCAGTAAAAATTATTATAGACATGGCCTATTAGCATTAAGAAAAAGTTGAAAAATAAAAACTTTGCAGAATAATGAGTAATCAGAGGTTCAACTACAGCTAATCACAAAAATCAAGTTTTTAGAGTCCCTGCTGTGGGCATCACCGAGACTCTGTGAAGGGCAGGACACATGTGATTCAAACACTTCTCTGCTGCTGATGGGGTTTGGTGGACAAGGTCAGAAAATACAAGTTTAAACCAGGAGCAGATGAGAGAAGGAGAAAACAATTCAAGATTCATGCACATTTGTCATTTATTTAATAAAGAGGGAGAAAGAAATATACCTTTCTTTCCTGAGCACTGGGCACGCCAGGGGTGTTCTGCTTGAGGAAGCCTGCTGTTGTGGACCACCTGGTAGGGTTTTTCCGTGAAGGCTCTTCTGAAGAAAAATTTGTGTCACTCACAGAGGTTGAGAGGCCAATCAGTGCAGGGTCACTACTACGTCGGACATGGAGAGGCATATCTGAAGAAAAAAACAGACAGTAAATAAACATTGACTAGATTTAAAATGTTTTTGACAAAGGAGAAATATTTTTTCAAGCTCTGGGAGGGTGGCTGTGACCGAATGTGGTTTCACAGAGTAAGGAGTTATTGACCTCAACATAGCTCCTCAAGGACAAAGTCTGTTCCCTCAAAACCACAGCCTTGCTGCTTGGCTGCACAAGGAGAAAATGAAGGGAAAACCAAACTCTGAACCTAGCACAGCTCAGTGGCCTTCCAAGTACAAACACAGCATCCCTCCTATCTGTTGGGTGTCGTGCAAAATAAAAAGATGCAACATAAACTTGAACAATCAGCAGGCTAAGGTGCCATACAGGTATTTTAAAGAGTAAGTAGCCAAAGCCTGGTGACAAAGTAGGATGACGTGTCCCCCACCCCACTGCCAGGGCTGCAGCCTGGGAACTGCTAGCACCACTGCTGCCAGGAAGCTGCAGGCCAACCAAGGCAGCCTCTTCACCTTCTAAAATATACTCTGCATTTCTTTCTCACAACTTATGGAAGAGACTGTTTTCTACTCTGCATTCTTCCTTTGCCTCTTCCGGACAGCTCAAACAAGATCTGTGCTGACTTACCCTGATTCCCTTAGCCTTCCAGCTGGCATGACTGACAGGAGAAAAATATTTCATTAGTAAAAAATGATGCAGCAGGCAGGTAGACTGATTGGAAAGAGATAAGGTTTTCTTAATATATGTAGAGGTCACATCCATTCTGGAAACTTTGATGGTACATTAAAGCTAGTTTCTTTTGAAATACAACTTAATTTTTTCCAATTTCATTTATTATCCTACAACAAATACCCACACATCTATCCTCTCCTTGCCTGAACAGAAGTTTCACTGCCTGAATTTGTGACCTCTTAGTACTCTCCCACTCAGCATCAGAACAGAGAGGCTGTGATTTATCAGTTTTATTTCTCTTTATTGCTGCACTGGGAACTCTGAATGCAAAGTGCAAAGGAAAAAGGTGAAAGCGATGGCACGAAAGCAGTTGAGTCAGTGGGAAAGGCACAGTGGGCAACACCTGAGGATAAAAACCAGGACTAGGTTTTAATGCTTTGATGAAACAGTTCCCAAGGAAACTGAGGGTGCATGTCTGGCAATACTAACAGGAAAAAGTGACAGGAGTTGTTTGTTAAATGACTTGTCTCAATCTTGACAATAGCTTCATGTTAATGTTACATTTAATAATATTAAAGAATCTTATTTTGCAGGGCATTATAAACACACTGAGGAATACAGTAAGTCATGCCACACAATGAAAATATGGGAGTTTTTTTAATCCACTAGGCCTCCTGCTGCTGAGATACAAACAAGTGTTACGTGAGCAAACACCAAAACAGTTAATCTATTTCATGCTCATTCTGGCAAACAAGAATAACAAAGAATTAATGTTTTTTCCCCACAACTGTTATGCTATTTCTCTTTCCTTTCAATTTCTTTTTTTTTTTTAATTTTCATAACAAAAGGTAATTTCCAGCAAATAAAATGCTTTCTTTTACAAATATGTATACACATATTTATACACATATACATAACTGTATAATGGAACTAGAACTAATTAAAGGAATATTTCATGAAAGATCACTAATTATGCAGGAAAGTCTTAATGGTCAGAGTTAAGTCTGCTAAGCATTTGATTTCTCAGATATACTCATAGACTCTAATAGAGAGTTTTCCTTTGACTGCCTTGTTTTCAACTACTTCAGGTTTCATGAAGCAGCTGAAGAAAAAGCATCTCCTTTCCCCCTCAACAGCAAACACCTGAACAGTGCCCTATCAAACCACAGGAGATCTCTGAACAAAGGTGGCTCAGCTGCAGCCCCAGCCAGCAGGATGAAGTGACCCCTTCCCAGCAGTGCCCGTGCTGCTGGCGCAGCCCCGAACACACACTCTCCTTTATTAGATCAGCCTGAGCCAAAAAGGGGCTCTGTAGTATGTAGTGCCACTTAAGAAAAATACCAACGTATATTTATTCCAAGCAGCAGCCTGTGCATATTATCATGTTTGCCTTCGCTACCCACCCCACAACAGAGAATTACAATTTTCAAACATGAGTTCATTTGCTCCTTATGCTTGTGCGTCTATATATAAGCATGCTGATAGCAAAATGTTCTTGTATTT
The DNA here is from genome assembly GCA_013397115.1 of Edolisoma coerulescens. Taxonomy (NCBI): domain Eukaryota; kingdom Metazoa; phylum Chordata; class Aves; order Passeriformes; family Campephagidae; genus Edolisoma; species Edolisoma coerulescens. The sequence goes on along the minus strand of VWZW01004314.1, from coordinate 1,786,746 downwards.
TTACACTTCTTCTTCAAATTGCTTGACAAAACAAAAGTTCAGTTGGGTGAACTTCTGTAGAAGAGAAGCCAAATTGCCAACAAAGAAAGAAAAGATGAAACTGGAAATCAAGCCAGCGTTTCTGGAGAGGAGCAAGCCATTATCTCTGCCTTGGCTTTAGCTTTGTAGTGGAAACTTGACAGTTTGCACAATGGTGAGCAGAGACTCTTCAAAATCCAGGTAGTCAATTATGCAATGGAATTCCCAAATATTATTATGCTCCAGAGAAAACATTAACAGGAGAAGCTTTTTTACAAAATCTACTCACAGATGAGCAACCTTTATTATGACCAGTTTCATTTCAGTAATGTTAGCTATTGAGATATTTTCAGACGTTTACTGAACGTTTCATCAGATCTTAAAAAAAAAAGGGTGTTCTGTCAATAAAAAGATACAAATTATCTACTCTAGTCTCTTCTTACGAAAAGGTTCCATACATAAAGAAAAGTGATTTGTTTTACTAAGAAAATACCGCAATAAAGTGAATTATGGAAGAAAAAAAATTGTGTGTGTTGCATCTATGTATCTCCCAATTTAACAAGAAATTTAAACATATGGCATTATTTGTTTTATTACGGGAATGGGACAGTCACACAGAGCTGGCTCTAATGCATGCTGCTTGGCAATGGTCAATAGGTCTTAATCCAAGAACTAAATCTTGTTCATACTATGTTAACCACAAGCTGTAAACATAATCTCCTGCATTCTCTTCAGTTCTGTTCTGAGAGACCATTCAAACTTGGGTTTCATACTCTCCATTAAAACAACAACATAAAAGAATATATTGAACAGATTTTTTTTTAACCAATATATTGTTGGTTACAATCCTCTAGTTTACAGAATTTGAATAGAATTTATAGATTTGAAGAGGATATACTTTGAAATATTAAAAGCAAAATCAAAGAAAAGGAACTTAATAATTAAACCACAAGATGAAGTACGCATGGGACCGATGCAATGTCACTGATTCCAGGATGATGGCTGATACTGTTTGAAGTCTGTGGTTTCTTTGAAGAGTGGATAAAACAGCAATGAACTCTAATCACAAGGCTTCAAATTCTCTGTGGCACTAATGCACTGTAAATATTGATTTGCTTCTGCAGCTAAGGTGCCTTTTAAATAAGCACTTGAAACGGTAAATCTAATAATGAATTACAGGAAGTTTTAAAAGTCTAAGGAATAAAGAAAAATTAAATTAAAAATCCTGAAAGTTACCACTAACTCAGTTCTTGAGCCACATTCAAGGTCTTGAAGTATTCAACCAAGAGTCAACTTCTGAAAGAATTATGTTGACAGAGAATCCCATTAAGTTATGTATACAGCCAGAATTCTGCTAGAAAATGGTTATTTGTAGGATAGATCCAAGCTGTATAACAAAATGCTCACATTCATAATCATGAATTTCTGACTGGAAGTCTCATTTTATTAAAAGCAACAGAAGTTTCACTATAAATTATAGAAACAGCCAATACACATTTTATAACCATCTTTATATGCTAAGAACATGGAGTTGTACCTTTCCTTCCTGCCAGCAATTCCATTTTTATTTTAAAAGGGTCATCACCTTCTCTGATTTTCAAATATGCTCATGAGCAAAAGCATTTGAGGATCTGGCAAGTTTCATCCATAAAGCTGAGTGTGTCGTCCTGCATGCAGGCACTCAGCACAATGGATGGTGGTCCCCCAGAGCAGAGCTAATATATACCTTCCCATACCAATTTCCTCTTGGATGTCAGCTTGGAGGGCATGACTAGAAAAATACATACTTAGATTTATATACCATGCCCAAGATAATTTTACTCTGTGAAGGTTTCAACTGATGGTTCAGCTCCCCAGTGCCACTGCACTTTGTGCAATTTGGTGTGCAGGGAATAAAGGCACAGAAATGAAAAAATGATCTTAGAGTCATTTCTGGCCATCTCAGACCATCAGGCTCATGGCAGATGAGTAGACTGGAAGAGGACTTTTTTTTCTCTCTACACTCTAGAGACGTCTCTGGGAAAATGAAGAATCGGTAAAATCAAAAAACTCTGTGGGAAAGAGTAGATTTTAACAAAAAAGCTGATCAGGTTAGACAGAGTTCCTGAAAGTGATCCCACAGACACGTATGTACATCAGGGCGCACGGTATACACAAGACACACATAGATCCTACGTCAGAATCAAAAAAACAGTCTGGGGATGGGAGATAGGAAGTGAATAGCTTTGCTGTCTCCACCGCCCATCCAGCTCATCATTCTGCTCAAATCCTAATCTGAAGCCCAAGAGAAAGGATCAATCAGGGTCATCCTGTGGCTGAGGAAAGCAGGACTGCTTCTTTCAGCTTGAAGTACTTGAAACTACAAGTTAAGGCTTTGTCTATATTTAACTGAAATATCTCTTAAAAAATATTTAGATTAGCCTTGAGTTTCACACTCCAGCACAGCTCCTGGAGTTCTGGTTCCAATTTCAGTAGGTTCAATTCCTCTCCTTGTTCCACTCAGTTGGACACAGCAAGAGCCAAACATCCCTTATGATATTCAAAAGCTCAAATCCCCATACCAGTTCAACTTTCATATTTGCAAACCTCTAAAGAGGTGATGGTAACTTCCAAAGACCACCGAGGCTGTTGTACACTGGACTATGGATAGAAGAAAAACAGCCGGAGACAAAAACCAGCTGATTGTGAACTTGCCTACGAACTGCATTAAACCCTAGCAGCAGCTAACATAAGCAAATCCTTCTCTACAAGGTTAACAAAGCCGTGCAAATCAAATGTGGCCATCTTGAATTAGAAACGAAAAGAGAGAGAAAGAAAGAAACTTTAAGCCATTCCAAGAGGTGAAGAACCACGGCTGGGACAAAGGCACCACCTGTCCTGAAGAAGAAAACAGGCACACTATAGGGAGATGACAGCTGGGAGGGACACAAAACAGGAGCACTGCAAAGCTACCACCAGTTGCAGATCTTTTTAGAAACATACGTTTGAATGTCACGTTAAAGGAGGAGGATACACATATATATTATACATATATATATATTTATACACAAACCACCAACTCTCTCCTCATGGCCCATGAATTCTCTCCTAGAATCCATTCCACTTCTAAATAATGATTATTTTTAAAATAATTTGCAGCATTTCTGAATGGCAAAATCTCCGGAATTTGTTTATTTGTATTATTCTCCACCAAGTTTATCCTTCTGTCACTAGTTACCTCCCCTTCCCTAAAAAACTCTCTCTTCATACGTCACATACATCTCAATTCTCCCCTAAACAGTGCTACACAGCACATAACCTTTGCCTCTTTTATTTCTCTATTGCTGTTCATTTTTGTAACTACTATTCCAGTCTTAACTTGTTCAGAAGGCACCCAGAATAGTGAATTTCTTTTATGAAATACCCTCAGCGCTGTTTAAATCCTCCCCGTCATTTTTTGAACTTTGATGCTAATACATAGTCAACAGTAATCACATTTGGGTATTTTATTGTCATGGTATCAACCCAGAACATCCACAGAAATCCTAAAACTTTTTCTGCAGTCTCACTCCAGCATCTGTCTTGATAATTGAAGTATAAATTCAGTTTAGATCAATGTTCTTATACATTATCTTCTATTTATTCAGGCTGAATCAAACTGTATTCAGTGGTGTAGTACATCTCTGTTGGGTTATATATCTTTCTTTCATTCATGCTATTCTATTTTCCCAGTCTATCAACATCTGGAAATTTAATTAACATACTCTTTACAGTACTGATTCGCTCAGATTTAAAGATGTTAAATAAAACCAAAAGAGACAGGAGGCCTCATGAAACCCTATTGGACAACAATCTCTAGATTAAGATTGCCTTCAATTTTTAAGATTTCTGTGCTGATTTTTAATCCATACTGAAGTGTTTATGGTCACATTTGAAGACATTTAAATTTCTATCAAATGCTTCTACATTTGCAAATATTACATGAATTACACAGCATTTACCTGCAAATGCCAATTATTTTGTATTCATGGCTTTCCCTTTCAGAATTACAAGAAAGGTGACACAGTTGAGATAATTAGCATTTCTCTACTTGAAAATATGTTTATGAAAAAGATCAATGTCTGAAATTAATTCTTCTACATTCAGAACTCTTGGTTAAATAACAATACTTCCACTGCTCCTACAGAGAAAAAAATCATTGTTTTCCACAATTCTGGATATTTATAACTACTTCATGCACAAACCAACTGTTTTCAGTTGTTCTTCTAGCAATTCATCGTCAAACAACAGCTTATGTACTTCTCACAGACGTATTTTCAATGTTATCAAATATTCTCTGTTTTCTTGTATCTTTAGTTTTAAAATGGCATGTTTATGAGCGTTAGCACATGAAATCATGACAAGTCACCATTAGCCTGTTTTCCTCCCACCACTGCCCCTCTGGCAGGCAGCCACACCAGGAGCGGGGCAGAGGCTGGGCCACAGCACTAAAAATGCACAGCGTGGTCTGGCAGATGGCAGACGAATGCAGCAGGTCGTGTCCCCAACCATGACATAAATGTAGAGAAAAGACACTTGGCTGTGTAAAACACACAAACAGAAGCCCACTGCATGCTAGCACACCTTTAAGAAACATAGGACACTACGTTAGCATGCCTATGATCAAAAGTGACTCATAGAACAATAAGATCATTTCTGGAAGAATGGACAAGAAAGAATGCAAACGAGCCACCAAAAAAAGTCTTCTTACAAAGCAGATGAAAGAAGTAAAGTCTTTACTTTCCTAGTATAATTTTCAGTTTCTTTTAATAGAACCTAAGTTTTCCATTTTCCTAACCATGGCTGCTCAATGACTTTGAAGTCAGAAATAAAAAAACAACCTGCCACAGTCATATTTTAATAATGAGGTAATGTTAAATCCTTATCTTGAAAGGCCTTTAAAATAACAATCTTCCTTCTCTTTCTCTAATATTCTTTCTTCTTACTTTTGAATACTAAGATTCAGGAAGAAAATTATGATTGCACCCTGAAACTCAATTTACTTAGACACTGACTTTTAAAGCTAATTAGAGAAAGATCTTTAAAACTGAAATTAAAATTTAATTACCTACACCCTCTCTGTCTCTTTTCTCTGGGCTCTTTTCTAAAATGCAAATATCTTTGCATGCCAAAAGAAGAGACAAAAATGTCAGATTTTACAAATGTTCTACTCATCTCTGTCAAAAAATTGTGTTTCAGTATATTCTAATGAGCTATAGTCTCAGGGTTTTGGGTACATTCTTCATGGATTTCCTTAAAACATGCTGGATTACCTCTTTACCTATTTTCATGCTACTGCTACACACATAAGAAAAATGCACTTCTAGTCCCCCAGATGCCAAAAATTTTTGCAAAAATTTGTGCCTTACTTCTTCAAACAGTTGTGCGACAGTAGAAACATCATCAACTTTGCTGCTGCTGAAGTTACTTTGCTTTCATTAAAGATCATGCCTTGCTAATAATACTATGATTGATATTTAGTTATATTATAATGAAGACACTGTATTACACATCTTCATTCTGCAGTGCAAGCAAGAGTTTACAGTGACAGGAACAAATTCCTGGCTGCTTTGAGTTGATAAAACTTCATCACTCTGAGACACAGGAAGGAAGTTGGCAGATATTTTTCTTACCACAACTTTGAAAAATCCCCTGAAACTTAATGGAAAAATTCCTCCTTTTAGTAAACATAATGCAGTGCTATGAAAACTGTTGATTGTTTATGATCTAAATGCTTTGGGTAGGCTCAGAAAGGAAGGAAGACGTTTGCAATGTTTTCCTGGATAGAAGAGAAAAAATACAGATGCAACAATAGGATTTAGATGGTAACTTGAACAGCTCAGTTGGGAAGAACAAGGAATAATGTAACGTATAATACACAGTACAGTTCTTTCATCTGTGAGTTTCAGAGAAAACCCGCTGTGGTTACCAATGCCATGACCCCCTTCTGGTCCCCAGGCCACCACTGTGCTTTTATGTGAGGAGGAAAAGGGGTGGGGAGAAGTGCAGTACCCTGCAGTACCAGATTTGAGGGGTTCAGTACTACTTGTTAGTCTATTCTGTTGTTAGTCTATTCTACTTGTTATCTATTTCTGACTTATCAGACAATAAAGTTTCTTTCAACATCTGTTGCCAACACAGCCTCGTACATCACTACATGACCTCATATGTGAAGTGAGAATTCCTGTGTGGATCATACGCAGATGCCAAAGAGTTAAACATGCTTAATTGCAATTCAGCAGGTACGTGTGTAATTAGCAAGAGATTTGTCACTACACAAGTCCTTACAAAGCTGCTTCTGGAATCTCTCCCCTTCCCTACTCTTCATCAAAACCTAATGCCTCATGCACTGGCTCATGAATTACATCACAAACTGACTTGACAGAAAAGTAAAGGCCTGCACTGCCCAGATGTCGCTGTGGAACCGCCAGCCGCGCGCAAGAACCAGGCTGGATCGGGTGAGGCGAAATTCTGATTTTATTATTTAATTCTAAAACTTATGTAGACTTTTGAAAGTTCCTTCGGATTGGGTCAATTCAAAACCTCCCCTTAGGCTGATAGGCCAGGCTGAACTGCCCATCTTTCCAGAGACAGTTCCAAGAACATCTAAACCTTATCTTTATCTATAAAACACAGGGAGAAGAAGAGAAAAATTGTCATGGGAAAGAGCCTGTGCTACCACACCCAGAGGGCTGCGGAGCCTCCAGGCTGTCCATCAGCATTCCCTCTGCAGGAACTGCCCAGTGAAGGAAACCCTACACACCTGCTGCTCCCGTGGCAAATGGCAAGGAAACAAAAACCTACAGCATTTCTGACGAGGTTTAGAACAGAAAAAAGCCCCCAGACTTCTGGATTAGTAAGACATCATGATGGCACCACCACTGAACAGTCTGGTGTGTACACAGGGTACAGGAAATAAAGGGTGGCAGCAGGGATCCTACCGGTGTCCAAATTACGGGAACAATGAACAAGTTACGTATGATGGTTGTTTACCTCATTTATTTCTGAAGCAGTAAGGGAAGAGGTATTTCTTTGCCAGTCATCAGATGAATGCTCAATCTTTGGAGGTGTCTGGCTGTTAATCTGCTACTTCTCCATGTTTGCGTGGAGAAGTTCCTTGCCACTGAGCAGGCACTTGGCAACCCTCCTTTTCTGGCTGGGGTGAGCATGGCTGGCTCCAGCCTTGCTCTACTGCAGAGAAGTTCAGAAGCCATCAAAAACTGAGCTGGGGGTTTTTTTGAGATATAAAAGTGATCCTGTACATCACAGGCCACTGTCAAGCTGGACAAGGCAGCAATTTGGGGATATCAATGCCTGGAGGTGTATCTGAACCTGAGTTACACAAAATCCAAATAGCTTTCTTACAGAAATTATTTAGAGACATTTTTAACTGAAGTATAATAATAACGACAGCCAAGGAAACTTGACCACAATCATTTAAAGGGTTGGGTTTTTTGGACAGAAATTGTATGTGCATAGCTACTGCACAAAATACAAAAAAAAATAGAACATGTGGGAAGGAATAGCCTCTATGCACACTACTGAGTTTCCAACACAGCAAACAAAATTTACAACTAACATCTACAATAAGAGAGAGTGAACATAGTCTTGAACTTCTATTAAAAATTACCAACAGCTTCTGCAATTTTAATGGCACTTGCTCTTGTTTCCATGACAGAAACATTTACTAGGATTATTAGAAGCATGTTGGTACATTCATGAAACATGCTCTCATTATCAAATGCTCTCTCATTATCAAATCTCTGTGAGTTAACGTTCCACTGGACTCCTATCTGCTGATGATGACCAAGAACAGCAAAAGATCTCAAGCAGAACTAGGAAAAGGCCACGTCATGCCACCCCATGTGCTCAGATAAACAATATTTAGCAGAAGGCTCTTCTGCACGCAGGGACTAATACAGCTCAAAGGCAAAGCACAGAGCATAAAGATCTCAAGAATATTATTTTCTGTCATTCAGCTGCAAGTATCAAGCTGAATCCCCACAGACAAATCAAGAATTTGCGTGTTTAAGTAATGAGATGAAATGCCACCAACCCTCCTCATCCACAGGGGATGCACGGCAGCAGAGCTGCCATGGCCATGACATGGGAGGGCAGATAGTGCTGCTCTCTGCAGCAGATGTGACATTGAGTCTGACCTTTCATTGGGGGTAGGTCAGAGAACAGTCTGGCAAGCTGCAAAGTTTGGTGACTACACAAAACTAATGGTGACCAAACAAGGTCTTTCCAGCTACAAAATGGGGAATAAGAAGCTCCAGCTTCAACACAACATGCTAAAATCTTCCTGTTAACTCTTAACGTTAAAGATCACCTTCTGCAGAAAACTCCAGTGTTCCCAGCAGCCAAACAGTAAGACAATTTAGACTACACTGGAAGTTGCTGTTAAATTGCTCAGAGAATGCCCACAATGGGACAATAATGTGTAACACCTGCTGTTCTCCAAGGGGTGACAGACCAACAGACATCCTTCATTCTTCTTCTTTTCTAGAAACAGATATCCACTTACTGTTTAAAACCATGCCTAGTGAGCAGTAGGAAACTAGCGCTGCTTGAAGCATGTCCAAAGTTGAGCATCTTTACATGTACTTTTCAAAGTCCCCTACAACAACAGGGAGCATAAATTGTTCTCTTCTGGAAATGAAGAACATTGTCTACACTTAGAAAAACTCTGGCAAGGCCTTTTTTTTTTTTTTTTTCATTTTTATCCCCCCCCCTGTTGGTTTTTTTTTTCCCATTCCTCTCCTTCTACAGCCTTGGAAACATGCAGTTACACTGCATGCTTAATTATGTGCCTCTCACTCCATTTTTTTTATTTCACATTGCCAAACCTGAAGAGAGTAAAAGATTATTCCTAAAAGTTCAAAACCAAGAATAAGCCAATAGGAAGAGCTTCAACTGAGGTTCAAAGGAAGTCTTGCTACATGAAAGACAGTTTGTGAATTTTTGGATCAATGACTTTTCATGCTTGCAGTTGCCAAATTTCATTAGAATTTGTGATTGGTTCTAGCCCAGAGATGAAGATCATCTTTCTTAGTGGGGAAACAGCTTTAGCCAGAACTAACAGAAGATATTTACTGAAATACTATGGTATATACTTCATGCCAGAATTTGTCAGATTCCCAGCAGCTAACTTTTCCAAGCTGTCTCCACACCACAAGGCTCCCTCCTTATCTCATCCTAGAATGTGATACAATAATTTCAAGTATCTGCATGCAGAGAAGGAACATGAGGTGGACAAATTTTATTTTACAAAATCTATACCTTTTTTATTATTATTAATACTGTTATCCATTTTATGCTATTAAGGAGTTCTCATTTTGTTTCATTCTTCAAAGGAGATTAATAAGGTAGTTATTTTTCTGCAGCCCAAAATGTATTGATACACTGAAATGGGAAAAAGAGCGTACTGCCAGCATATATTACTTGGTCTTCTTCCATTAGCATGAGTAATTGGAGGTTGTTGCTTGAACATAAGGAATGTCAACAGATTCAAAGGAAAATCAATAGCCCAGGACAGGTTATCCTGGAAATGGCCTGCAAGTAGCAAGCTGGACAAGAGGACTCTGCAAAACCCCTCACACTCTGCACTCTACATGAAGCAGAAAAGAACATGCTGTTCCAACTGGTCTGGCAACTGAATGGCTCCTTCTGCACCTGAACCCAGACAAGCACCTCATGCACTTGTACACCTTGCTCTCTTCCAAGACCTCCCTGCAGAAAGACTGTAAGTTAACAAAATCTCTGCTGAGGATGGACAGAAGGAAAATCAGGAAAACAAAGGAACTGCAGTTGTTCTAGTTCCCATGAGACTATGGCCAGGGCTGTTTTTCACGCAGGCTGATGCACAGAGTGCTCACTTCCCTGAATGCCACACACCCAGACACAGCCCCGCAGCATCAAGGCTAACGACCTCGGTCCCTGTGGAAATGTACCCAGGAGTAAAGCAGGAACATGGAAAGGTCACTCTCCATCCCACTGCCAACAAGGAGACACAAAGGAAGAGCTACTTTTCTAGCTAAGTGCCCCAGCTGCACTGGGATGCCAGTCAGGATGTAAAGGACAGCTGGAAGAGCACGATTGCATCCAGTCCTCAGCATCCACGGGCTTCCCCTACCTACCTTGTACCTGCATATCCATAAGATGCTCCTGTAATAACCAAAACCAAAATTCTGTGTAATAATACTTTTAGCTTAAGTTAATTCTTCACAAAAGTTCTGTGGAATGAAATTCCTCAAAATTTTCCACTCCTCAAAAGAAAGTTATCTTGCATAACCCCTAAAAGAAAGCCACAGGAGAAGAGAGCCATCTCTTGTACCGATGGAGCTATTTCTTTAATGTACCTGAGAGCAAAGGATTTTAGGGAACAAGTCCTATTGCCATCATTTTTATATTATACTAGAATTTAGAACACTTCCTAGTAGTAAGATCTCCCTAGCATATTGATTTTCAATCCATGCATCCTTACATGGCTTGTACAAAACACCTGGCCATCCACAGAATAAACAGAAGGAAGATGTACAAATGACTCTGAGTAGCAGAACATCCACAGCCTCTCACAGATCCTCAACTTCTCTGCAGCGTGCACCACACAGTCAATGTGCTTCCAGCAGGAACCACCTCTGTTTTTTGAAGTGCTTAGTTAAAAATCTGAAAATTAACTCTAAATGTTCTTTTTCTATACCATTTTTACATTAAATATTGTGCTTCTGACTAAAAACCATTTTACTGGTTAATAAAAGTAGCTATCTTGAGTTTTATGCAAAATAAGAAAGCAGAAAAATAGATTATTATTGTTTAGCTATCTATGTTCATGCAATCTCTGAAGGCAGAGTATTTTAATAACTATGAGTGCTAGTGTATTTAATATTTCATATGAGATGTCAAAAATCTACTGCATTAAATAACATCTAAGATATTTACTCATCACTACAAATACAAAGGCTACCTAAAACAGAGAATGCTCATGCAAATGTTTTTTAAAATCACCCCAGAACAAAAGTAAATTTGTATTCACACAAATACATATTAGCTTTAGTTGAGATTTTGTCTGTAGAGAAACTAAAACATTATCTTTTATATCATTCACATGAACACTAAAAATACTTCTTAAATGTATCTGAAACTAAATAGCTTTCTTAAGATAAATTCATTACTTTGGTTCTTCTCTGGAATTTTTAGAACTATTTTAAAAGTTATTAATTCATGACAGAGTTCACCTTTTTTTTGTTAGATGAGATTTTGATTTATGTATTTTTCAAGCTTTTGAAAATACTTCCAAAAGATGTTTAACATTTTCAGACTCAAGTTCAAACTTGGGAGAGAAAACTTACCCATTGGTCATGCAACACATACAAAACACAAACCTCCTCAACAATTTTGAAAAGGAAGCCAAGACTCTGCATATGTGGGAAATGAAGCTTGATTCTTAATAATGGAGAGTGTTCCATTCCCTCCACAACATAACATTTCCAATAAAGGGGCTCTTTTTTGTCATGCAAAAGCCAACAAGAGGAAAGACCACTCATGGAGGAACAACTGCTGGCTGCAGGCATTACAAAACACACAAGAGGTGGCAGACTGGGCTGCATCTTGTTCCATGCCCAGCATCAAGCAGCCCTCACTAGCCTCCCCCAGTTTTTATCAGCTCTTAGAATACAACCATCATTATACCTTTTTATGTGATTACTATGACAATTCTAATTTAGGGAAGATTAAAATAAACCAAACAGATGTATTTGGATTTTTTGAGATGACCAAAACCATTCATGCAAAGCATGTTCCTCAGAAGCAGCTGGGTTATCTCAAATACAAGTACTGGACTAAAACCACCTATCAAATAAAAGGTTTTTTGTTGTTTCCACACAGCTGATGAGAAAAGCAGTTAAACATCTCAGAGAGCTCTGTTGCTCCTCTTCAGCAGCAGCACCTCAGCAGGGCTGGAAACGGGAGTCAAAACTACCCAAGCCCACAGGCATTCCGATGTCCGCGTTCCTCACTCCTGGCTGGCACAGGCACAGCGCTGGGATGTTGGCCCCTTGGCCTGCTAACTCCAGGAGAAAGGAAGAGGCAGAGATCATGATTCTGAGAAATGATTATGCTCAGCACATCCAAAACCTACAGGCAGGTACATAATATCCCCACCAGGTCACTGGATCACACTGTCACAGATCACCACCAAACAGTCCCTTTCTAAACACAGGCGTTTTGCAGTTCTTGTCCCCGTGCACACTTTGTGCTTCAGGAAGTCCTGCGACACAGAGAGGACAGAGTGCCACCTTTTCAGTAAATGGCACTTCACAGCCCCCTTCCTGAGGGGTATTAACTATTTTGTTTCCCTTTTCACATTACAGCAGAGGAAAATGAAAGAACTGGACATCACATGCTTTGAATTGCATTCCAGTAGGATTCACCTAGAGATGACTGAAAAATAACAAGCTTAATCCACAAAAATATAATATTAAGTTCTTTAACAAAATACACTTTAGCAGATTTGCTATCAAAGAAAATCAACATCTCTCTTCCCAAACTGGATGATAAAAGTCTTTGCATGAACAAAACAAACACAAAAAGTCTTGGATCGAAATTCACTCAGCAGCATGAGGCTGAAAAAATTTTCCTGCTGATTTACTACATGGCAGTTTGCTTGTCTAGCCCTTCCAAACAGCGATCTAACACCAGTGTGAGGACAGCAAGAGGGAAAATTGCTGCCTAAGTGGCAGGTTTGTTATTGTTTGACAATTCTAAAGAGTTCACTAGAAACTTCTAAAAAGAGCATCTTTAATTCCCTGAAATTACTGATAATCGGCCAAGTGAATGGAGAACAATTATGAGGAAAATTGAATGCTTCCAAATGCCAATTTGCTGTACATCCTGAATTAATATTGCATAAGCATTTCTAGTCTCTTGCTGTAAAAGCAAAGGACTAAAAACCTAGGCCCGCAGGCAGTCTTGCACAGCTCTCCTCACAGAATTCTGTATCATCATTTTTGCATTTTATAATCATACTTAGCATTTATGTGGTGACTTACATATTTAACCTATTTTTCTTTCAAAAGAAAAAAAAAAAAAAACACATCTGTAAGGTAAACTGTCTTCTGCATTAAATGTTCAACAATAAGCAGTCACACAACAGCATGAAGCCCCAAATACAGCCAGAGATATAAGCTGGGTTTTGCTGCTAATTAAGTCAGAGCACACTTCAAGCCATTGTTGCAAAATACAGTCTTAGGAATTTTTTGTAATACAGCTTTGCCAGCAGTTGGCCGTGAAGTACAGTAAGAGAATAAATACTCTGAGAAGAAAAGGGCTCAAAACATCCTTTTCTTTTTTTTTTTTTTTTTTTCTGAGCCGAAACAGATCAGTTTCTGTTAAAGGGCCAGAAAGTATAAAAAGTTAATGCAGAATTTTTGTCAGCCTCAGTTTCATGGGTAGCAGCTGACTTGCCAGCCAGTCCCACAGGAGAACACGACCAGCCCAAGCCATGGTGACTCAACCAGATGCTGTCCATCCTCCTTAGTCTGCAATTCCTCTGCACCAAGGAGGAGCTGAATCAAAAAACAAATGCAAAAAAACCTTTAAAATTAATTTTCTCCTTTTTATCCTAAAAAAACCCAAAACACACAACAAAGCAAGACAAAACAAACCTAACCAAGTAAACAGACTCCACCTACAAACAAAATGTAGGGTATGGATGAATAGGAAACCTGGCTGCTGGAGGGTTTGCAGCAGCAAAGAGTATTGCAGCAGTATAGCTATAGATTTCTGTGGCAGACAGGATGGGAAGACTACAGAACTGGCTGGAATGGACAATGTAAACAACGAGAGAGGGTGCAGCTGGAAAAACTGCACCAAAAAAAGAAAATGTTAAGAAAATAAATACAGAATAATCTTAAGTGAGAAAAGCATAGGTCCAAGTATGAGAAGAATCACTTGCTACACGCATTGCAGCACTACTGCGAGACTCCAAACAAGACTCATAACTCAAATCCTGAAGACACCCTGTGATCATCCTGTCAAACACCTATATAAGCCCAGGTACACCATGCAATAATGTCTGCATTTAGTCTTTTAACTTCTGTTGGAAATACAGAAAAATATTGACTTTAATTTCAAGACTTCAGGAGACAGAGAATCCATCAAAGCCCCAGGACTGTCATTTTTAAAGCTCCGCAATTCAGTGAATGTCTTCTATGTCAGACAATCCACAGTTTGTGTTTCAGGAAGGTAATTCAAAATGTCATCACGCACTTATACAAATCTAACATTACACACTACCATTTTTCATTTTGTGATTAACACTTGAGAAATAACAAAAGTGTAATCATGTGGGATTATCCTTCCTTTTCAAGTCTTTAACCTTTTTTTTTGTTTTTTTCTTCAGTTTCTGGCATGGACCAGGTCTCAGGTTCTACAGACAGTTTTGCAAAGAGAAAGGGTGAGCGGGAGGGCAGCAGCAACCTACTCACTTTCATAGTCATACATCATTTACATCAGTCCTAGGGTAATTGTTTATACAGCAAAGTAACATCAAGGAAACAGTTATGTATTTTTATTTGTCCCCAGGGAGGTAAACATTGCCTGCCACTAGATCCTCTTCCTGCCCTCCCCCCCTCCCCTTTTCTGATCCATGCATCTTTGTTCTTTTATTCTTCATGCCTTCTCTTTTCCATTCTCCTTCTGTTTCTGATCACAGGCTGATACAAAGTGGTTGCCTCCTTTCTAAAATTTCCATGAGGCATCAAGTTAAACCAGATGCACCGGGTTCTCAATCTGGAAGTCAGCAAATGGAAACAGAAGGAAGGAGCATCAAGTCACCAGCTAACCTTCTCTCGGGTTAAAGCCTCATCCCCATCACACGTGCTGAGCATCTCACATTCTGCAGCTTGATAACTACAGACAGAAAGCACAGAGCACACAAAGAGCCTTCAGCAGCAGCCCTACCTTTGACATTTCCTCACTTTTCGTTGTTAAAAAATGACCCTTCAGGTATCTCACAAACAAATGACAGAAAAAATAGTGAGGGAAAAAATCAAGGAAGGAAACACAGAGCAAACAGTTTACATTGCAGTGCAAGTAATAAAATAGTTATGACTAAAATGAAACAAATGTATTTAATCTGGCTGGTCAAAAGGAAAATAAAAGTGAATTAACCACATGTATCTATGGGTGAAAATTACCATCCCTCTAGCTAAAATTATGACTTTAAGAACTTTTTCCAAGGAAGGATAAATGAAACACTGTATTTGGTTTAAATGTTACACACTCAAGGACACAAAAAAAAAAAAAAAAAAAAAAAAAAAAAGAGAGGAAATGTGAAAAAAGTCCCACAAATACAGCCTTCCTTACAAAAGCCATCCCTTTTGATACAGCATAAGATGAATTATTGGATTTAATTACTTACTAAACTTACTAAATGCTGTAAAAATACATGGTCAATGAAATGCCTTCCTCCCACAGAGGTCTGAAACTCCGTTCCTTTCTGAGGAAATTATAACTATGTAGCAGTCTTATCTGCTTTCATACGGAAAACACTGAAAACCTCCTGTCCTAGAACTCAAGACATCTGTCAGATCTGGGAGGCATAAAGTAGAGAAAAATACAACAGTGATTCACAAGGACTCAGGGCCTGTTAAACACAATTGGATTTGCAGAAAAACCTTGAAAGCATATGTACTGAGAAGATATTTAAAACATCTGGCAAAACCTGGATGAGGGGAGGGTGGAATACAAGCCCATAACATAAGAGCAAATTAAAATACTTCATTAAAAATATTTTTCACCCTTAGTAAAACATTCTGACTTTGAAAAAGAAAAATGGAAACAAATGGAGCAAAATCCTAGCCCTGGGAGAACTGAGAAACTGAGACTGGTATATGGTACATACAGCATAGCACAAATTGCTCAGTATGAGTGAAGCTGATGTACTGGCTTCAGGGTTGGAGGAGTAATTTAATATTCAATTCATGCCATAATAGGAATCCCATGCAAAGAATTCACATGCACAAAATCATTCTGGTAGAAGCTGGCTTGTACACCAGCAGCCACACCAGGCAAAGAGCACATAAACAGCTGCATCACAACCTACCCTGAACTGACAGCCATTGGGAACTGTATGGAACCTCCACACAGCAGTGAAATCACACGCACAAGCACAGCTCCCCTCCTGGAGCTTGCTCTGCTGGGCACGTGCCCGGGAGCTGCAGCAGGGACTGCGGGGTCCGAGCCCAGCGAAGGGTCCGAGCCCAGCGAAGGGTCCGAGCCCAGCCAAGCACACACCGCCCCGAGCGCTGCTTCCCTGCCTGGGCTCTGCAGCACGCTCTGGGCACGGGTGTGACCCACAGCAAACCCAGAGCCTGCACCCTCGGAGGGCAGCTGCTCGCTCCCAGCACCACTGAGGACACGGCTCAGCCATGCACTGCTTTGGTACCCCCATTTTTTACGGGCTCTCTGGATTTGCTGCCACCACGACACACTACAGCACAGCAGCTGCCAAGAAACAGAGTTTGGGATAAACTCTCCAGCTAACACAAGAAATACGCAGGCCAAGCTGCAGTAAACAAACTCCTGTGAGTATTCCCAGCTGCGGTTTCACTGAAGCTTTTTCACCCTTCACTTTTTGGGCGATAGGTTTTTAAACAGTTCAGTTTTCTCCTCCTTCCCTCCGTTGCTGCTTACACATGGCTTCTCCTCCTGGAGCTCCTGGAGCAGCACCCTGGCAGTGACCTCTCCTCGAGCCTTCAGCTGCACGTCCTGCTCCCCCGGTCACTGCCGAAGCACAAACCAGAAATAATATCTCAGCACCAGCACTAACTGGAAACAGATCTTCCCCCTAGCCTTTAAGGGTGGAAGAACTGAAAATACTTATTACACTGTAATGTTATGTTTTAAGCAACATAACAAAGAGCTATGGGAAAGCAGGATTACGGGAACACTTTGCCCACTTGTGTTTTATTACTTTAAAGGTGAACTTAAAACAGAGGTAGAGGTAAATCATCTACATGTACAATACTCACAGAAATATTGCCTACTATGTCAAACTAGAGCAGTAACTTTATTCACTCACTTAATGGATATTTCCCATGGATAAATGTCATGCAGTTCATTTGATAGAGCAGTTTCATGTTTTTTTACTGCAGTCAGACCTTCGTTTTTATTTATTTTTCCATGAGTCAAGAGCCCAACTAAAATTTTAAATAAAACATGAAGAGACTATACTATGTAAGACCCTTCAGATGGAAATCATTGTGAAAGTCAGGCAGTGTTTGACCTTAAATCTCTCTGTCATCTAATGAAAGTCTTAAACATCAGAGCTAAAAATGGGTTGGAACAGAAGAAGCAAGCGTCCTTTTTATATTTCATGGAGAAAGCTCTCATATGCAGAAAACCTCCAAAAAGCCCAAAAGCAGAGAGATCAAGTCAGGACTTACCAAAGAACACTGAAAGACTTATTTGTGTACTATATAAGGCTGGTTAACAAGGCACATGTGTCCATTCTCCAACTTGTTAGAAACTGGTGAACATGATTTTATTCCTTTACAATCTACTAAAACGAACTGCTAGCATTGCTTCAAATGTTCTTTCATTTGAAACAGTTTCAGCAGTTGTTGCCCATCATTATTCTGTCTGTAAACTTGCAAATGCATTTACTTTAATAGCCTATATTTGAGGGGCTCCTTTACCCAGCCACCCATACAGAGGCTGAGCGTGTGTACAGAGAACTTTCCAAAGCCCATGGGGAGCCAGGATACCCTGAACATCAGGAAAGGCGGGATGGCTGTAACACCCTGCACGGTGTGGGAGGGAATGGGGTACAGAGACACTCAACTGCATGGAGCAGTGAAGACGACTCATGTGCTTCAGACCTCATTAACCCCGCATCATGCTTATTCCTCCAGATTTGGGCTGGCTTTCAGTGCCACATGGAACCTCTAATTTTCCAACATCTGAGAACACATGGCAAGAAATAACACGGCTGCCCCTTTGCAGAGGTTTTCCCATTTGGGAGCAGCACCACAAAGTGACGAGATACCAGTGTCAGACCCAAGGCAGATGGCACTGTTGGTTTAACCATAAAATTCCATCCAAGTGTCTCAAACTCAATTTTACTCTGAAAAAAATCCAACACTCATGACATACTGTCCACAACCCAAATATACTTCCCAAGCATAATTAAGGCAGTGCAGGAACTTCCTGGGGCCATGCAAAATTAGCCTTTCTCTTCCAAATTTGCAAACGACCTCTTCTAAGGCAACAAAGTCAACATCCTACTTCATGATTTTTTTTTAATCTTTCATGTAAGAATTTACTTTCATGGTGTGAGTTAAATCATAGGCAGAATGGGACTTGCAGACATGTATTTTGGAACTGATCAACTCCATTCCTCTCCCATCAATAGAGATTAGTCAGTGCACCTTGTCTAGGCAATGGTCCATTTCACCCTGAAATAAGCTGTAAAACAGGTCAGATGAACACATCCTAAAGGTGTCCACAAATGAGAAACTGGGCTGCCTTGAGCATTTAGCTCAGATGCAGAACCTGAAGTCTGTTGGTATTAACCTCATCAGTCACGTCTGCTTTGAATCAGCTGTTGCCCAGGAATTGCCAAAAAGAGTCCAGTTTTACTTTCAGTTATGAATATGAACAGTGCTGTACAGAGAACTGAATCAAATCCAGCCCCTCAGGGTAAGGTTTTAATGGTTGATCAAAGTTTGCTTTGAGAAGCCTAGTTTCTGACTCATATGCACAATTTTTGGAAGCTAATGCAAGCTTGCTCCTGCTGCCTTTGTACAGCCCTTTACTGCAGCATGCAAGCAGTAGCAACATTTTAACTTAACCTAAGCACCACTGTTTGCTTTTGCTTGTAATCCCACATGGTCCCCAACTCCCTGTCTACAATCATTTCTACTTTCTGTAAATCCAAAACCATTGATAGAATTAGTTACCTATATCTGTAACAGAAGCTAGAAACACAGACCTGGAACACAGCCCGAGTTCACATTCCCTCCAACCCCAAACAGCCCAGCTCTGGCATCAGCCCAGGCAGTAAAAGCCCCCACCACCGAGGTGGCAACTGTGTCACGAAGGGGACCCCGTCTGTCCCTGCAGTGTCACGGGAGGGGAGCTGAGCTGAGGGTCCCTGGCTGCAGGGTAGTTGGGGACACTGAGCTACCCTGAGCCGAGCCAAGCTGTGACCGCAGGAGAGCAGGTGCTGGGCTCATGCCGCGCCTCAGACCAGGCCCATGGGCCCAAGCTGAGCTTGCCACCTCCACGGCATCCAGTGCCAAGGGTCAAAAAGAGAAAAGTTCTTCTAAATACATACACTTTATTCTCACCCTGAATGCTTCATCTGCCCCTAACACAAACCCACAGCATTCTGAAGCTGGCACTCATCTTAATTACATAATTCATTTACGATTAACAGCAAGAGATGGGTAGGAGAAAGAACAAATTTTATCTTTTTTTCAAGTATGAAATAAGGCAATAAATTAATGGAAAGTTATTTCTCACCCACTCCTTTATTTCAATATCATGTTTCAGTCCTTTTCAGTGCATGAGAGTAAATAAAAAACAACTAAAAAACAAGCCTATTCAACTAGTAGCCATCTGTCTCTCTCTCTCATCCTCCTCAAAGGAACATGTCAAAAGACACAGAATTTAAAGCAACTTTTTCCCAGTAATCACCCAAAGAGATGGACTATCTCCAAAACACATATCCATCTAAAAAAAAAATAAAAAGACTGAGTTAATGCACTGTGAATGTAATAAGGAAAGGAGCAAGAAGATCCCTTGTGAATTATGAACAAAAGCAAGCAACAATTCTCACTCTGAAGTACAAGTTCAGCCTAATAAAGGATATGCTTTAAGTGTAATATCTTACAAGATTGGGCTTGTGATGGAAAACATCCACATGCTTTTCTGAGGGGGAGCCATGCACTAGCTGATGCACTGAACACAGGGTAACCTCACAGTGTGGTACAGAGCCCCCAGCACACACCACTCTTCATTAACTCTTCATTCACTCTTCGTTAACTCTTCACTAACTCTTCATTAGCCCGACAACACCAATCCCACAAGATCACACTGCTTAGGACCAAGTGAGTAATCAAGTACCTTTGATAAACTCTGCCTCCTCTCCTGCTGGAAAATTTTTTGCGAGTAATTAATGTCAGTTGCCCACCCCTCCATACCCCTTCAAATTCCTGTTGCCTCAAAACAAAGCAAAACACGGCTGGGATACAAGTTACTGTTGCAGACTAGTGGCCCTAGATGTTAAGGATGCCTTGAAGCATACTAGCACACTGTTTTATCACATTTCAGAACAACTATCTATAAATACTGCACAAGGTTTTTAGAAACTGTTGGGCAAAAAAATTTAATATGTACATATGGCTTCATAAAGTAAAAAATTTCACAGGGTGGTTGTCTGTATCATGAGAAAGCATTCCCTACTCATTTCAGATTCATGTTCCTTTGCCTTCACTGTGCTCCTCCTTGTTTGCTTTTAATGAAATTACAAGAAACAGAGGACCAATCAAGAAAGCGTCTATTTTAAGAGATATTACACTTATTGGTATAATACTTATTGGTATGTGTGATGACAAACTCTTTAAATAAACATATAGCTTTATCTCAATGGTATCAAACCCATGATACCAGAATATGACAGACTTGAGCAGCTACACCACAATGTTTGAGTGGATAAAATGGCATCATATGTTTGCATACACAGAAATAGAGTTCCATTAAGGAAAAAGTTGCCTTTCATTTGAAGAAAGGGAAAATAAAACCCAGTAACACCATCACTGCCACATATGAGTGCTGAAATATTCTGAGAACACAGCTCTGATTTCCATAATAGCTTGTTGTTCAAGTGATCATTAAATCTATTTAAGATGTCAAATTTAGACTAATATCCAAACCTGACTTCTTAAACTATTCAAATTCAATACTTACATCTTCATAACCCTTCCTTATTATCTCTCTTGTATTATATTCTCTAGCAATGGTACAACCAGGTATCAGATACAATACTGTATTTTTATTACTTCCCATTATTAGGACTTGTAAATAGAAGTCTTCACCATATGGAATAACATCTTGAAATGCACCACAATTACTGAGGTTTTCTCTAGAGAATCAGTAAGTTCTAAAAATTTTTACTTTATTGGTTTCAGGGATTTTTTTAATCCTCCTAGAAGCAACAGTATTTTGCTTGCTGGTATACCGAGAAGATTGAAGATATTAAAGGTTAATTTAGAAACTTAAGCAGTTTAAAATCCATTTGTTTTTACAAACGTGTCACAGTCTCATCAAAACCACATGGTTTTTAAACTGCTCAACAATCCCAAATTAACAGCAGAGCACTACGCTTGGAGAAAACACCAACTGGAGATCACTCCAGTCAGAACTGCGCTCTACAAAGATCAAATTTAGCCTCATGGAAGAAAGCGACACCTGGTACTGATTTTTTGATTCAATAACTCTGGCTTTTAAACAATCATATCCCTCACAGAGCTATAGGGATAAAATGTGATAAGAATTCCTGAACAACGAGAGCACCAGAAGGTGAGGAAACAGACTTTGCTAAATCTTCTCCTCAAACTCCAATGCATGAGAAACCTTCCTTATTCAGATGCCAACAGCTGAGGTGCAAGCCTCAGTTCAAGGTTCTTTTTTTATTATCCAACACAGTAAAAGAAACATAAGAGAACCTGCCAAGGGAGTAACAGTGGGAATGATGGTTTGGAAATCCTTTGTATTTCATTCCTGGAACTTCACTGGAACAACTTCACTGGAACACCAATGAAGGTGACCGAGGAGACACGCCATGGAAAGCTGAGCTGATCCAAAACTTGATGTAGAGAGGGGAAAACCTCCCACTGACTTTAGCAAGCACTGCCTGTAAAGCCCTAATCTTTTATTATAAATGTGGATGACTTTCTCTGTATTTCGTAATCAGCTATTTAATCCTAGAGATAACTCGATCTGATAAAGCTCCAAACATCTGGGTTTTGATTAAATCATCATTCTCTCCCTCCCTTTCTAATCTCTCGATTCCTTAGTTCTTCAACATTTGAAAATATCTTTATTTCCATACATAAAGATGACTCAGAGTTGAATTAGGAGTCAAAGAGAAACAAGAATGAAAGTTTCTAATGGCCATATGTGGGAAAGAGTGCTGAAACAATCATCATTTCTGAAACCAGAACAAATATGAACTCACCTCTGCACTCCTTCACCAACACACTAACATGGAGTGCTCCAAACCAGGAAACCAAGGCCCTTACCTTATAAATATTTACATATTAATTCTCAGAATATACGTTTGGGACTCTAAATAAATACTTGCATCAAGTCAGTGAAGTGCCATATTTAAAGCAATTTTAAAGTACTTGAAAT
Source organism: Edolisoma coerulescens (assembly GCA_013397115.1). Lineage (NCBI taxonomy): Eukaryota > Metazoa > Chordata > Aves > Passeriformes > Campephagidae > Edolisoma > Edolisoma coerulescens. Next base: position 1,764,291 of record VWZW01004314.1, on the reverse strand, counting down.
TCATACATTTATGCACTCCCATCTTTAAATGGTTTGCTTAGCACTGGAATTTTTGAACACTCAAATTTGAGATGCAATGACATACACGTTATTACAATGGATGCGAGAAACGGCTCACCTGGGGTCACCAAACAACTCGATGGCTCAGCCAGGAACAGGACAGACTGCCCCCACCAGCCCTCCTGCCTGAGAGCACAGCGCAGGACAGTGCTCAGCAGCACACAGAACCTGCCTCTGAACCATTCTCACAAATACTGCATTGCTACATGAGGTGTAAACATGTGTTTTAGCCCTATGGGTTACAAAAAATGGCTTTTTCTCAGGAAATGCCAATTCTCCTCTTATCAGACATGAAGAATGAGAAAAATACCAACACATTTGAAGACTTGGAGCCTACCAGCTTTTATCTTCCCTTAACTAAATAAACCAGTCCTACCAATTCATCATAGTCTCCAAAGCAACTTATTCTTTTTGCTCTCTTTTGACTCTCTCCAACTTATTTAGGATTTCTCCACAGCTGGCACCACAACTGGTCACTCCAGCTTAAGCCTTCCTACTCACAACAGTGAGCCCACAACAGCATTCGCTGTTGATCTTTTGATGGGAGAGCACAATGCCCCATTGCACTGTAATAATGCACTATATTGCCAGGATCCTACTCACAGTATTGTGGACTTTGCTGTTCATTAGTACTGCCTTGAAAATTACCTTTTTCTTCCTAGATGCCCTGTCTGTGCCCATGACACTGAATTCTAAACAGTTCATAAATGTATCAAAAGTCAATGCTGAACTGAAACACTGTGTCTGAAACTCCACCTTAGTTTTTTATGCAACACTTTATATTCTAGCTCAGATTTATTAAAATACTGAACAGTCCTTAAACCAAGAGAGCCCTCAGGGACTATACTTGTCCTACTAATTTGTCAGTGAACAACTAAAAACTACTCAGAAAGAAGAGAAAAAGACACAAATTCAAAGGCAAGCAAGGTCAGGAACTTTATTATAGCAACGAATCCCCAGTTGAAGTCTGCATGCATGCTCTTACCTGTGAGGAATAAACTTGTGCTGATTGCAGGGTAAGAGCACACTTGCACACAGGGAACCTTAAAGCAACAGCCATGCTGCTGGGTAAACAATGATGTGAATCTGCAGCAATTTCTTTGCTTCTCTGCACTTCTAGTACATCTTCACAGCCAGCTGTGTACTCACTTCAGAATATTCTCATCTAGACCTTTCTTTTTCATAGTCTGCTTCTATGACCAGAATATGGAATTGATGCTGAGAGTTTAAAATACTAAATGATGCTGAGAGTCTAAATACACTAAAATATATGACACAGGTCATCTGAGCATATACTTCACTGGAGTGCACCAGTTCCAGCTAGCTCTTAGTAATTTCTTACGCTCTCTGGCCAGTGTTCTGGGAGATACTGACCCTCCAGCCTTTAGAACCCTACAATTACCCCATACCTCATTTTTAAGGAACTGAAGCCCTTAAAGACATCCTGAAAACAAAAGCAGCAGTCTTGTAAAACGCACAGGCAGCTGATTTGTGTCACACTGGCACAAACCAGTACAATACCAACCAGGGTGGGAAGCTGCACATGCACAATATGCTTGTACATCTGTCTGCTAAATATGTCACTGTGGACATCATTTGCTTTTACAAGCAATAGCTTCAAGAAGCAAATAGTTTAATTTTACGAATTGTATTTGTAATCACAGAATTACAAAGGTTGGGTGAGATCTCCAGAGGTTATTTGGTTTAATCAGTCCTCACAAAAAAAGGGCCAGCTGGATTAGGCTGTTCAGGACCATGTTCAGTCAAGTGCTGTCCATCTCCAAGCACATGGAGATGCCACAATTTCTCTGAGCAGTTTGTTTTGCTCTCCAGGTGAGAATAATTTTCCTTATTTCTAACTGGCATTTTCCTTGTTGAAACTTGTGTTTGTTGTCTCCAGCAATAAAGTGCCTATGTAAGAAGAATCTGGCTTCATTTTCTCAATACCCTTCCACTAAACAGCTGAAGAAAAAAGAGGATCTCCAAGCCCCCTTATTCCCCTTAAAGGAAAAAACATCAGCTCTCCAAACCTCTCTACCTCTCTTATAATGTTTTCCAAATAACGTTATGTATTAAAAATGTTTTTTCACTGTAACTGCTGAAATATTCAGAGACACTTGTTACACATAATCACACCAAGACAAATAACCAAGGGTGGTCTTAGTTCTTGAACAAGCTAAATAATTTAAAAGGAAAACAAGACAAAGAGATGACCCTTTTCACAATATCTCATGTAGCTGGAAAGGGATTTTATTTACAATATTTAAATGCAGTACTGTGAAACAAACAACTTGGTTCACAGGCAGTGCACCCGCTGCTGAACTGTCACTGCCTGACATCCTGTCTTATCTGCCAAATTGCTCATTAGGTTTGGCAATTTTCACCTGCGCCTCCAGTTTATATTTCAGCAGGGAATAAACATCAGTCTGCTTTAACAATCTTCTGCAGTGAGCTTCCAACCTCTTCCCAGAAAGCACGCAGGCACAACACAAAAAAAGCCTTGTGTACTGTAGGCTTAGAAAAAAGATGCAGCTGAAGTGATGAAATACAACAAGAAGAAGTTTAACTCGGGTAACAGAAAAGCAGTAAAAAAGAAACAGCTAGATAAGAAACATAAATAAATCAACTGCTTGTATTGATGAATTGTGTTTTCACAGTGCAAAACAACATAGCGGGTATGGGCCAGTCTCATTTTTGTTCCCATGTTTATATGGGAAGATTGAATTTGACACACATACACACACCACATGCAAAGTACAGGCTGTGTTTGTGCATGGGAAAAGAGGGACTCCAGATGAATATTACTTTTCCAGCTGGACCTGATCTAGCTAACCTTTCCCTTGCTGGGAGAGGAACGATGGTGTGATCTATAAACAAACAAAAGGGGTAGCATGGCAACCAGAACAAAGAGAGGAGGATCTCAGCAGGCCCTCGAGCCCCAGCCTAAGGCCCTGAGATGGTGCAGGTGAGCCTCGGCACAAGGGCAGAGCGCTGCGCGGCCGCGCGGGAACCGCTGCGGAGCAGAGCCCGCCTCGCCCGCAAAAAGCACCAGAGACGTAAAACAAAACGTCTCAAACGCTATAAACCAATTTCAGATGGAATACTGTTTTTCATTTGTTAGAAGTAAAATATTCACCGCCAACCCTGCAATTAGCTGGAAAATTACAATAATTACAGCAATTTTGTATCCCATCTCCAATCCAATTAATAGATATATGACCTTGTCAACATGTAATAATCAGGATCTGCATCTACCGCAAAACTGGATGGGTTTTATTTGCTGAATAGAACTTACACAGTAAGAAGATAATTATTTGAAATACTGAGAATACCATTTGTATGCTATGCTTCACTTCACAAGTTATAAAGGAAATACAATAAGGATAGTATTTCCATTTTCAATGTATATTTAAATGAAATTCCTGAAATAGGTATGTTTAATATGGGATAATATTACTGCACTGGGATTCTAAGCCTGTGGTTTGGAACATTTAAAACCAAAATATATCTGTCAACATTTAAAAAAAGGAATTAGATAGACAGGAGAACATCTCTGATTTCTGATAACATATTTATTACAAATTGTTTCACATACTTTATTTGTGCATGCTTTTATAAAAAGTGTCAAGGAGCTATAATCCTTACAAACAGTTTAAAAAGTCTTCTGTATTTCTAAAGACATTCGTATTGAAGGGTCTCAAACCCCTTTTTGGTCATTTTAGCAATCAGTGAACTAGCCAAGTATTCCATGTATTTTCCAGAATGACACCAAAGATAAGTGAGCTGTCCAATATATCTCTGAATTTTATCTGTTCTATATGATTTTGATGCACTAACATTCATGTATTGTATAATACACCAGATAATCACACTAAGGAGAAAATGTGTATGCATTTGCCTGCTCTAACCCCCGCTAAGCTGAGAACCAAGGAGGACAGTTTTTTGGCTGATGCATGGAAATGAGATGTGCATTTAGCAGTGACATACTCTGGTGACAGCAAAATGGAAGGGTCCTGAAATTCCAGGATTCTTCTTTATTCTGCCATTAATCCTTCCCTAATTTAATTCTGTGTTGCAACAAAGCATAGTTATAGCTTGAAAAGATACACGTTCAGCTCTATGTAAGCTAATTGTTAAACGCTATTCCCTTAATTTTACAGAAAACATTCTGGTACAAAAACCCTGAAACTTAACAGAGTGGTAACTTCCATTTGCATTTTACCTGACTGCTTAAACACAGATTTTATCCATTAAAAGAACACCTACACAAAAGCAGTCTCTTGGAAATTACACATGGTTGTTTAAAGCAATGTATCTGTAAAATATCAAAGGACTGTAATGCTAACTTTTGCTAAGAATTTTCTGGAGTGGAGTCACTGTTTCAAAAGTTCGGTGAGCAAAATGATAAACACTACAGATAAAAGGACACTATGCTTTATCCACATTGTCTTGTTTGCATGGTACTTTTAACAACAATGAAAATTACACAGTAAATTCCATTCCATAATTTTTCTTCTTAATAAGCTCAAATATTCAAAGAACCTGCCTGAGCAAGAAATGCGATAAGTAATTCCTGCTACATGGTTTTCCAACAAATGTTCACCACATTGAAATAAACAAAATAAAGGGATGTTTCTGGCTATAGTTTCTGCTTTTTAAAGAAGTCTATTTTTGCAACACAGTAAATGTACATCTTAGCAGGTGTTTTTATGAAAAGGTGACAGGCATAACCTAGCAACATTGACAGGTTAAGTAGAAAGTGCTCCTATCTTTAGTTTCTTTTTAGCATTTTGTTCATTAAATGGAATAAAACTGGAAAACCAAAAATTACACCTTGCAGCAACTACATTTGGAAATTTCGCTGTGATTTTCAGTGTGAGGACAATTTTAAACTGGCAGCATAGAAGGAGCTTATGGCTCCTAAAAGCTAGTTTATAAAGAATTTATTAAAACAGAACAGGTTTGTTTAGTTGCATGCAAGAAGCATTTACGCAGTTTCTCAGTTCTGATCAGCTTTCGATAAGGACAGACAATGAACCATTTTTCCCAGCAGCACTTGGCATCTTTTTGAATTTAGACGAAACACATTAAGGTACCCAGAACATTTACTCACTTGCACGGAGGACTGACGGGGTGACCTCAATTTCACTTGTTGCTTGGTAAGGCTGAAAGGCCGATGCCGCGTTGGAGCCAAGCTCACTGCCAAAAATCTCAGGGCTTTGCGTGCCTGTCGAGCTGGCGCTGGTGCCATCACCCCCATGGTGTGGATCTTGCTCGTCAAACACAGCCACGAGCTGCAAATGACAATTTAATCTACTGTTAAAAAAAAAACTCCACACCATCAAAGTGCCACTGCAGATCAGCATTTCATCATTTCTTCCCACCAAAGAGCAAGAAGTGTCTATCAGCAGAGACTCCGATCAATGCCTAGATCACAACATCATTAGCCCAAGGAAAGGCAGCCATTAATTGGATACTACAAAGGGTCAACAGCTCTGATGGGACACAAAACTCATCACTGTGAGCCACAGAAAGAATGGCACCATGTCAGGAAAGCAAGGGTTGCACCTTCCCCAGCAAACCACTTCATCTTACCCAGAAATGCAGAAAACTATCTGAGTGTGGATGGATGCCTGTGCACTGGAATTTAGTATCTCTGTTTAAATACCTCTCTATGCATCATTACTACAGAGTCAAATCATGAGTGAAACCACAGTTTCACAGAATAAAAACATACAAGAAGTTATGTTGATACACATTGAAAGCTACAGACAAAATGCAAAGCCAAGGAAGTGTTATAATCACAACCAGTTATCATCTATTAATCTGCCATCTATTGATCTATTATCTATTATTATGACCTAAGTTGTGGGCTTCTCTTGCAAAATTTCTTTAGTCAGATTTATGGAGACACTCTGTATTTGTTTGCAATCAACTTCTCCAAGAAAAGTTTGAAATCTCAAGTCCAATTTAAAACTTTTCCAAGTCACTAATTTAATAAAGATTTACTGAATCTATGTTCACCACTGCAAGAAAAATAGGAAAACATCACAGTGATTTTTGATAAACCTGAGATATTTTTTCCACTGTAAATGATTTTATGCATTTATTTGAAACAAATAATTTATCCCAAATTATCTTTGGTAACATACTGAAAGAGATAATGCCAGCTCTTATACACATTTCATTTCAGAACTTAATTTTCAAGATGGAGAAAGACGTTTTTCAGATAGCAGCATTCTGCAGCCTGCAAATTAATCTATAATATAATATTTGAAAGACATTTCCAAGAAAGCATTACATTCTTCTGTCCAAATTGGTAGGGTAAATGGAGCAAATCAACTTAAACCTATGCTGGTCTCTGCAAATTGTTTATTCTGTTAGAACAACAGCTAAAACTTTATGTAACCTAAAGGCAGCAGAGGTCATTTTCTCCTTTCTCTTTTTTTTTTTTTAAAGCAATTTCAGCAACATCTTAGCCAAAAGACTTTAATAATAGTCCCTTTACTCAAATTTAACTTACATAAGCATCAATAACAAAATTTAAAACCACAACTCTATGCCCAAGTGGAAACCATTTGGGAATTCTGCTTTTGAAAGTACTCTCAGGCATTTATTCTTTTTAACCAGTCATTTTGAAATTACAGAGAATAGCAAACTTCTGCCAATAATTCCATAACTAATGCAAGTTTAGGCTCAGGCATGCAAAAAACAGAAAGAAGAAACTGGTAATGGATAAAGGATCCATGCTCTCTAGCTAGTTGAAAGGCAGGTAGCAGCAGGAAAACCAGACTGCAGCTGCAGACAGCTGGAACATGTTTTTACCATAAAAGTCATTATTTTATGCTTGAGAAATCTACACACAAAAGAGATGTGAGAACACCAAAATGTCAGTAGCTCAAGAGTATTGGAAATTTAATTTTCTAACACACTGTAAAATATCAATGCTTACAAAAATATGCTTCTAAAACTTTACTCATAACTCTCTTACTGTTTTATAGCAAGCTAATTACCAATCCCCAGCAACTGGAAATAAATTAATCCACAACTGAAGATCTGTAAGGTATTACAACAAAAGACAAAAAAAGCATTTAAGAATCCTAGGCATGAAACATCAAATCTTTTTGTCCTTAGCATGTCATGTATCAAGATAAATCCCCCAATTACATACTGTTCCTTTGAGGCTGACTGAAAAATATTATTTGATGCATGCAGCTGCAAGTATTTTATAGATATTATATATATGCAAAAAGGTATGTGCATATAAATCTCTATATATGTTATACCCTACTCTAAGTTGCCCCCAGCTTTTTGCCTATTCCAGACAGTCTACAATCTACAACTTCAGAACATCTAAAAATGAATGTTTCTTATTTCAAGCTTAGCTTTTGATCTTATCATTTTTTTTCCAGGTATTCACTATTTTGACAGCATCAAACCTTCAAAAGGCTTCAGTTCCATTAAAAAGCATACCAAGTTGTAACATTTTTCCAGCATGAAGAAACACAAGCCATGTTAGCCTCCTCCAAATCTAATTAGCATTAGGAACACAGGTTAAGAAGTTCGTTGTAAAACAGCACTACAATGGTACACTCAGTCCTCTTAATGAGCTAGAAAGTCTTTGGGATTGGAAGACTTAATGCAAATAAACACTGTTGAATCTTGATTTCCAGACCCTGGTATGCCTTTCTGCAAGATGATGAGCTTGCAGGAAACAAGGACAGCCAAAACATCTCACACTGTATTATGATATAAAGAATTTATCTCTGATTTCTCCAACACCCTATATTTTAATCAAAGGACATTATTTAAGGAGAGGAACTGTACTGCTGGAGGCCTAGAGATGACATCTTGACTATCATCCTTGCAGGAACAAGGAACAAAACAAAAAACTTTCAGAGACGCCTCATGGCAACGTAGAAGGAACCACAGGAGTAGGTCACCGGAGCTATGAAGAATCCTTTGCTGCAGGAATCCACAGTGATAAACACTGCTCTGTGCCAGGGAAAAGGCCTCTTGGTGAGTCATGTTTGAAGGCCACAGAGATGTTTTTAATTTGGTAAAGAATGGAGCACACATTACTGGACCAGCTTTTATCAGCCTTAAAGTCAATGGTAAGCCTATGGTATTTTGCTGGGCTTTAAATGTCAGATTTACAAAGAGAGTAGAAAATGAAGATGACTATCTTTTCTGGAAACATCTTTATCATCAGGAGAGTTCCATGCTTGATGCTTCCATGTTGATTTTTTTCTTCTTTAATAAGAAATAAATTACTGAAGTTATCCTAACCTTTCAAGAATCACTCTATTATTTCCAATACCTGAAATGAGCTATGCCTCCTGTTCTCTGTTTTTCAGTTTTAGATCTCATCACTTGCAGTGACCTGAGAAATTCATCATAACATCCAATCTTATGCAGAAATGAACAGCAGGAAGACTGAACAAACCATAGTAATGCATTAATAAAGAAAATAGCTTAGCTGTTCAGTATTAGACCACTATCAGCTCTTTAAAAGAACTTCCACCAAAATTCAGTGAGTATTGGAGCCATTTGTATTGTTTTCATTTTATTTTTCTTTGTGAAAGACAAACCCACACCAAAGACCAAATATCATATCAACAATAGTTAATAAATAATTATTATTATTATAATATATGTTATCCACCCCCTATTCCATGGGACCTCAACTTGAATGCATTAAAGATATGAGAATATGGTTTAATGGGTTACAGTAGTTTTAACCACCTGAGATAATAGGACTATCTGCATTTTTCAATCACTGAACTAAAAATCTGCAAATAGGAAATAAAATCAAGTAGAAACAAACCACTTTGTCATCCCAAAACAACTGTAATAAATTATAGGCTTAATTTAGATTGGCATGCTTACATTTCTTATTATAATATGGCAAAAGCAAAAGAAAGGTGAGAGGTTTCAATATCATCATTTATCACAGTAAGATGGCACAGGAAGTGTCATCAGTTTGAACAATGTGAGATTTTGGACCCCAGTGTATGCATATACAACTTTTTCAAGAAAAAAATCACTTTCAAATATTCATTAACACATTCAGTTATAATGGCAGCAGCTTTGTTTGGATCATAACTTATGGAAATGTTAATCCCATTTCAGCAATGGAATTAGAGTAAGTCTTCAAATGGTCAATTGCATAAACTAAAATACTTTCTAAACTCCACAGCAAGAAATACAAGCAATCGTGTGAATTATCAACAAAAGATATGATTATTTGAAAAAGCAACGGTATTCAGTGTTTAACCAACAGCTTTTCTTTTTTTAGAAATACAAAACCGCAGTAAAATTCAACAATTATCCCAGCTGTAAAAAGCATACTTGTCATCATTAGTACATTTCAAGAGGTGTGGGGGTTTTTTATTGCTATCCTTATCCTCTGAAGACGAAAAAATGTAGGAATACAGTTTGAAAACCAGCAAATTAATGCTCTTCTCTTTTGACTGATAAAGAGTCTTTCCATAGCAAACAGACAATGAAGGGAGAGTAACGTAATTTTTTTTGCGAAATATATTAGCTTCATTAAGCAAATGGCTTACAAAGAAATTATTTCACAGCCTGAGATATCAAAACAAAGTTTTACTGAGGCACCTTTGGCTCTGGGATAGGAGGAAGGCATTCCAGCCTATGACTGCATTCAGCCCTCTATAACACCAGGTTTTACTGAATTAATTACAATTTTATTCTTTCTAAAAAAGAGGATGAGCTTCTCTATTGCTCTGTCTGGGACTCAACACATGATACTAACCAGGTTATATTTACTTAAATAAATAAAAGGCAAGAAGATTGATTTATTTTAATATTGACACAGCAGCAGCAGTCTGCATTCCAACATTAATTATTACAATTTCCGTCTATTCTAAAGTAATTAAAAATTAGTAAACACATATGCAGCCTTAATTAATAGACTAGATTAAGTACTTGAATGTTAATTAACTGGATTAAAAAACTATTTCCACCAGCAATGGCTGTTTATATTTTCATTAAGTACTACCATCATATAAACCAATTCATCACTATCAAATGGTCTGATCGGGTCATCTCTCTCCAGCACAAAACCACAAAACCAGAAATCCTCCACTCCACAGAAATTCATAAAGCTAGAAATTTCTGCTGTATTTTTCCACCACTATGACAAGATTGTCAAAAAGATCACTTGAATTTTGCATATTCCTAAGTATTTGCCCAAAATTTGCTAATTCTTTTGTGATATTTATTGATGAATCTGATACTGGCTCATGTGTAGGCACCAGCAAAGATTTCAGATTTATTTTTAAATCAATTTGGATTACAGCTCCATTCTCCTGCTAGAAGGACAGCAACTGATCCTCTGGTTTTCATACCCTCTGGATTTAATAGAGGCTCTGCACTTCTTATCCACTCTTATAACACTGAGTGAAACTGAAATCACTTACCTTTTTAGATTATTAGGAGCCATTTTAAATACCTGGTTTCTTCTCACCAGAAGGACACTTAGGAGATAATTTCATACGAGAACATTCCTAATTTGTTCTGGCTGTTCAGCGGCCAATTGTTCAGTAGTTAATCTTCTGAGCAACCAGAAGTGTCTGGACTCCCCTGGCTGAACCCTGCACTTCCTCTCCTGATCTATACAACTTCCAGATGTGGTCTTCCCTTTCACAGCTGCTATGGTCTTCTGGCATTTATGGTGAACAGCTTCTCCTGCAGGATGTCCATCCATGGACAAAACTGCCTTTACATAAGCTGTCATTTTTCTGGCTCCAGGAGAACAGAGAGCACAGACCTTGTGAGGCAGCTCCAAGGGATGGAGCAGCTCAACCACACACCTCCGGTGAGGCACCAGTGCTGTCAAGGATTCTGGTTCCCAGTTTATGCTTAATAACTGAACTTTTTCACAGGGGAGTTATGGTCCTTGAATATAGATTTTGATGGTCCAAATGAGATTCTAAAATCTAAATTAGCCTTGAGAAAATATCTGAAGTACCTACTTCAAGCATTTCCTTTAACCCCTGATGCCAGAGGGTTATGCCCAGCCCTGCCCTGCAGTCCCACTGTATAGGTCTCTGTCTGCCCTCACCGTGACAGCCACTGGGGCTGCTGATCTGGGAGATTTCAACCCCTCTCACAGCATGGCCATACACTTTCAGACATGAGCAGCAAGTAGCTGGGAAGAGGACATGGAGGAGGCTGGCAAAAAATTTAAACATGAACATCACTGGCATCCTTTCCTCAGCAAAAAGTATTTCCAGTCTCAAGCCAGCCTGTCCAGTGAACCAGCAAGGCACCGACACAACTGACTACTCCTCTGCAACCAGCACAAGTGAGGGAGATTGCAAGAGAATATAAGCACAGTTCTCTAGCAACTCTTTAGGGTTGGCAAAAACCACCTATGCCCAAAGCAGCCTGTGTACTACTCAGTCCACGTTACAATGCAGAACTAAGGAGTACTTGTTTAATAAGGCCCAGCAGTAAATCAAATTTCAGCTAATGGCACCTCAGACTCCATAACATCCCAAAACACAAGTTGCTTGTGAACGAACAGATAAGTGTAAGAGAAAAAAAACCATAAATTCAGGAAAATCTCTAGCAAGGGAGTAGCCAATTATTATTTAGAAATGAAAGAAAGTAAATGCAAAATCAATTCGTAGGTTTTCTGATGACTGAACTGACTTTAATAGCCCCATGGCAGACCCAAATTCTTATTATTCCTTGAGCTTCACTTTTCTACATGGCTCATTAAAAACCCATTTAAATATAACTACTGTTTCAATGAGCTGGTAAGAGAAAATACAGAAAAAATAGGTATTTTCACAGATAATACACTACTGCCCACAGACATTAAAAAAAAAAATCAATTAGCAAAATAGTGGCATCTAAGAGTCATTCTGTGCTGGATGTGCAACCTGAGCATCCTCTCTACAGACTTAGACATCACCTGCATTTAAAAGGAGAAAAAGGGCAAGCACAGTTTCAATTTAGGATAAGCTGTAGCACAAACAACAAACCTCTGTAATTTCAAGAAAATCATTACCTGCCCTAATTAATCACTTCAGCCATGAAACCAGAACTAGCTTTATATAAAACTTTTCAAAGTAAAGTAGCTGGAAGGGAGCCAAACAAAGAACTTTTCACAATAACTTTACTGTATTATAGCTTTTGGAAAAGTACGGGCATTTAAAGGGTCACATTCCACTATCATATTAATACTTTGTATTAGACTTTCAGCGGATTATACAGAAGTGTAAGCTCATACAGAATCCTAGAATAAGCTGAACTGGAAGAGACATCTGGAGATCAACTAGACCAAGCCCTTGTTCAAACCAGGGTCAGTGAGAGCAGGCTGCTCACAGCCACATGCAGTTGCATTTTTTAATAACTCAAAGTATAGACAGTCCACAGTGCTCTCTAGGCTCTCTCCCAGCAATTGGCCCTCTTGGTTTTAAGAAACTCTTTTCCCTGTATCAAGTTGAAACTTCTCTTGTTATGATGTGTCTGTTGCCCCTCACACTACTCCTGTGCACCTCAGAGAAAAGCCCAGTTCCATCTTCACCATCCCTGACAGAGAGCAGTTACATCAAGAGTGTTGTGCCTTAGGGAGCCACCCGGTCGTAGAGAACCCCTAGAGGTCCCCCTTTCCCTGTGGTGGCTTCCAGCCTGCTAATTCACCCTGACAGCCTCTGGCTGGCCCAGCACTGCAACGTCTTGCTCATATTGAGAAGGCCAAAATATTCCAGCAGCAGAAAGAAACAATCACAGAATCACAGAATGATTTGGGTTGAAAGGGACATTAAAAGATCATCCAGTTCCAATCACCCTGCCGTGGACAGGGGCATCCTTCACTAGGCCAGGTTGTTTAGAGCTTCACAACCCAGCCTTTAACATTTCCAGGGATGGAACATCCACAACCTCTCTGGGCAACCTGTTCCAGTGTCTCACCAATTTCACAGGAAAGAATTTTTTTCCTAATATGTAATCCAAACCTACTCTCAGTTTGAATCCATTCCCCCTTGCCCTGTCACTGCATGTCCTTGTAAGAAATCCTTCTCCCTCTCTCTCGTGGGCTCCCTTCAGGTACCAGAAGGCTGCAATTAGCAGCCTTATCTTTTCCAGGCTGAACAATCCAAATTCACTCAGCCTTTGCTCATAGGAGAAGTGCTCCATCCCTCTCATCATCTCGGGGACCTCTGGACTCCAACAGGTCAATGTCCTTCCTGTGCTGGGACCCCAGGGCTGGATGCAGTGCTCCAGGTGGGTCTCACCAGGGCAGAGCAGAGGGACAGAATCCCCTCCCTCCCCTGCTGCCCACCCTGCTTTGGGTGCAGCCCAGGACATGGCTGGCATTCTGGGCTGTGAGCGCACAACGCCAGCTCATGTCCAGCCTAATCACTTCCCTGAACCTGCTGGCTACAGACTTGCTCATACAGCCCAGGCTGGAGCTGGTCATCTCTACCACAGGGGCAGTGCTGACCCACATTCATCGGGTTCTCCACCAGCTCTGTCCCCAGCCAGGAAGCAGCCTCCCAGCCCACACTGCTGAGGGGGGTTATTCCAGCCCACATGCAGGACTCTGCATTTACCTTTGCTGAACATAATCCACCCCCTCAGAACCCTATGAGATAAAATTACCACTGCTGGAAAATACATCATAGGTCTCAATGAAAGCCCCAAACCTGCTGACTAAGTAAGCAATCCTCACTTTCAAAGCTCAACATAACATACCAAGTTAAATCATATTTGCAAGATCAAAACTCATCTATTGATTTGAAGGATACTTTAATTTTACAGGTAGTTTTAAAATCTTCTGCTTTCATGATTCTTTAAATCTAAGAAATGATTCTGAAGTAAATATACAAGCTTTTTATTAAAACATCGCTTTAGATTATTCATTTCCCATGGCACTTTGATCTGAGAAATTCTAGAATCAATATTAAATTGCAATCTAATCTTCTCCCAGTAGGAATTAAATGCAGTTTCAGGTACTATCCTGTAATTTCATATACTATTAAAATATTTTAAATTTATTTAAACTGTTGAAATATTTAAAATATTAATTTAATATTACATATATTTAAAAGATTTTTTCCCTTCTCCCCCTTATTGCTGAGCAACAGTCTAAAAGCAAGCATGACTATGGCACCCTGCAAAAGTCATTTGTGTATATTTTGTCTGAATTGCTCCTGACTTGACCTCTGTGGTGTAAATCAGGCTGAGGCTTAGACAAGAAATAAGACAATAACTGAACAGAGTTAAAATTATTACAAGGACTATTAGTGGCAGCTGACACTGAGCTGCCTGCTTGCTTGGCTGGATTTGGTTCTCCATGACCTCACACCCTGACTGTACCAGACACCACTTCTGCACACAATGCACTGTCCAAGAGCTGAACTGCCAGCCCACACGTACAGACCGACAGACAGACACAAGGACATACAGAGCACACACACAGATTATTCTGCAAAGCCCTTCTGACCTGCTTACCTGGCTAAACCTACTGTATGGACACAGCAAGTCCAGCACCAGGGCTGGATCTTGGCCTTCACAACCAGCTAACTCCCACAGCCATCCACAGCTGCCAGCTCTTGCAGACAGACAACCCAGAAATGCAGGAACCCCACGTTTCATGAAGATGACAGAATGGGCAGAAGGACATTGGTGCCAGGAGGTGAGTTTCCCTTCAGCAGGGCATACTCACCTGGCCAGGAACAGGTCTAGAAGCTGCAGTTACTTCAACTCATGCTTCTGAATGCTCCATTTCTGCTCTTAATTGTAACCATGCTAAGGAGCACTAGCCAAGCTCCTGCAATTAGCTGCTGATCCCAGCCTTCTCAGTGAACGCATTCATCAGCGCTGGTACCCACAGCTGTTAAGCTAAACCCTGCTGAAAGAGTGGGCAGTGCCATCACTGAGCCCTCATCTTGCAGAGGATGGAGGCAGCCATGGGAATCCAAAATGGAGAAAAGCTGCACACATCTCACTGCAGAACTGGTTTGGTTAAGATTATGGGGAAAAGACATTTCCGAGCTTACAACTGAAAACAGAATTGCGGTTAAGAGTGCGAGAGAACATCATCCTAATTTCTTTTAAACAATCTTGTTTTTCTTTTATGCTTCTCAGTAAAAATGAAGATATTACGCTTAGAGAGAAGTTTTCTTCCCATAATTGTTACAAGCCCTCCATATGACAGGTATAAAAATGCTTAAATCCATGCTTGTTTGGGCTATGAGAACAGCTGGAGAAAATATCTCTGTCCTAAATAGGAAAGTTTTTCAATCACAAGGTTTTTATCATGGAATTTTTTTAATGGGTTGTTTCTTCACCGACTCTTCCTTTGAAAGCATATATAATACTTTTCTGTATATGCTGCCCTGTTATTTTCTTAAATCCTCAATTTATACAGAAAAGATTTCTTCCAAAATCCTTTTGTACAAACAGTCCTCTTGTTCACGGCTAAAGACATACTCTACAAAATTACCACAGCATGTGATTTGCCATGGTATATCCTTAGCTCATTTTGAAAAGAAATAGGAAAAAATTATACCTATCTTGGCTTTAAAGTGATGCATGAAGAAAACATGGTATCAGGAGAGTTCTGTGCTTGGGAAGTAGTTGGGGCACATCTGAGCGTGTGAATAAGCCAATTTCATCTCCTCCATTTTTGATTCCTCAGCACAAATAGTACACACGAACCATGCTGAGGACAATGATGTTAATATTACTTTTGAAGCAATTTTACACTTTTAGAGCACACTATGAAAGTCTGCCTTCTTTTCTAACAGGCCAAGGCTCAAAAGGATACCCTGACTGTACTTCATGCAGCTGAGCCTGGGGGTACGGGATGACTCTGCAGGTCTGCAGATTTCCAAGTCAAAAGCACGGACCGTACAGGAGTTCAGTATTTTATTTCTGCCACAGAGGTCAGCAGTTAAGCAGTGACGCTATGCAGTAAGTAATCCAGACACTGGGTTATTAGAGGGGCTGGTGTCACATAGCAAGATATATTGCTGAAATAAAAATGTATTAAATCTTAACGGTTGTCTCATCTGTCACTGGGAGCTGCAGTCACTGAGTACCAAGAAAGAAATGGCTTCAGAAACCTCAAAAAAAAGACCAGGCTTTCCATTCCCCTGCTACAGGATCAAAACAGCAGCATTAAATTCTAAGATTTTAATTTCAGCTGAGGTACAAAAAGGTAACTGGTTAGTTAAAGCACAGGACAATCTTTGCAAGCTTATTAAACTTCAAGAAAATAGATTTTGTAAAATACAGCTCTTCATTTTATATAGTGTGTGCTGTTCAGTGTAATTTGCATGCAAAAGCCAGGAGAATGTGATTAAAAATACCCATCTAGAGACACAGATGAAAAACTTCAAACATTTTCTGATTCCCTTCTGTTCCACTCATTATTTCAATACCTCACTACAACAAAGGAATAGATAACACTTGTCCTTGACACTAGCCTAAATTATCTTCAGTGTGCAATACAATACTGATTAAATTAGGCTTATTTTAAATAAACGTCAAGGTCTGTTCAAAAGGTAAAACTGTGTGCCTTTTGCCTTTTGTATAACATATCCCCTCCCCACCCCCCAAACTTTTCAGAGGTCTGAAAAACAATGAGATATGGTGCTTTTTTTAACTATCTTCATTATCTAGATTTAAAAAAAAAAATCACAGAGAATCATTTAACTCTGACATTTAAGACAATAATAACAGTATTCTTCATTTGTGTAAAATGACAAAAATAACCAGTACATTAGACAATAATTCTTGCCTCCCTTCTAAAGGGATAAGATTCTAAAATATCCAAAATGCAAATGATTGCTTGTTCCCTTGTGACTAACAGTTTTTATTACTTTAACACGTAACAATAGTGAAAACACTGCAACTTAACTTACATTAGGACTATCCTTACAAAATTAAGACTAAAAGGTAGCTGTCCAACAGCGCTGGGCTGATTGTAAATGACACATGCCAGGAGATCCATGGAGGTTACCCCATCCTGTGGCAATCCCCAGACACAGGATCTGGACTCACCATAGTTATTATGCAAACCTATGCCAGATACGGAGCTCTGGTCTTAAGCAAAACACACTCCTTAGATAACATTTGATAGTCCAGAAAAGGAGAGGATCTTCCTAAACACCTTTAGGTTTTCTACAGCTAAGAAGATTACAGTGATCTCTGTATGAATTTCAAAAAGCTTGGTTCATCCGCATCCAGGTAAATTTCCATCTACCACACACTGTAACCTGCTAGGAGGAGGTAGAGCCTCTGTTTATTTCCCACTAAATACCAAGTTTAATAACTCAGTAGCAGAGCCCCAGGGACTTTCACTAAAACCTGGGCTCCCAATGCCAAAACCATTTTCAAAATTATCTGGAGCCACTCTTTCAACAGTAATTTGGCAGATACGGATGTCTTGTGGAAAGGCATCCCATGTATCTTCTCCCCATAAAACTGCTAGAAATCGGATGCCCAGGTATATTTGAAAATCTGCTTTTCAAAGCCACCTGGAAACTTCTCAAATTTGACCTCTTATGTCCTTATGAACACAAACAGGAAAAAAAAAAGCAGCAGGAAAAAATAAGAGAGTAAGAAGGGAGAACCTCAGAAAGAAACTAGTAGGTTAATATAATCACATCCATCTTGAAAACATATTCACTGGTAGTCAAGTGCTTGTCTTTCTATGAAATGCAGGAATGACCAGTAAAGTACATCTCTAATATTACTCTAACAATAATTTTGCATCAGTCTGTGATTCTTGACTACTTGTTGCAGAAGCCTCCACAACCTTGCAGTGCTCCTTCTTTACACAGGGATGAAGAATGAGAGCATTATAACCAAAGAAACAGGAACATAAATAGAGACTTCTGACAGAATTATACTCCTAAATCATTTTGTGTGAAAGACTCCAGACTTCAGGATTAATTTTGAAAATTAATTCCCTAAATCACTGTGGAACTGGGACCAATGCAACTCCATCACCCGGATAAATACAAAAAACGTGTAAAAAAAAATTTAAAAAAAAAAAAAAAAGAATAAATACCCAAAAGAGAAATTACAGTTGTATGCACAATCATTTCAAGCTACCAAACCTGAGACCAGACTATCATTCTTACATTTTACCTTGACTCACCCCATATCCATAAAATGCATTTTTCAACACATAATATGAACATCATGCAGCCTAGGGAAGGAGACACAAGCACTGCCAAAACCCATCAGCTTCAACTTGTGGACAAGGACTGCACTGAAAATCTCAAAACAGATCCTTTCCATCCTGTAGGTCCCCTAACGCTTCCCCATCTCCTCAGGGCTCATCCAGCCTATATTTCTCCTCTTTTCTCTCCTAGAAAAATTAGGGTTATAAAAGTAGCTGACACTTCACACCAGGCCAGCAGGCCTGTCCCTGGATGAAGTGTCTATATTTCATAGTGACTTCAAATATTGTTGTAAGGTTATTGAAATCATTCATGATTTTATCTGTGCCAAATGGATCATTACACTGTCAACACTCATCTTTATTATGCAAAAATATGCAGAACTTAACATCTTTTGTTGAGCTGGCAAAACAGTATATTCAGTAGTAACTCTGTTTTTCATTAAATTTTGCACAAGGTTAAAGAGTGTGTGGAATCTGATTACCAAAGCCTCCATTCAAAAACATCACACAAAACAAGCTGTTTGACTCATGTAGCAAAAGATTATTTATTTATAACCTACAGATAAATAAATTCTTCTGATTAACTTATAGTTTCCTTTAATTTTTACTATTATAAGTTAAGGGTTGCAATTGGGGGAGGGCAAGACCTTTTTTTCTTCTCTCTCTTCTTTTACATGTCCTTCTGTGTGCACTTAACAACCCTGCTTGATGGGAAGTGTCCTCAAACTCCAAGGCTACCTCCAATCTTGCGTCCTACCTTCCACTGCTCTCTAAATGTCTTTCAGCAGAAACAGAAGTGAATTCAATCTGGTTACCTCTCGCAAAAGAATAATTTCTTTGGAAGCTCCAGCCATCTTGAAATAGCTTTTCTGACTGCCTCATTAAATCTTCATTTAATTCTTCTTTCTTTGTATTTCTCCTGCCACATTTAATCTTTGCAATTGTATGAATTTTTAGAAAGCCTTTTTGGGGTGCAGTTTGTATTTTGGTGCCACACAAAGCAGATACATTGCATAAGGCTAACACAGGTAGCTGGGTAAATTATGCTGTCAAAAGTGATTAACATTTAAAAGGACTAAACAGAGGAAGCAGATAATACCTCCCAGATCTGCTTTTAATTAAAACATCTTAGCAATTATTATTAAAAGGTAAAGACTGAAAAAGAGAGACAGCATAGCTTCTAAAGAGAATAGTTTTTTATATTTTTCATTAGGGGTCACCTTTTCTCATGTGCAAGACCACTTTCAAATTACCTGCCTCACTGGAGACCATTCACTTATTGAAAGAACTTTGTCCACAATAAAACAAAAAAATACACATTTAATCCGAAACATTTATGCATTCGTTACAGTTTCAAATGTCCTTGCTTCAAGATAATGATGCCCCTCGCTGAAAGCAAACCGTGTTTCAGTCTCTGTGCCTAATTGTTGTATCCCAAATGATTTCTCTACTTTCCAAAATAATTACCAAACATTGTATCACCTATGCTAAAACAGTAGAAGGGTATCACCACTGAACCCCAGAGTAGGTACAATGAATAGCACATACCAGGAAAGTCTAACGCGTGTAGCCTTTGCACATAAATCAAACCACGTTACGCATTCTGACAGCTCCATCTAGCCACAGCTACACAAAAGTAACCTTAGCCCAGGCACAATGAATTAATTTACATTCAGCACATACCAGCAATTGCAGAAACTCTTGTGGTCAAAAGTGTCCTTTCCAGAACGACTATATTGTTTAACAATTAGATTAACACTTTCATGATCGTATCTGTGCTTCAGATTACTTGGGTTTCAGAGAAAAACAGGATCAGGAAAGTCATGTTTTTAAAGGCCCCAAAATTAGAGCATCTGGATAATGTCAGGAACAGATGCTGAGATCAGAACTTGGCAGGAATTCTTGAGATGGGAACCTCAAACGTCTTGGGGAGAACACAGAGCAAAATGGGATGTAACGCAAAAATGCAAAGCATACAGAGTGTGCGAGAGGCAGCGTGCAGGCCATGCACATCTGATGGAGCAGATGAGCAAGAAAAATAGCAGAATAGTCAGCTGCCAGAAGCAGGGGGAAGAGGAGAGAAGCCTCCTCATCACAAAGCTCCAGCACCACCAGTGTACAAACCAGCAGCTCATGGACCAGCCTCTGCCCTGGGGCAGTGCAGGCGGCAGGGGGTGCGGGCAGCTCCATGTCTGACCTGCTGCTGGCGGCTGTCCCGGACAGGCTGCAGTGTCACAGACTCCCTGCTCAGTGAGGAGAGTAGAGAGCCAAAGACAGGCAATATTTCTCCATTTTTTCCTTTTAGTCACTGAGAGCTCTAATAATTTGAGATCCATCTGTAAATACTGGGGCACTACTAAAAGTATATACACCTCTGGAAAAAGAGCTAACTACCTTAGGTATCCTGCTCTATGTGCCCATAGGTGTATATGTAAGTTCAACATATTAAAATAATTTGAGGAAATGAACTGTCTTATTGTTCTTACATGTTCTTATTTTCTACAATGCCAACCACTGCTGACCTGACTGGTGTAAAGATCAGGCAAGGCCCTTAAAAGTGATCCAACTTTCAGATACAAAGAATGGCTGTAACATCTTCCTCAGAAACCACCACGGGGTACTGAAATGCACTTTGATTAGGCCTAACTTTAGGCACACGTTTGAAAGCAATGGCCTGAGACTGTACATGCATCTCCTTATAATAATATCCATAATCATTATCATTATCAAATTCCTTGTGAGAAGGGGCAAATGGCTGGAAAGAATTTTTTTAGCATTTTGAGCTGTAGCCAATACAATTTACAGATCACTGATAAAGCATTTCGTCCTTAAGCTGATCTAAATTAAAATTTTAAATTATGTTAGTTTACCAAGAGTGCTTGAGCTGTGCTAAGTCCCCTAAAACTCCAAGTGATAAATCCTCAAGTTTCAAATATGTAATATTTCCATGTCACACTTAATTCCAAAATAACTAATGCAGAAGAAAAGGAGATTAGTCCTCAGAGGTGGACTAGTGCAGCTCCCTAAAAATGCAAACAAATGTAAATCTGTCAGACCACTGTGCTCGTACCAGGACACGCAGAGGCATTTGCCCCAGCTAATGTGTAAAGAGCTCAATCCAAACGGAAATTTTAAATTCCCTTAGAAAACAGAAAAAAAATGCAGTTCCCACTACATGCCAGTTCCCACAAATGCTCCCTCAGCCTAGCAGTGAGCAAAGCAAAATCAAAAGGCAGAGAGCAGAGGGGCTGCACATCCTCCAGCCCAGTCCACCCACACGTGCTGCCAACCACTACTGTCTTTCAAAACTAACCTCAGTAACAACAACAACAAAAAACCTTAGGATGCCATTATTACATTGAGCTCCAAAGAGGGACTCAGTTCTTATTCCCAACTAAGCACATACTTTGGATGTTCTGGTACAGATATTTCTGAGATGGGAAAGGCAAACACCACCTGGACTGTCTCCACCATCCTTTCACATTCAGACATCATGGAGAGATAGGAGAAAAAGAGGAGGAAAAAACTAAACAACAACCTAGAGAGGAAAGAGAAGTTACACTGTACTGGAATACATCATTTCTATTTTGGCACTGGTAGCTTAGCATTGTCCAATACAGTTATTTCATGATCTCAGATGCCTTCACACTGCTCAAAGGTGAGTGGAGAATAAACACATGCATTTACGTAAGGGAAGAGTAAGGTAAGCATTCATATAAAACACAGCTGTATCCTGGCTCCCTGCACCAGCCAGTGGACAGGTAATGCACTTTTTCTCTGGAAGCATGTATATTGGCAGCATGACAAGGTAACAAGGGCCTTCAGGGTGGGAGCAGGAGGCAGCACCACAGGCAGCGATGCCAAGGGAAAGAGAAGACTCACAGCATGGGATGCAGGAGTGGAGATTTCAGGACCAGCTCAAATGGAATGCACAGTGGATAAACTGCTGGAATTAAAGCACATGACTCACATTCACACGTACTAACAGCACAGGATAGATAACAGTGATGTATCACAGAGCCAGCACACACAAAGAAGCCTCCCCCACCCCTTCATGGCAGGATTTAGCAGTTATTAATTTGCAGCTGAAATTCAGGAAGTGAATTGTGCTGAGGAGCAGACGCAGCAGTCACTTCTTCTGAGGCAACAATTCTGCTCCCAGTAGCACTACTGTGCCTTATCTCCCCTCACTCCCCCATCACTGCCAGAAAGCTGCAATCTTTATATACATTTCTGTTCATTCTTTATCTGTAGTCTTGCATGGATAAAGTTTAGTTTATGAGTTTATTTTGGACCTGTTACCAGCTATATTCCTTCAGTTCTAATTTAGCAAATTGTATGCTGAAAATGCCAGGAGGATCCAAACAAAGCTTTGGTATGTGAAGTATGCTTTGAGAAAACAACTGAGCATCATCTTTTTGGTTTTCCAACAATCCCTCCCACAAGTAAACTTTAGCTCCACTTGGAGCTATTCACATGCTCGTTTCACTCCACTCCCACCCCTAAAACTCATGAGTGAAGGAACTTTCTTGAGTATCCAAATACCTACAAACACCAGGACCAGCAGGTGAACCTACGTAACTTGGAGAAGAAACTGTGGCCCTGGTGTGAATCACTGGAGAGCTGAAGCACCAGATGTTCAAGAGGACAAGTGTTTCTAAGAACTCAATTCAGTGGTTTGGATTGCTCTTTCAAGCAAGAATACAGAATACAGTGCATGTCCTGTATTCTGGATTCACACAATGCACCTTGACATTCCATGCTTCCCAAAACAGGGACCATGGTACATGCCCAGCCCAGAAGAGCCTGTATCAGGTTTGTGTAAGGAGGAGGTTGCTCCCACTCAGATGATTGCACAGAAGTGGAAAACCACAATGAAAGGTGGGTGAAGAAATGCAAAGCACGCTCAGCTTTCAAAACCACAGAACAGCTTGGATCACTCACCAAGCTCCTCTAAAAAAAAACCAAAAAACTTTTGAGATTTGTGAGCAAAAGCAATGAACAGTTCAATATAGGCTACTCTGAATATTGCATTGGAAGTACATTGGAATCTAATTTTCACGTTGCTGATCCAATGTACTTTTCCATTCACCTTCCAGCAAACACTTCCTATAAGACAGCCCTGAATTTGAACTTTTGGAACAGTTTCTAAATCCCGTAAAATAAAACTATACTGATTTAACAGTACGCTTGCCTTTTCACCATGTTCACTTTGATCCTAGAAATCTAGTAATACAGAAGAATGAAAAAAACCCCAAAACCAAAAACCAATAAAAAACCCATGCCTACATAACTAAAAAATTCATTCAACTAAGGCACTCAAGCTGTGATTAATTCTCATCAGAAACACACATTCAACACAATCTCTTTACTTGGTAATATCAAACTAGGAATGGCATTCGTTTTTTTAAGAGGTTCACTCAAAGTCCAGTATATCTTGCATGCAAGTCTGTCAGGTAGAAACAGTTCAAACTGAGCTGACAGAGACCAGTTTCCTAAATTCCTCCTGCAAGGTTACCCTGCAGAGCACAGTCAGACAGGGAAACAGCACAAGTTTCAGTGTCAGCAAAAGGCATTTGGTGGTGAAACCTGAAGGGACGCTTCTACTTCCTCCTTCCTCTAATCCCTCTTTGGAAAGCTTGGATCATCTGTCCTTTTCTGTCCCTTTTGGTAAAAAAATAATTTAAGACCGGTGACCAACTTTGGAATGAAAAATTTCAGATCAACGTATCATCTGTCTGCTGTGCTCCCCAAAACCTGGGAATTGGCTGGTTAAAAATCCGGAACTGCAACTCCTACCATAACCCCTGAAGCTGAGGATGGGTCAACTCCACTGGAAAAGGGCCATGCACCATGGAGCCAGTGGGCAATACAGAGCCTACCAGGTAACTTTTGGTCTGAGAAAATACACATGCAAACAGGCCACAGCTTGGGCTTCTTAAGCCAGGCAGGAGCCTCCTGACTGCCCAGGAAAGGGCAGGACACTCACGCAATTCCACTGTATAGCGATTTGTGTGCTGATTCCAGAAGCAAATGAACCCTTCAAAACCAGTGTAAGGAGGCCTGGCCAACATCAGCATCCACACAGGCACCACAGGTGGAGAAACTGACAGAAAGAGGACCTCTTTGTCAAGGTCTAATTCATCAAATAAGAAAATGGAGACTATGCATAAAATTTTACATTCTGTGCTAAGTAGTTGACCTGCAGTAGGCACCAATACTGGTGGTTACAAACTAAGAGATGTTTTAAAGATAAAGTTGTGACTCTATTCAGGCTATACTGCTTCACCGAGGCATGTCAATCACTCCTGCCAGAACCCAGTTACCAATGCCAGCTAAACCCATAGCACTAACTTTTGCACATATATTCTGGAAGACGTTTTTCTGATACCCCAAAGTCTGGGGTTTTGCACGGCTGTTAGCAGAACAGCTACCAGCAAGGAGCACTAAGTACTACACTGCCTGGCACCTATTCAGCAGCCAGACACTTCCTACAACCTGTGCACCAAACTGTCTCCTACACACTCAGCTCATTGCATTTAGATTCTGTCACGCAGCAGACTTAATTTTGCAAACTGACCTTAACATTAAACCTTAAAAAAAATTACTTCAGTAATATTTTTTCCTGGAGAAGCATTGCGTAATTTCAGACATCAACCTTAGATTCTTATTTTTAGAAGCCAGTTTCTGCATATCAGCTGGGAATTCAGCATGTCTGATATTGAATGGCTCTCTGGAGGGTGTAGCTGTCTTCCACTGGCAGTACAGACATGAGGATACCAGTTTAACTTTAGCACAATTCTGATGCCTAAAATTAAGAAACGTAGGTACCCATCTGTGTTACTCAATTGCAAAGATGTCTGAGAAGTGGAGAGAAGAAAATAATAGAAAAGAACATGGTATAATTCCACTTAAGAGCTGTACTTCCAATTATTAAACTAGTAGATGTTAACAAATATGAGAACTGCCACCAAATATAATTTACAACATCTAAGGAACCTACGTTCAAAGAGGAACAACTATAGTAGTATTACATGCTGTGCATCATCTTAACCATATGGCTTAAATCAAGGAACAATTGACTAAAAGGCTACAAAAATGTAATTTATGAGACTGACATGGCTGTTATAAGTGTCCACCAGTTGCTTTCCAGACCAAGGCTAATGTTTTAAGCCTAATCTGAAAGCAAGAAACAAAGGGCTATGAAGTGCTCATAACACCATCCATTCCATGATCTGATTTTTATTTTGAACAAGTAATTCAAACTGCATCAAAATGACATGATAGGTCATTTTCACATCTTTGACTCAGCAAACTAATAAGAGTTGATTGTGCTCAAGTTAAAAAATGAATCAGCTGGAGACAAAAATTTGGATGGTCAGGCGTCTTTACTCTTGCATATATGAAAAGATCTTAGATTATTTTGACAAGTGTCCAGCTGAATTAGTCAGAAAGGCAATCAGTCAAGTGTTTATTGCTGTCACACAGACAACCGTGGAAAGCTACAGCATCATTTTAATTAAAACACTGAATGCAAGTTAGAAAAAATTCTTGTTAAAGGTACTCATAATCCCCAAAACCGTCTACATGACATATGTAACCATAATCACTGACCGCCTGCAGGTCCCACAGCAGTGCTGACCCTCAGCAATGACACACAGTCTAGACAAAAGCTGAAAATAATAAGGGGCTGCCTGCCCCGGTTTCCCTGAAGTTGCCCGCAAGCAGAAAATAAAGCAATGATTGGATTTTTAGCCATTGAGCGCCGTGCAACTCTTGGCTGAAACTGCCCCTCACAGGCATTTCCAAGGAACACAGCCCAATTTTTGTTTGCAGGTCGTTGTATGTACAATCCAGTAATGCAACCAAGTATAACTCTGCCTTCCTCAGTGAATAACCCCACTCAGTTACACTCTACCAATCAACCAGGAAAGAATTTCTTATTTTAACTAGGGCGGAGCTGCCACCACAGCAGCTTTGGGAGACAAGGACTGCAAAAGCAGGTGTCTCTTTAGATTTAGGATTCCTGATCTGTCTGCCCATTATTAATGACCCACCTACTGTGTTCTTGTGAAATATGAATCTTTTCAAGCACTTTAAAATCCCATGCACAGGCTATTTTCCATTAAAGACTTACAGTCTACAGTATTAGACTAATTAGGTGACTGAGGTAGAGAACAGATTCAGGCAGCTGGGAGTAACAAAGAAGAAAAGAAATATATATATGGGCAGCAGTTCCTTTCCTCACACCACCGTCACCAGGCAAGAACTCAGGAACATATTCTGACTTCCAGCAACTGGACAACAAGCAAACAAAATTAGAATTAGAGTAAGCAAACACAGACTGCATTCTCCATGTGCCACCACCCAGCAAGTGCTGAGAAGGACACACCTGCCTTGCTGCTACAGTGCTGTGACCATGATGGAGATGTAGCCACATCCCTTGCAAGAGAACTCCTCGAGTCAGTTTTGCTACACCAGATGTTCCAGGAAGTGCATTTCCCTATTAAAGGCTATATTTCACTGCAGACTTTTCAATAGTTTGAATCTCCTATGACATGGATAAGAAAAGGTGCAAACCTCTCAAAGCACAGGAATCAGGGAAGCATCTCAAGTGATGGCACCTCCAGAACAAGTGGGTGTCAGTGTTCACAAAGAGACATGGCTGTGTTTGTTTTGGTTTGGTTTACAGAATCCCCAAGAAATTGCCCATGTCCATCTAACCAACAGCTTACAATGTACCACTGAAAATATATATATTGCTTTTATTTTCCCTAAAATCAACTTAACTAGCTCTCATTCTTCTCATATTATTTTAGACAGTCAATGTATTTTCTTCCCACTGGACAAAGAATGAACACATTATCTTTCCATCTTACACGGCCCCTGACAGCCAAATAAAACATGGTTATTACTGTCAGAATTCAAATGAAATATTCTGAGCATGGGAAGAAGTTATTGGCCTGATGTTCAGAAGACAAGCCAGAAATGGAAATGGGAAGGAAAAATATTTCCCCTATTTCTACGGGCTTTTTTTGGAAAATTAGGTTATCTTCTTGTTGAAATAGGTTTGAGTTGGATTTCTTTTTGCTGTGTTGGAATATCCTAATTATTCCATTAGGAAGATGCAGGATATTAATTTTTATTAATCAAAATACTGATAAATGAGAGAGCAATTATAGAAAAACATTAATATGACTTTAATATCTTAAATTATACACACTAAATCAACCAGGTAATGTCATTTCAGTGCACAGCAAATTCATAGCAAGTAAGATTTGTGATATGACAGATAAACCCAGAAGCACTAAATAAAAGCATTCACCTTTCAAACCTCGTTCCTGCTGCACTTTGAAAACAAGCTGACAACAAACACCATGGCTGAAATGTTCCCTATAAAAAAATTGCCTACTTTAACTAGGTTCACCTATAATTAGACAGCACAATCTACTCTGCATAATAATTGAAAAATATAGAACAATGGAGCAATAGTCAAGAAAAGGGAGATTATTTTTCCTGCACACTCAAGTGGTGGTAAAAAACTGGAAAGTGAGAATCAGTGAGATGTCATCTCTCCCTAGTGAGAGAAGAATTGTGCTGAAAATTGTACTTATTACAATTTTAAAGACACATCCAGTCTGGTTTGAGGCCAATCTCAGCATAACTGGCTCCCAGGGAGGAGCCAGGCAGCCCCCACCACTCGTGCTGCAGTCAGCAGCTGCCAAAGGGACACTTGTCTCCAAAGGGCTGCTCTGAGCACCCTCACTTCCCAGAGCCATCCGGAGGGATCCACACTGTTTGATCAGGAAACCACATCCCTTGATAGCACGCACATAAAAATGGCATTAAAACCAATTAACTGTGTAATAGCATCCAGCAGCAGGCCACTTTGACACTTGAGCAGATAAGTCCACTGATACCTTCTATGTATATTAAAGATAGGTCCACGTGGAAAAGCAATTCTCAAGAGTTTCTAGAAAATCAGACATTTCATAGATAAATTTTAAAAACCCCCACAGCACACACACAAAAAAAAGAAAACCAAACACCCACCAAACACACAGATGTCCTGGATCCACCTACCCCAGTATTCTGCTTCTAACAATCTTCAACAGCAGATGCCAAAAGAACAGGGCAAAAATATTTCCTGTCTCTGTTCTCTTGTGACCTGCAGCTCAAGGACATCCTAAGCCACACACACGGTCTTTCTGTTTAGGCTCTTTAAGCCAAAATCAAATACTCATTTATAATACGAATATTCTATACAAATATTTTGAAAATTATCTAAATCCAGATGCTTGGATTTTGTGCTATTTATGATACTTATTCAGACCTGATCAGATCTGTTATTTTCAAGCAGTGCATTTCAACCCAAAACTTCCAAATTATAAACCTAAGAAGTTTTTCTCTATTTTTTCTGCACCTATTTGTATCAAGTTGATCCACACAAACCTCAAAATATGCTTCAAATGAGCCTGAATATCCAGCATGTGTGATATCCTTGGGAACAGCCCTAAGAGCCCTATTTAGTTCCAAAGACTTCACTGTATTTTAAAATTTAAAGACTATTTACTTATACCAACAAAGTAATTTTTTTGCACTACTTCCTTTTCTGAGCTACAGAAACTCTGAAAGAACCCTGGATAACCCTGGATGACAGTGTGTGCCATCCATCAGCCAGGTGCAACTGTCACTTGAAAGATCAGCTTCAAAGTTCTCAATATTCACGTTTTAATAGAGTCGGCCCTGGTTCTGTGAGAGTGCAAGGGAATCAATATTCACCCCCATTCTCTCACATTGCAGACCAGCCACAGAGGTTTTCTTCAGGGCTCTGGTTACCTCCAGCACACAGATCTCTGCAATATGTCCATCTCACCCCTCCTGCAAAACTCTCTTGGCCTTTCTGCAAAGTCCCAGTGCACAATGCAAACCCCGACAAAAGGAATAAAGTGCTGCTCTGAACTTTGATGGGTTTTTCTGCACTTCAAGGCACGTTCAGGGGAAAGGACACACCTCCTTCTGTGAAAACAAGTTTTGCAGTCACAAAATGGTAGCATCATCAAGTATTTTCTCCTCATCTGCAAACTGATAGCTTTTTAGCCCTTACCTGTTTAGAGTAAAAATAAAACAACAGGAGCACAACAGTATTATGTTCTGTTTTCTAACTCTGTTTTTCATTATTTTAAATCATATTATATTGTATTTTATGATCCTTTCTGGAAAAAAAAAAACAACAACTAAGTAAGATTTCAAAACCCTTTAAATATATCAAAGTACTTTGCAAATAAGGTTTACGTGTTCACTTTCTATGACATGATTAGGAATATTCCTATAAAAGCCAGAAGTTCTGGAACTGTAATTGCATCATGCCTTTCAAACCAGGTACTTCATCTTACATGTTAGAATTCATGTCTTTATAGGCCTACATTGCCACAAAAACAAGAGGGGAGGGATAGGAATCAAATAAGAATCCCAAACTTCAAACTTACAGCTTTATGGTGATTTGAAGTGAAAAATGTACAAGGAACATGCTCTAAAAGCAACCAAAGGGGTAGAGAAGGAACAAAAGAAAAACTAAAAAATAAAATTCAAGTATAGAACTTGAACTAGCTTTTATGGAATTTTTTCATAGTGAGGCAAAATATCACTATTTGTTCCATTAAGTTTGTTTTCTTTTCACAAAAATCAACACTTTCCACAGAAGCCTACTTGTGTATATACTTTTATTACAGTACCTATATTTATTTTTTTTTTACAATTTCCAACACTCTGCAACTAAATTTTAAGAAAAAAATCCAAACTATGAATATATGTGCAGTAGTAATTGCTATGGTCCTTGTCAGTGGTCATTACTTCTACTAAAGCCACCATGGATGAGAATCCATAGGGTTTGTAATATCTCATTCTCTGAAATGTAAGCATACTATTTAAGCAGCATCTTACAAACCTATTCAAAACTGAGTTCTCTGAGTTACTTAAGCAATTCAACCATTGATATAATTAATTTTGATGTAAATCTCTCTCAGGGGCTTTAATGAGCCAAGTCAGGAAAATCCAAATTAAATTAAAGAAACGTACACTAGACCTCAGAAGCTCACAAGTAATGATGTTAACAATATTTCCCCAACACTACCTAGAAATAGCATATTAATAATTATGTTTAAAATGCAGTTAGTTCTTTAAGAAACATAGATGTTACTTAACAAGTCCTAGAAATATTTTTGAAATATTTAGTACAAGTCAAGATTCTAGGACAATTGGACACGAGGGTTTTGTTTCTTCATTACGCACCTACCTCTCCTACTGTTCCGAATCAGCACACAACAGTGTTGGGTCCTAAAGTTCTAGAGAGGGAAATGAGGACACTTATTTCCAGACCTCCTTGATGCCCCAGATGAAGTCATATGCTTCTCGCATGGGACTGGCACGCTCATGGCTATGCCAGCCTCCTCCACTGCAGGCTCCTTGGAACAGGAAAGAGGGATGGCTTAAGAACCCGGAGATGCAACATCCAGCCCCCAAAAAAGTGGCAATTACAAACAGTGCCACTTAACGAAAGCAAACTGAACGAAAGTAGATTAAAAGGTACAACTGAGTGCAAAGACACCAAAATCAGTTTTCACAACCAGTTAAAATATCCGTTTTTTCCCAAAACCTTACTCATGATAAACAAAAACCTAAGGCATGAGTAAGGCATCACTGGTCCAGTCTGTAATCAGGGTGACCTCACATATACAAAAGTACACTCAATAAACTGAATTGTTTTAAATCTATCTTTTATTTATAAAGAATGCTCATTCCACCCAGAGTCTCCACATGACCAAGAACAGGGTCTATAAAACTATACCATGTTTCAAAAGACAGGCCAGACACACTAACATTAAAAATTTGATAATTCTATTTTAGCAGGGCAGCATGATAGATGGCACTTTTATGCTGTAACCTAATAAAATATCCTCTTTTGTCTCTCCCACTAGAAGAATATTATACTTTAAACTAGATCTAATTAAAAATAGTAGGGGATGAGGTTTGTATCAAAGACTAGCCTCAGTGCAGATGGTGATCCCCACACCACACCAGGCTGCACCTACAGCTGAGAAGAGGTCCCCATGCCTGGCAGCTTCCCACTCATGCCCTCAGGACAGAGAGGTGATTAATGGGCTCTGTCTAATGGTGAAGTAAATGAATCAGCACCACTGAGTTTCTCATCTGAAACACTAGAGTTTGGTTTCAAAGAGGCGTTCAGGCTTCAGAAGACTCTGCAAGGAACGATGCCATCAGCATTTCTCAAAAGCCCTCGGGCCCTTTGGCAGGCCAGCAGCAAGAGCACCCTGCCTGCCCTTCCAGGCTCTATTTGCAAGGCCAGTGGGAAGACCCTGGCTGGAGGGGGTTTGGAATGCCAGCCTGCACCTATGTGGAGCACACACTGTGCCAGCCTACACAGCTCCCATGGGTGCACAGAGGCCGCAGGAGCAGTGAGAGCTGTGGTCACCCAGCTGAGAACCCCACAAGAGACTTGAAGCTACTTCAGAGCAAGAATGGAGCTGAAAATGAGAAACAAGATTTGCAGGGAAGGAACTGACAGCATTGTACACTCCTTGCAGCACCAACTCCCTTCTGCAGCTCCCAGGATGAGGGGATTCAAAAGGCACCTGGCACAGGAGACCCCAGAGCAAGGATCTCCTTCACCAGGCACCCGGAGGACAAACATTGATGCTTCTCCTGTGAGGAAGCAAAGGCTGCCTGAGCTGGAAGTCTGATTTTCTGAGTAAGACACCTCTTACATAGTCTTTCCTTTCTGAAACGCTAAGGAAAATATTCCTCAAAGAGACAGACAGCTAAACAAAAGCTAAATACTATGTACTTATCCTTTCAGGCAATACCTAACTTGTGCAGAGGGTTAAATAGATAGAAAACTAGACTATGGAAGTCCACATATTAAGCCGTTTTGAAAACTTGAACTGAAAAGGACCCTTGAAATCTTCAAAATGAAGATTCAGTAGTAAAACAATCCTGCTAGCTTTGCTGTAAAATAGTCTCCATAAAAACAACAGTCACACTGAAAGCCATGTAGCAAGTGGAAATCTATGTCTGTTTAGGGCAAACACGACTACACGTCTGAACAGAAAGGCCTAAATAAATTTCTTATCTTTACAGGATGGGATTTTCAACACAGGTGAGTAAAGCAAGGGTAAATCTTACCAGTAATCTATTTCTGCCCTGCAATTCCCCCAAATAATTCCCTACCCATTAAGGTAGTAGCCTGTAAAAAAGCATTGTATTCCCTTTCTTTGGTTCCTGTCTCTATGTACTGGCACAAGAGACGTGGAGGTGGCAGACAGTGACCTTCAAGGGTTTCAACACTCTCCTTGTCACTGCTCATCTTAAAGGTATGGGGAATAAGCACAGGTCTTCAACTCCACCATCCCCCACAACTTCCTTGGTATTTTTTCCTCCACATTGAGATCCAGGCAGTCTTAGTCTCTGCAACCCTGCAAGCAGCAACATGACCTTGCTGCAGATTTTGCCAATGCTAGTAGAAGCTGTGACACAGAGCAGGAGTGATAACCAAAGCAAAAGAACATTCATTCTATTTTTTTTTTCACATTTCTGTGACACTGAATACTTCTTGCACGTATCATTAAATCATTAAAATATACTTCCATCACATGCATAAGCCAGCGTGTGAGGTTGCTTCTTTATTAGAGGAAACACTTTCAAATGAGAGAGAAAGGATAGAAAACGGCAGAATAGAAATAATAAAACATAAAAATATGGTTATAAATTACAACAAAGTTTGCTCAATTTGTAGCAAATAATTCTTTAGATAAGCAAAAAAATATGCCGAGAACAAACCCATTGTCTATTTCATATCCTAGAATCTCTTAATTTGGAGCATGCAATTTCTGCCCTCCCTCTCCCCAACAGAACAATTTGATATTTCAGTCCTAAAGTAATAATACATACAAACAGCTTCATTTGACAGCTTCATTTGCTTGGAGAAAACGGATGAACCTTCATCTATAGTCAAGCTCTTTATTGCTCAGATTTGACACAGGAGTCCACTTAAAGCTCAACAGGAGTTTGTGAATGGCTCTTTGTGTGGCACACTGGCTCTAGAAAAATCATTTGCTTTTGGTTTTAATCTACTGTTTCCACTTCACGGATAAAGTCAGCAAGAATCTAAGCAGCCATCCTGTTCCAGAACAAACTTGTTTAAAGGTAAGAAATAACCAGGAGTACCTGCATGCCTAGAGAAGCCCCCTGCACTTTTTACAAAGGAAATATCAAAAAATATTCAGCTATTTCTAAATTTCTAAAATAATATGGTTTTTCTCTCAGGGGCTTTCACTGAATTGGGCATTCTAACACAGTCCATGTCTTTTCTCAATTTTTTTTTGTCTTTAAAAAGTGTAAGATTACTAAAAAACAAGGAATTTTTTTCAAATCTCCTAATGGTTCTAGGCATACTACCCACTTGCCACAGATAAGCAGAATCAGGAATCTCAAGAAAAATATTGAAAAAGCTTTCAGTATTGCGCTTCAAGCAAGCCAAATGCAAATTCCATTGATGCAGAGTAGTCAAATAGTCCCTCTGTATATATCCATCCTTCCTAGATGAATGATTTCAACTGTCAGATAAAATGGCATGAATAAAAAGTCTGAAAACAGACATCTGATGTATTGATTGTGATACACTATCAAAGATAGCAATGTTTCTATGAGAGACAACTTTCATAAGTTATTAATACAATTTGCCTCCCCTTTTTATTACTCCCTCTCCCTGGAAATAATAGATCCAGTCATTTGGTTAAAAAGAAAGTATTTCATTTCACAATTCACAGATACTCCTGTATCTGCTGAAATGTTATTTTCCAATTACTAACACCACTACCCATCACCGACTCTGGTATTACCAGGCATTTTCAATATAGTAAACAGCAACTATTTTTTCATCTTAAAATATGGGCTGCATTAAAATATAAAACAAGTATCACCTAAATATATCTTTCAGTTAAAGAATAGATTTTAATCTCAGTGTAGTAATTTAATAACAGAAAATTGCCAAGAAATTCAGGGTGAAAGCAGTATGTTATACAAAATGCAAATGAAAAGTGGATGAATGCAAGATAACCATGAAATGTTTGAAAGTCTACAGGAAAAAAATACTTTTTATTCAAGGACTGTTGCCCTAAATTTAGATATAATTTGACACATTGAACTCTTGTGTGTCTCTAAAAGAACAAAACAGGAAACAACCACATCCCACTCGATACACTTCAGTGAGTCTTATTAAGTTGAATGATGTTTGCTTCAGGCCATAAGCAGCAATACAATATTCATCAAAGCTCACCAAATTAAACTTTTCTCCCACTTGCTTACCTCTGGCCCAGCTGATTTCCCCTAAAAGTAAATCTATTTTGCACTGACAAATATAAGAGTTGATACAAAGGCTTGCTGACAAACCAAAGAAACAAGGAAAAGCCACTCCATAGCGTGAGAGTATTCAATTCATGTAAATTTATAGAAACAAGGTTTATAGAGAAAGGTAAACTACTTAATAAGCTAATACAAATATTCTTATAAAAGACAGGCTTCTGGACATGTCAATCCTTCCCTCATCAGTCTTCCACTAACACAAATGTGTATTTTATTTTTAATGAGTTGTATAAATATTAGACCTCTGGAAGTGATGCATTAGCACAGGGTTTTATCTATCTGTTCACTCTCCCCAACCAAGGAACTACAATGTCCCTTGCAGCTACTGGATTAGCCAGTGCTGCCTCATCTCAGGGTCCTACAGGGATGACACCTGAAGCGGCAAGCAGGCTGCACATCCACAAAACTGGCAGGATCACAAACAAGTCCATGTGCTGCGAAGTACAACGGGGAGAAACAAGTCAGAGAAGTCCAGCTGTCTTCAAATTCAACACTTAACAGCAGGGACAGGCTGCAACACGTACGCAGGTGGCTTCAGCACACCGTGACAGAGGGTCAATGTTCCAGACACATTCCAGTGGTGGTGCAAAATCATGGCCTCCAGAAGTCAGTAATGCCTGGAGGCCTTACATGAGTGATAGCTTCAGCCACCCACAGAAAAGGTTTTTCTCTCAAGTTTCTAATTCTGTTGGTCTATGATTATGGAAAACATGTAACTGTGGCAATTTCAAAGCAAGATTTCAAATGTTCAAATCCTCAGCAGAAGCCAACTGTCTTTTCATGTTCCACTGCCTTGCGGAATTGCTTGACCACTTCTAATGGAGTGAGATGTAACAGGAATAATGCAGCGATAAAACCCCACAGGTTCATGTTGTATTTCAGGTTAGCATGAGAGGGAGAAGGAGAGGATTGCTGTTTATTATATGGTACCAACACAGGGTTGCTATGAAAGAAAAGGGCTCAACACAGGAATGATCCAGTCTCCCTGAATACTTAACAGGTACGTTTTACCATAAGGATGTGCTTCCTACAGCACCTAACAGAAGAATTGCACTATAATTTAAACTGTTATTCTATACTTTCATAGACTTTCTTACCCATCCATCAAAATACGCAGATAAACAGGTTTTTTTTAAATTGCTCCCAGAACAGCAATGTGATTTGACCTTGCTCACTTACTGAAACTAAAAGTACACACAGGAACAACAAAAAAGCACTTCTGAAGTGTTGCCGGAAGAAAAACACAACAGATGCAGATACCATTTAGAAATGTTCCATATGATCCACAATGTGATTTTCTATATTAAAGTACAGTTTTATCCCAATTCTTCAGAGAAGCATGATTTGTAGTAACAGACATTCTTTCAGTTTGCTCATATTTCAAAATGTTCTGCTAAAAATCACAGCTCCTCAGTTTATCTTTATGGTTGACTGGAGCTGACAAATTCAGTGGAGGTTATGTATCATTAATACCATAATAAAAGGAAATGCATTAGTGTGTATAATTATTGAAAAAAATTTTATTAAACCAATTTTTTTTTGTTTTTCTACACAGCAAAAAAATATGCTGAGAACTGTAAAACAAAAGTTGAAATCTACAATTACTAAACAGCAAATATACCATCAGGTGCAAGGGTAATGGAAAGCATCCAGAACCTTCACATCCATAGAAACGTAGCAAGCAATTATCCTTAGTCAATGCAAGGTGATAGAACATAATTCAGATTATGCTTCCCAAGACACAGGGTGTATCAATCCACTGTTCAAGAGACCTTTAAAAGATCTTTAGAGCTTAGGTTAAGCTAAAACTGAAGCCAGCAAGGAGAACCAAACATGAAGAGGTCCACAGAGCCTGCTAGCCACTCAGAGGGCTTGCCTACTAGCCAGTTAAAGCTGGCAAACATTGATGTGAGGGACATTCAAGAAAATAAATAGTTTAGAATATGTTATATATAAAGCCTTAAATATGATACCTTGACTTGCTCTTCCATTATAATTCTCCCTACTCGCTATTTATTAGACCCTGATTGTTTTCCTGGAATAAATGTTGAAATAAAAACCCTTTAATTACCCCATTTCTGATATTGCTTTTATGTAAAACATGCACCTTTTTAAGGTGCCAAAAAGAAAAAAATTGGACTTGGATGATACTTCCAACATTTTACTAGGTAAATTCAATCCTAATGCCAGACTTACTCTTTTTTAGTCAAAAATTGGAAGAAAACAAGCATCAAACACTGGCACACATTCATGAAAAATGCTATAGTGAATTTTTGAAAGATGTTTTTCGTTCTTCCATCAATAAATTCCATTCTATGTTCTCTGTCAATAATGTACAAAATAAAAGTCAAAAGAATATAACATCTTTGAGAACAGGACTTCGTGTGTGTGGCATAAGACTAGCTTCCTCCTGTACTTCTCAAAGTCCTCATGTATTTGGCTTCCTCCCGTAAGGCATCTTTCAGAGTTCATTTTAAGTCCACCTTCTCTAATAATAAATTCAGTACTTGGAAATCTGCAGCAATACATTTTGGCATGAGTACACGATTGCTACATGTTTGCACACTGCTGTATTATGACCTTTTCAATATTATAGTGATCAAACACTTTTTTAAATCCTTGGACTTGACATACATGTGTATGCTGATCACCTCATGAACACATACTAAGATGGCACCTTATTTTCTCCCTTCATACACTCCAGTCTCCCTATGGCAACATTTCAGACATTTTTGGCTTTAGCAAAACCATAGAAACACTGAAGTACTCAAGAAAGAATGTTAAAACAACAGGCTTTTACCTCCAGCCCTGGAACACCTGGTGGTCTGTGAACCACTCCTAAGCATGCCCACAAAAAGGAATTATGAAAATCAAAAAGTGGTTATGTGCCAGGAGTGTTCACTTCCAGGAAGCCTGTATTTTCATTAGAGCACCCAAAAGGTCTCTGCAAATGAAAGGAAGTGAAAAAATGTTCTAGAAGACCATGACAAAAGGCTTGTATAGAAAGGCCTCGCAACTTTGTGACTGCATCACCATGTCTAAAGAAAAAAAAAAAACTGTCTAGTTTTCTACTTTCCAACATATAACCTAACCTGGCAAATCCTGGCAGAACTCATTGCAGCTCAGCTTAGAAACCAGGATCCCACAAACACAGTTATATTTGCTCCTCCATAACTGGAACTGCTGTCACACCAGTGAAACTCGGCAACTTCACCCCAGTACCAATGGGATACAGACATGAATTGCTATGGACAGAACCCTAGGGCAGAGACTGCGAACCTACCAAGGTATCTATCTGTTTCATCTACCACCTCTCTTGGACAGGTAAGCTTTAATATAAAATTACTTGGTAGTATGTTTGCATCTCCACAAAAATGTCCAAATTATATTACCTAGCATTCCAAGGCAAGCCAATGTTTCATACATTGTGCCTGTAACAGGTTATTAAGAGACCAAATGCCCATGCAAGTGACTTCAGGAATCTGTAAAACATAGAACAGAAACTTGCATTCCTCAATTCCAGTCCTGCATTTTATTCAGCAGGGACATCACCTTTCATGTTCCTAAAACCACAATCTGAAAAACAAAACACAAACACCACCTGCCCGAGTATGTCAGAATTTCGGTCCCTGCATTTCTTATCCTGTGCAACCATTTCTATCTTCAAGCTGCTTGCAATGCTTGCAGAACTCAAATTTTATAAGATACCTACAAAATGCATCCTGAAGAAAGTACAGAAGAATTTGAGTCATTATCTCCAAATCAATATATTTTATCCACTGCTGATTTCAAACAATGAACCCTTTAAGAAGGTTAACAAAAAGGAATTTAACAAAAAATGTTTAAGGCCTCTTTTTTAAGATCTGTGAGGAAAATTTAGGACATATTAACCAGAAGAAAGCAAAATATGTCTCCAAGAGTTTTTCAGAGTCCACATCCAGCAGAGGGATGGTGTAAAGAGGTGAAAAAGTGCCTAACATCATCATCACAATATGAACATCATCTGAACAGGGGAAACAAAAACCCAGGATTTTTTCAGAAATTGAAGTAATACAGTTGAAGAAAGTATTTACCACCAGTGCTGATATGTGTACAAAATTAAATTTAACTGATGAGAAACTTTAAAGAAGAGTCCGCTGAAAATGAATACAGAATGTTTTTTACTTAGAATGTTATAATTAGCTGTTCAAAAATAATTCTTCACAAGATGCTGTTTCATACTTGGCATTATAACGAAGCCCACAGTCTGCATAAATGATGTCATAGTCACAAACAAGCTCAAAGAAACTCTAATTTGGGCCTCGAGAAGACTTCCTAGGTCAGAATCAGCAAGCAGCAGTAACAGTTAAGCTGTTGTTCAGAAATAAACTGTTCTGTAGGCCATATGTATGCAAAGATGTTTTTATACATAAAATACAGTTAATATGCATTCTAGATAACGAAGAGCCATCAGCACCAGCGCCAGTCTGCACATGTCGCATTCCTGGGACGCTCTCAGTACGAGTCTGAACAGTACTTTGGAAACAGACTGATTCAGACTGGGGGTACTTTTCCTGAGTTGGAACGTATTGTACTACTTTTCAGAGTAGTAAGACACAAGTAAGTCAGGCATTTGTCTGGA
This sequence comes from Edolisoma coerulescens, assembly GCA_013397115.1. NCBI lineage: Eukaryota > Metazoa > Chordata > Aves > Passeriformes > Campephagidae > Edolisoma > Edolisoma coerulescens. The sequence goes on along the minus strand of VWZW01004314.1, from coordinate 1,724,995 downwards.
CAAGAACAGTTCCACAGAGATGAAGACTGACAGTAGGACATGGTTATCCCAAATTCTAGCACTCTGCCTGAAAAATAAAAACCACTTTTTCTAGTAATATGCACTCACATAACTACAAAGTGAATACCAGATAAAAAGCAAGGGTACAAGTTTACCAAAGACTGGCATCTCCTAAAGACCATAAATTATTTGGAAACACTAAACATCATTTTTCAGCAAAGCCACCAGTGAATGGCAGCTGAAACAACTGCCTTCCTGTTGCCGTCAGACACAAGACTTGGCTCGCTTCTAGTTTGCCCTAACAAGCATCCCATGTTTTACTTGAACTGGCTGGTTTCCACATTTGAATGCCAAAAAAACAATGACCAAACATCTCCCAGCTGAATCCCACGTAAAGCCGAGACAAGAATATTTATAGATAGGAGCTAATGCCAACATCAGGGCATATGGCCCAACAGCTCATGGACTGAGATCAATTTTTTATTTTAATTCATAGAATTATTAAGGTTGGAAAAGACTTCCAACATCACGGAGTCCAAACTTGGACTGAACACCATCTTGTACACTAAATTAGCACTAAATGCCACATCCAGTTGTTTCCTGAACACTTCCAGGGATGGTGACTCCACCCCCTCCCTGGGCAGCCCATTCCAATTCTTAACCACTTTTTCAGTGGAAAAAAATCACCCTGCTGTCCAACCTGAACATTTCCTAACACAGCTTGAGGCCATTTCCTCTCATCCTGTCTCTGGCTGCCTGGGAAAAGAGACCAACCCCCACCTGGCTACAACCTCCTTTCAGGGAGTTGCAGAGGGTGATAAGGTCACCACTGAGCCTCTTTTTCTCCAGGCTAACCACCTCCAGCTCCCTCAGCTGTTCCTCATATGACTCACTCTCCAGACCCTTCACCAGCTTGGTTGCCCTTCTTTGGACATTGCTCCAGCACCTCAGTGTCCTTATTTTAGTGAGGGGCCCAAAGCTGGACACAGGACTCAAGGTGTGGCCTCACCAGTGCCAAGTACAGAGGGACAATCACTGGCCTGCTTCTGCTGATCACACTACTTTTTATACAAGCCAGAATGCCATTGGCCTTTTTGGCCACCTGGGCACACTGCTGGCTCATGTTCAGCCAGCTGCTGATGAGCACCCCCAGGTCCTTTTCCAGCAGGCAGCTTTCCAGACACTCTTCCCCAAGCCTGCAGTGATGCATGGGGGAGGGTTGTCGTGACCCCAGTGCAGAACTCAGCACTTACACTGCCATGGTCTATACAGAACACAGAAGGGCTGAGCACTCCTTCCACCTTAAGTCTGAATTTTCTTCAACATCTAAGTCTGAATCATGTCCCTCAAGCTCCTTATAACAATGGTCTTATAATTTTTGAGACAGGACATTAATCCCCACATATCAACAGATGTGTGAGTTTCAGCATTACTAGATTTTATTCTCAGAAGCCCCCTAGAGAGCAAATGTCATTAAGACTAAAAGTAAACTACTGTAATTTAAAGATGCAACAAACATTGTAATATTTCAAGAAATACAAGTCCAGTATTCTCAGGATTATTTAGGAGAAATAAAAACTGCAGATGAGAAAAAAAAATCCAAGAAAAACATACCAAGAAACATTCTCTGCTGTTTCTCCTGACTCCTTCCAGCTCTCCATTTGCAGACCAAAACCTCTCCCCTTTCACACCAACAGAGACAAATATGAACCCACACGCTTCACAGGCTGTCCCTGCCTTGCTCCCTGTAACCTTGCAGGCCAGGCACCACCCTTCTCCCCCAGAGCTGGGAATTGCTGGATTCCTCATGACATTAACTCGTCAGATATCGGCAAGAAGGGTCTACAAAGGTAACTACAAAAACCCAGAAAGTTTTTGTTGGGAAAATGTGGCAATACTATTTCTTGCCTTCAGTTATCAAGGCTGTGTTAAAAGAGGTTCTAGGTAACAAAGCCCACCACTGCTGCAAGCAGCAACAAGCTACACAAGACATGTCTTTCATATTTCAATTTTATTGGGAATATTAGCTTTTCAGAACCCAAGGTTCAGCTCAAAATCTGTAATTTCTCCCTCTTGACAAGACTCAGCCATACAAATTGTGACTCAAACAAGAGAGTGAGCATAAACTTCCAATGTAGGTGGGCACATAGAATTATATGTGCACAGAAAATTCACCTAAGTTCAAGAGGACACCTGGCATAGGTAGCTCCTGTCATGCAAAAAAGGTCAACAGAGCTAAAGCCTGTGCTTCACATAGGACGGCAACACATCAATCAGATTAAAAGGTTACTTTTTGTACATGCCTTTCATGTAACATCTGTGTGGAAATATTTCCTCCACAGAGCTACATCATCAGTGCAAAGCTCACGTGGAGGAGCAAGACATCAATGGGAATCTTGCTTAGGAGGGGATGTTCTGTTAACCAGAAGACAGCAAAGTAGATTACAAATCACAAAGATGTCAGAGTATAAGCAAACCTATTCCATTCACAGTGGCTCATGTAGCTATATGGGAAGCACAGGCTCTTACAATATCAATATTGATGGCACTGGTCAAAAGATCTGATGGTCAAAAGAAAAAAACCTCTCTGGGTTATAAATTAAATTGGCTTATTTCTTCCTTTTTTTTAGTGAATATGGGAACTGTATGTGCTTATAGGACAGTCGGTTACATTTATTATGCACAATACTTAAAATAGATCTTAATCCCATTTTTAAGACAGAAAGGACATATCTGCAAAACCTAGGTTAAGCAAGCAGCAAAAATTTAGGTGCATTTTTTTAGAAGAATGATCATACAACAGCAACAATTTTGTAGAACTATATTGCTTTCTGCATTCATTTTTAGGACTCTTAAGTTGGAAAAAAAAAAAAAAAACAACCTCAAGAAATATCACAAAATGTTTAAAAATTCCAGGGCCCTAGTTAATCTTTCTGATAGTCCTGCAGGTTCCTCTTTTTAACCTGCTAAGAAATGCTATTTTGTTTTCACATAGCATAGAACATAACTTCTTGAGAGATCTCAAATAACTTCATGAAGTAAGGCATGGTGGCTTTTGTTTGGTTTTTTTAATCTTTTTCCAAAACAGAAGGTTTACACTCAGACTGCCTGATCACTCAACAAGCTCCCCTCAGCCAGCAGTTTTCACCAATCCAGATGAACAAAAACCTTCCAAGTCTGAACTGTGTCAAATCTGCACCAAAGCCAAAAGAGAAATGCATCAGCATTTGGCAGCCATGGCATGCACACGTATGCTATCAATCAAGTACTGCTAGCATGAAGGTAAATACCACCAAACTTTACAAGGAGAAGCCTTTGCTTTTTGTTCTTCTCCCCAGTCTCTCTGCATTATTTTAAGAAAGAAACAGGGCTACAGACACCCTTACTGTGTGCTCACTGAACTGAAAGGTCACATCCTGCAAAACAACACAGAAGCTCTGGGATAACAGGACGGCCACTTACTTATCCCTCAAACAAAGACTGTCATATTTTTAACTTGATTGCTCATCTATAGATGAGAAGCCACTTTCTTCTGCTAACTTCAAAGAGATTTAAATTTTTCATATTCTATATTTAAGTATCATTCAGAGAATCTACACTACGGTAGGAAAACTCAAGTGGAATACAAAACTGTGCTAGTGTGTAAGATGCAGGCTATTTATTTCTGTCATACTGGCACACTACACTGGGATAGCACCAGTATATTTACATATGTATCACCATACCAGTATATTCTTACCTAATCTGAAAACATTTCTGAACGTAGTTGTAAATTGTCCCTACAGTACATCTAGCATGAATTGCTGTCCTGATCAGTTTTTAAAACTCAGAACTGTCCTTGTTATTTAATAGAAGAAACATGCAACCCAAAAATATAATATTCTTCCTGAATTATTAAAATAGAGAAACATGTCTGCATTGCACTGATACAGTTAACTTCACTGTACATGGCACTGGTAGCACTGGTGCCTACTCGGGGATGAGGGAAGGCAGAAGGAGCTGGAAGCCTAAGACCTTGCAGACAGCGTTTTAGAGCTTTTAACACGTATAAATCAACAAGGTTAATGAGATCCTATTACCAATTATTTCATTTTTATTTGCAATGGTTTTAGATCAATATAGAAACTGCAACCCCCCCTAACTAAATCTATACACTGCTTCCCAAACAGGCCATGAATGTATCACTACTCACTGAGACTGATTCCCTACACACACACACTCATATGCCCACACAGCACAAAGTCAGGATACCTCAAAATATAAAGTGTATATATAGAACACAAACCATGCCTGCACTACACACTGCCAGCTTCTCACCTACTTTAAAGAGTGCATTTAATTCCTTTAGGTGACTAAGCTGTCTTTGCCATTCAAGACACTTCTCTTTCAGCATTTTTCTCTACCATTAAGTGGAATTTTCTGACAAGGCTTCTGGGAGAGGCCTGCAGACTGACCTCTCATGGAGCACCTACTCCATCTCAGTAATTAAAAATTCAAATAACATGTTCTTACATCCACTTCCAACTTACTCTAATTTACACTTCCCAGTAGTTATCAAATGGACAAACGTCACGATCCAATTACACAGCAACAGAAAAAGAAAAGGCTGAACAATTGTTATTATTCCCAGCAGCCTCATCTGGGCAGTAACCTCACAGTATTTAACAGATAAGCCTTGGTACAATATACTTGACATTTACATTTTCAAATGTATGTTTTATCCAACTGCCCTCAAAATATTGGTTTAATTAAGATATAGGACATTACTGTTCAGAATCACTTCACTAAAAAGGCATATGTTAAATAGTCCTATAACCACTATAATATAATTGAGCTCTGTCACCTGGAAAACCATTGCTTAACTAGAAGAAAAATCAATATTCCCTTTTCTCACAATGTTTTCCATTTCACTCTGAAATCAAAGCTGTACCAGAAATGCATACTGAATACAGTCAGCAGTTCCAGAGGAACATAAAGATACACTCAGATTTAAGCATGATTTTAGAGCAGTGGGTTTATCAATAATAATTCAACATCCAACATGGCATTTAATCAAGGTTTAAACCATTTATCTGTCCCAATGAACAAAGACAGAAGTTACTGAAAGCTATTATCAATATGAAGAAAAAGCAACACTGATACCCATTAAGCACAAAGAAAGGCAAACATGACAAAAATGAAGAGACACTAAAGGTCAACATTATAGGATGGAAATCAAAATGCAAAACATGCATTCCAATAATTCCTGGTGCTCTAGGTGCTGAAACAACGCTCTGCAGAAAGTGGCTCAATTCACAGGGTCATATTAGCAATCATAAATCTTTCTTATAATGAGAAATGCATATGGGGAAAAATGTGCAAGTTACTATTCCTTCTTGTATGTCAAGGAAATTTTCAGCCAATTTTATAGGTTTAGCCCTGTCCTGAATAAGTAGGGTAAGAAAAAAAACATTCACTCTAACTTTGAAAAAAACAGCAACAATGCATTGTTTTAGAAAAACAATCGGTTTTCCTCAAAAAAAAAAAAAAAACCCCAAAGAAAACCAAAGAGTAAAAATGTCACAAAAAACAAAGTAAATTAAATAATTTTTTGGCAATAAAGGATGTATGTGTTTTACACAGAGGCACAGACCTGTGCCTTTATTATAATAAAAGCTCCCAAATATCAGTAAAACACAAGCCACTTTCAATTGATACACTGAATGATAATGACACCAAATTAGCTCATTTAAACAAGCCTCTTTTGTGAACTAGCTTGTGCATTAGAAAAAATGAAAAAAAAGACAGTCTTACTGTGCATGTGATAATGGGAGGTTCTCTAGCACAAATACAAGATTTGGGGGCTCAAGACAATGAATATCTCTGCCTAACAAAGTAAAGCCAATTCGACTTAAACATTATAATGGTGCCTTCTAGTTTTAAAATTTATTTAAGACCTTAAAATCTTTCCACCTTAAATGTGGATTCCCTTGATTTCTACCCTTCAGCAAGAGAGAGAAACAGTTTCTGTACACTCATTTCCTACTGCTGTGTGTTTGACCTCTCACCAATGGATCCTGCTCCTCATTCCTGAAACACTGACACAGAACCCTCCCCCACGTACCACCTACTACTCACCTTCCAGAGGAACTCAGAGAAATGATGACCCTAAAAATTCCTACCCTCTGATTTTAGTACAAGGAAAAGCCCCCAAATTATCTTTACTAAATGTGTCGAGAAGGCAGCATTAGAATTAAATTTTGCCTTTGCTATATGTGAGCATTCTAGTCATAAGAAGCTACAAACATACATCCACAACTAAGTATTAACTTTTTGAAACTAAGACCAAGAAGAACCAAACGGATAACAAAATCCTGTTCAAGTACATTAAAAATACTTCTGCAATAATGAAGCAATACTTCATTATTATCCACTGCCATACCAAAAACTGAATTCTTTGGCTCGTGTTCAGCACCTTAAAGGGATTGTTTGTTTATTTGGTTTTGCTTGGGGTTTTTTGTTGTTGGTTTTTTCTTGGGGTGTTTTTGGGGGGGATTTTTTGAGGGTCACCAGTAAGGGAGGTCAGAAGACGTGAAGAAGATACCTACCCTAGAGCTATGAAATATGAGTTCAAATAGTCATTAGAGTGAGTAAAGGGAGGTGAGAACAGCAGCCATCATTCCTTCTGCAGCTTTATCTGCATCTTAGCTAACAAATAAACAAGAAGAGTCTGTAGTAATAGCCAACTCCATTTTCACCAACACAGCACATCAATCCCATCCTTCCCCTACCACCCAAACAATCAACCTGCAACAATGGACCTCATAATCTGGTGTCAAATGCTCTAAAATGATGCTAACAGCTCATAGCCTGTTAGTAGGGAAGTGGCAGTAGGGAAGTGGCAGGACTCATCACAGAGCCAGGAGAACGAAACAGAGACAAACTCGGAAGAAAATGAGAGAATACTGAACTTGCTTCCCTCTCGATTTTACTCTTGAGAATATTTTTGGCTCTGCTTCCTCACACGTTTGCCTTACCCGATGTACAGACTCTCCCCTGAGAATTCCTCTTATTAATACGTGTAGGAGGTTTTGTATTTTCTGCTGGGATCTCATTCAAAGCACAACTTTGTAGTGAAGTTGCATTAGCAACTACTGACATGGATGGTTTTAATCCTGGATTGTTTTCATACACAGTCTGAACAGCCTGAAAAGTGTAATGAAGAATGCACATTTTACTTTGCCACAGTAACAGGTTCATCCATTCTTAACACACGAGCTCACCTTACCTGCCCCTCCTGAAAGCTCATCTCCATGGTATTTCTTTCAGGAAAGGCACCTGGTTGACTTGATAGTGTTTTGACTTTGTAGCATTATAAGCATGTATTTTCAAAATATTATTTCCTAAAAAGAAACTAGAGGACTGAAAATTGCCCAGGTATCTGCACACCTGGTCCATAGCTGTGTTCCAACATACAGCCACCTGCTGCATCAACAGCCAGAAAGGAAGGAAACCATCTGCACAGACCAGGAAATCAATGCAGAATCAAATTTAAAAGAATATAACAATGTTATACAATGTGAAGTACCGTTCAACACAAAAATATAAAAGGGATTGTGATAGTATAATGCGGGGAACAAACAAAAATGCAAAAAGACAAAGACTGTAGTTCTGGGATCTTGTTTTCTTGTGACCCTAAAGAGAAGCTACAGGAGACAATGGTGGCACCACAAAGCTGAAGTACTAGAGAAAATATTTCCTCCTACACACTATACTATGTTCATAATAAATTTAAAAAGAAAGTTTGCCAAATATTTTTCTGTAACAACTTCACAGGATGTATGTCATAATAAATTACTGTTTTGTTTTGGGAGCTGGTTTGGGTTTATTACTAGAGTCTATCTTTTATATGAAAAGTTGGACTCAATTACTTTAAGCATGCAACAAATTCAGACAAGGATGCAGTTTAAAGGTATCTAAAGTCTATGGGCATCAGAATAATTCAATTATTAGCAACACGTAACATGCTTTAATAAATTATATTACTTGATTCTGATTTTTATTAAAATCTTAGTGAAAACTAAACTGAGAATTGAATTATTTCCTGCTTATTCACACTTGTCATTTTATTGGTCTGTTACTACACTGGCATCATTACAGTTATAGGAATTATTTTCTATTGTTTTATTGTATGAACTACCCACAAAAATTTTATAGCTTTACAGTAGCCGTGTTGTGCAACTTTTAACCTGATTTCTTGCTCTTTGGGATGTAAAGAGGATGAGTTCAGCACAAAGTATGGAAAATAAAGCAGGGTCCCATGTCAACAACCCCCCTCATACAACATCTTGTGTATCAAAGAGAGAGGTAGGAGCTCAGTGGTAGGAAAATTTTAAGTCCCTTGAAAATACACTGAAGTCTATCCCAGACTCACAGGAGGAAATATATGCATTTTCAGCATATTTAATAAGTGTAATAATTGAAATACTTAGAAGTTAGAGTGATTAAAAGCTACATTTATCTTTTCCAGCACATTAGTGTACAATTACAGTTGGTCTAAAAATAGGCAAAGTTACTCATAGCTGAAAAGATCAAAAATTGTATAACTTGAGTGACTTGGTTTATTTTTAGACCAGTCTTAAAAAGATCAAGAGTTCCACTAGATTAGGGAAAAATGTAATTGCTGTTGGTAGTCAAGCAGACATATTTTCTTGAACTGAAGACTAAAACTAAGAACTTATAAAAAATTGTTTTTAATAGATCATGAAATAATCTCCAATTTATGCAACTTGTCAATAAAAGACAAGTTGATTAGCTCAGCCAAGAATAGTAACACTTTCTTTTTGGAAGCCATGCAAGCAAATCAGAACTCTCATACTTTGAAATTAGTTTTTAAAAAAGTCGATAGTTTACATTTTCTCACTATATCTAATGAAATAAAATGTCTGTTTATCTATATTTAAGCATACTACAGATAAAACAAACTTGCAATGAATTAACATAATTTGCAGAAAAACTCAATTTTCTGCCCTGCATGTGCAGGTGAATACACAGAACAGATTGATATCTCCCATTGCGAGTGTGCCTCAGTGTTTCTAAGCAACCTTGCTCCATCATCTTCTGTGACAAAAACAAGTGAAGAGTTTGAACTGCAGTCTGATAGAGCTGTGAATACTAATGACTAACCAAAAAAAGAAAAATCTCATCTCTCATTGAATTCTGAATGGAACAAAAAGAAACCATAATTACAAAAATACTTATTAAACTGAAAAATTCAAACAATTAAATATAATTGTGTCTTCAGTAATTATCTAAGAAATGAGAATTCAGATTTCAAACAACCAAATCAGGTAATTATTTCTTTCATATGCAGCACATAATATCTGTGTACATATACATTCTCAAAATCTGCAAGCATACAACTAGAGATGGCAACATTTCCTGGCCACAGAATTTATTTTAATCCTGTTACCACTTCTCAAAAGCCAACCCACATCAGCAGGAAATTAGTTGCTCTGACCTCACCAGCCAGGTTCATCATGCACCATCACACAATAGTATTGAAAATGCAAATGCTGAAAGCAGCATACTGCTATTCTGCCCCAAAAAGTAGCTTGAAGTTATGTAATTGTTACTCATTTTCAGAAATTGCATTCTGACAGACTTGCAGGAACAACAAGAGAGAGTAACAAGTCAGAAATTTGCCTACTATTCCTTGTTCACCCTCTCTGAATTTTGTCTAATACCTAAGAAATATGTAAGGGGGGAGAAAAACTCCATGTGTCTTTTTACAATCATTGGGGGGATGGGAGGAAAATGCACATACCAATTCTCAGTAAAACTATGCAATTAGCAATTCAACAAAACAAAACCCTATTCTTTAGAAGAGCAGTAATTATACTGCTTAGGCACTAAAAATGTCTCACAAGAAAGTGAACGTTTTTCCAGAAAATAAAGCAAGCTTTGACAGTTTCCTGCTTACTAGAAATCAGGAGAAAAATCTGACTACTGTCATACCCTCTTGGCCTAAACAAGATGTATCAATTATTAATTATGTCTTTTAAGGACAAAATCTCTGTGTTTGACTTTACCTAAGTTGCAGCCTCCTCTCTACTACTGCAATTTGTCCAAGACAAAATGAAAACAAACTGCACACCACCAGTAGTTTCAGCACTTTCTGAAAAGGAATTTGAAATCTTACCGCCAAGTATACAGAGCAAGAAGAGCAAGACAAAAATATGAAAATTAAGACATATAGGTTAATTTTCATTCCTATGCCAGAACACCATGGTGCTGTTGTGATTTGATTACTGAGAGATGCCTCTGCCCAAATTAAGGTGCGAACAAGATCAAATGCCAAAGTCAATGGTACAGATTTTACTTAACAGTAAATGTGAGGCAGAGAGAAAGAAATAGGAAAGGGGGGGAAGGGGGCAAAGGGGGTGCCAGGGGGGGAGAAAAAGAAAGGAGAGTGAGAGAGACAGATTAAGTAGAAAAATATCACCACCCATGGATCGAGCAGCATCCAGTTGGTCCTTCTTTAACCTTGGGCTTCTCAGTGGTGGCGGTCTCAAGAGTTGTTCTTTATACAGTCCGAGTTCCAGGTATCCATGGAGCGTAGATGCTGCTCCCATAACTTGGCGTGATTCATGTATAAGCAGTTGCTTCCTTTCCCACAGTTGGCCACAGTGGGGAATTTTTGCCCAGACGCATTAACCAGGATGTGCAAACCAAACCTCACCTCCTGTCAGGCTTGGAATTTGTGCATTTCTGTTGGAAACTCCTCTCTTCTGTGCTTATCTCACGCTCCTGATGCGGTGGCTTATTTTACAGCAAGTTCCTTCTTGTGGCCTTTACAGTGTTGGAGGCAACTGTGGTCTTTAATTCTCTTACAGGTGTCCACAGGGTTGACCAGAGCTGACAAGGTGCAAGCACTACTCAGAGAATCTCAGCACTGTCAGTGCTCACAGTGCTGTACCTTCCCCTACAATAACTGGACAGTTGCTTGCAGCTCATAAGAGTTTTTCACAGAATACTCTGAGTAGAAACAGACTCACAAGGAATGTCCAGCATGTCACACAATTAACTGTAGGTATTGGCTGAACTCAAGAAGAGGGGAGATGGGGAGATCTATATGAAGTTACTTAGTTCCAAAATGCTAATAACAATTATTAACCAATAAATACTTTTTTCCCCCCCGCAACCTCTCTTAAATGTTTTGTGTTTAACATATCCTTGATGATGTGAATGTCTCCATGTTAACCTTGCAGACTGAGCCTTTGAGCCTGGCTGCATCCCAGGCACTCTCAGGCAATGCACCAAACACAAGAAGCAGGAGATTCACAGATGTTGTGCTACAGCTTTTTTAGAGGCTTTGCTTCTGCTCAACTGACATTTTAAGAGACAGGATTTAAGGACAGTCACAAACTAACTAAAAATGGATTTCGCATACACAAGATTTGCCCACGGCCTGAAAATTCAGTCTACTGTATTATACAAACATACAAGATAGTCTTAATACTGTAAAGATTTTTTTTTTTTTAACAACTAATAGATTTTACCAGGTAGCAGAGATTTTCAGTATATTTTCTACAGCAATATGTAAGACAACAAAGCATTCTGCTGATGTAAGAATATGAAAACACCATTTCAAATGTATGGTAAATTGAAAATGGGACGCTCTGGAAGAAATATATATATATATATTTGCACTAACAAAATTACATATCAAAGACTTATTCACATAAAAAAATCTTCCTTCTACCACATTATCACTAAAGCTCACATCAAAGTACTGTAAAAAATGCTTTAAAAGAGCACAAGCCATAAATATCAGCAATTTATGAAAAAGTTCTGTTACAGTTATTAGTTTTATGCAACATTACCTAGAGATTGATATGTAAGTTATCATATTGATCTGCTCTCCAAAATTGAAAGCAATACAGACTAGAGAGAGAGGATGCACAACGAATTCATAAACTATGAAATTGCAATCTCATCACCATTTTGCTTTTCCCACACTACACAGGATTATTCTGATAGCAATAAGGACTCTAGCCAAGGAGCCAAGAACCCGGCACTAAGGGTGCAGTCAGGTTTCCTGGGATATAAATGTGAAAGAACAAACTAGTGGCTGGACTTCTGAAACACTTCTTTTCCCATAAAACATCAAATGAAGCTGTCTGGAGGAGAAACTTTGCTAATAAAATTATAAATCACCCTCTTGGCTCCAACAGGGGTCACTTGAAAGGTTTTCCACATCTCTCAGAAGATACTTGTTTCTACAGAAACTGTGTTATCTTTGACAAAGTGATGTTAAGATGCATCAATAAAACAAGCTAGTCAGGATTTGAAGTGATAGATAACTTTTGTTAGACTACCTCGTTGTTAATAGTAACAACAACAATAATAATAATGATGCTTTAGTGCACATAAATCCTTCTTCAAGTGTGAAGCAAAACCCAGGCTTTTAATAGAATGCAGAACATTGCCTAAGCATAAATAATCCTCACTTCTCATTTTTAATTTCTATGTAGAATGAAGTAGGGATTTTTTCCATTAGGTAAATTTCATTTTGTAACACTTCATTAGTCCAAATAATGAACAGATTATGCAAGAGTACACAAGAAAGCTTAAAAAATTATAAAAACTTTTCCACACGGGTTTTTACTTTTCCACATTGAGTTGAAGAAGCGTTTGGACAATACTCTCAGGCACATGGTGTGACTCTTGGAGATGGTGCTGTGCAGGGCCAGGAGTTGGACTCTATGATCCTTGAGGTTCCCTCCCAACTCAGCATCTTATGTGATTCTGTGAACACAACTTGGGATCCCTCCTGCAAGCCACAGAACCTTACACTGAGACAGGAAGTCATTCTCCACCTCAACCATTTCACATCTCTTTGGTGAGGTCCACCTGTCCTACCCACAATTTGCAGAGCTCTTGGGACATAATTACACCTCACAGGAAAAATGAAATCACATGGCAGTCCTCTCTCTTCCTTGCCGTGCTGTGACTCACTATAGATGGCAACCAAGATAGGATTAACCCAAGAGGCTCAGCTATGTCTTGCAGTTAGGATATAATCACCAATTACTGCTTCAGACAAATCTGATTTAGCCTTAATGCAGAAGAAGAATTGTATGATGGGGAGAGAAAGGGGGTAAGAGACCTTAAGATTTTGATAAAGCAAACTGATTTTCCACTAAGAAAATCAAATTTTGTACTTGAAGTGTTCTCTCCTGATTAATACCGCTGTATTTTCTAAAGAAATTCTCAACTAAATTGAGTTATTGATCAATTGGGGGTTTTATTTAATTCACTGCTGGCACCTATTTCTTTTTATCTAAGTATTTATATAATAAAAATAATAATAAATGGTCATCACCATGAAAGCTGAGTGCTTTACAAATTCTAAGAGGAATGTAATAAATGACTTCCTTGTTTCATTGAAAGTCTTGTCTAAAGTGAGTCTGTCTATAATTCGATGTATAGACAATAGATGAGAAATAGACATGGATTTGCACTGTTTGATAAGAAATACCTTGTTTAAAAGTATAATTTATTTCTATCAAAAAATCACTAGGCCATTAATTTTACTTAAATATGACATGAACTTTTACTGCATATCTTCACATTATAAAGAAGAAAAGGAAAAGCAAGCAATATTTGGAGTATTCTAACATCTATTCTTCATAAGACTTAAATTAAAGCAAATGAATGCATGTTTAAGGGAAGAATTTACAGATCACTATTGTAAGACAGTTGTTCCAGATAACTTCCTATAGGTATCACACTTACTTTCAGACAAGTTATGGATACCTCATCTTTGGGGCAACAGAGAAGTTGTGGATGCTCCACCCCTCTAAAGTGTTCTATGTCAGGTTTAATGGGGCCTTGAGCAACTTGATCTAGGGAAAGATGTCCCTGTCCACGGCAGGGAGCTGGATTAGATGATCTTTGAAAGTTCTTTCCAGCCCAAACCATTCTATGATTCTCTGATTTTGTTTATCGCAACATATTTTCAATTTCTATGACAGCAAGAGCCTTTCAAAAGCACTGTTTGTTGACAATGACTGTAGAGCCCACCAATCCCATGATGAGAGAAAGAGTGGTCCAATACTGGCCATCTGCACTGCAGGCTGGAAATCTGGGTCAGCAACGAAAAATAACAGCACATGTTAAAGCTTTAATAAAAGAACATAAAACTTCCATCGTCCACAAAGATGTTCACTTCATCTTCTCCATGTTTACTAAGATCATCCAATGGTGGACTTGGCTATGCAAAAATAATTTTCCCAGACATAACCAGTAAAGACATTCATCACCAATCAAGCACTGGGCTAAAATTTCCTCAGGAATCATAAACAGTATTATAGTCTTAAGCGTCTCCTCAAAAACAAGCAAAAAATAAGAAGAATGTTTTAAAGAAGAGATATCATAGAAGACAAGATTCCACAGGTGCACCTTTAAATTTATGACATTCTGATGCAACACATATTTATCAAATTAGAGGAGGACCAGTAAACAGCTGCAGATCCACTGACTGAATGAGCTGGGAAGATCTATATGGAGGCAAAATCATCTTCCAATTCTAAAATAGGCTTTAATATACTACTGAATGTACTAATATACATACAAGGTACAAAAACCCATTATCGTTTTCACCAGACACATAATTCCTATTTATGATACACAATGTTGTGTATCATCTGTAATCACCAATTTAGATTATAAAAACCCTCAAGCAGTGGAACCAATAAATCACAGAATCGCTTAGAGCTATTAGAAAACATTAATTCTATTCTCAAAGCTAAATTACATTTTGCAATTTCTATCAATGGGTTTGAATGGAACCTTGAAATGATTAATGTTTTATCAGAGATAGCCCGGGCAGTGTACACAGAGGCTGCCATTCAGAATTTAATGCTGGTGATGCGTTAGTGACCAAGTAAAAACTGATAGACTTATCACTAGTCCCAGCACTGTTGAGCACAACAGACTGCAAAAGTAAACCATGGATTTGTAATTAAGTCTGCAAGCTAGAAGGCTCAATATTTGGTGGCTGACATGAGGTATTGCCAGCCACAACTCCATATCAGTCCCAATACGCTTGTGCCAGGGAAAAATTCCCTTGTAATTGGTATTAGCATAATTGAAATGCATGCATGTAATTCAGGTGAACCAAGGCTCGCTCTGCTGTCTGATGAAGTTTTGGGAACAGAGACTCAGAGCCCACCTCGGCAGTGCTCTCTGTTTGCTGTGTACTCACGTCCTCACACTCCCAATGGAAGAATAAAACTGTTAAAGTTACATTGTGCAACTATTGCTGTTAGAGCTCCCCACTCAAGAAGAAGGTTGCACAGAAGAAAATGTCAGACCTTTCTGTCCAAGCAGCTGCCACAAGAAGGAAAAAAAGCAGCATTTTAATACAGAAGAAGTGAGGCATCTGTAGCCCAGGCTTGGGGACACGGACATTTACTGTAAGTGACTTAAAAATGCAGTAAAACAAAGATCAGAACAATATCTACCTCTTCTGATCTTGACTATCTACAATTGACCTTTCCTAAAAGTTTTATTTAAATAGAGCGGCCAAGCTGCACAGTGGATGGCAATATGACCAACATACACTTGATCCCAAAATCATCTGTCACTATTTTTCCTGAAGAAAAATAAACAAAGTCACATCTAGAAGATTTTATCAATTTCTCACTTACAAGCAACTTGTGTCTATATTACCGGTGTATAAATATCTCTTCAAAATAAGTGGTAAATTTTAACATTCATTTTCTTTCCCAACAGAAGAACCTCTCTACATGGAAGTACAGAATGGGATTCATTTTGTGTTTGCCTAAAACTAGCATATTTTTAGTTTTTCTGTGCTTTCAGTAAAATTTCTATTAATTCTTTCTCCCCTCAATGGAACTAGAGATTAAATCTTGTCACTTCTCTAAAGCAGAAAGCAAATTGTTCTCAAACAAAGGACTTCATATATAGTGCAAAAGACCCTGTTTGGAAAAAA
This sequence comes from Edolisoma coerulescens, assembly GCA_013397115.1. Taxonomy (NCBI): domain Eukaryota; kingdom Metazoa; phylum Chordata; class Aves; order Passeriformes; family Campephagidae; genus Edolisoma; species Edolisoma coerulescens. Next base: position 1,708,995 of record VWZW01004314.1, on the reverse strand, counting down.
AACCAAAACAATAAGAAGACAAAATAATCATGGAAAATATTTTCCCCTTTAAAACAACTCTACAGCTGAGTTGATCTTGCTACTGCTAAAATTCCTTCTCCAAAAACTATTTTAAAAAGCTTGTAAGAAATGGTAGCAACAAAGTTTGACTGTGTTCATTACAGCAAGTTTGACTCATTACTATCACAAGCTGGTGAGAAAAGTTAGATTTTTATTTCCTTGCATTTTCTAAGCTGAAGACAGATAGGGGTGAAATGCTTTAATCAGTTGTGACTTATATTTTAATCAAATAAGTGCTACTGTTTTGCTAAAAGACACTTCTCAAAAAAGTTAGACCTCTACTAACCATGGAAGAAAGCATGTCTTTTGCCCTTGTCAAGTGCCAGCATTACAGCTCACAACTCAAAAAAAAAAGATCACAACATAAACACATCACAACTCAAAAGCAAGGAGGTGTGGAATCCTCCTGAACACCAAGCCCTCCCCAGACCAAGGAGTCTGTATCTGAAATGCTTTTGATTCAACTACGTAATTCTGTTCAATCAGACCATTGTCAAAAATGTACCTATAAAAGGATTACCAGTAAAAACAATTCTTAGTAATTCACTGCTTTGTTCATCTACTCCTTGGCTAACAGCCATCCCCATAAAAATTATTTATATAAGAAAAAAGTTTACCCTTTTTTTTTTTTCAGTTGTAGAGGGCTTAAAAGCCCTGCAGTAGCTGGAATCTGATCGTTTGTTTTCCATTACAAGAAAATTAGTAGGTGAGCCAAAGATTATTAAATTAAAATTTTCATCAAAATCTGCTACTTTGAATTAGGTTATATCACTCTAAATGAGAACAGGGAGGAGAAAAAAATAACTCTTCTGGCTATCAAAGGTTTTTGTGAAATCATTGCTGCTTTTTCTCACAGTTCTGTGAGAAAGCCAAGATTAACTTCTTTTAACTTTCTATTACTCTTTATTTCCACTGCTCCCTTCCCGCAAGTCTTTTTTCTTCTTTCATTACCTGGTTTCCTCCACTAGTCAAACATACACCCAGACGGGCAGCACCTTCCTTCCCACCCTTGTTCCAGCACATGTGTTGTTATAGAGCAGCTCAGTAGAAAAAAGTGGTGTGAGTCGGTGTAGCTCAGCCCCCAGTGCCCACTGCCCCCAGCTCATGTCCTGCATTGCTGAGCTGGCCAGTTGCCTCCAGCTGAAATAAATATCTGCACAACAGAGCCATTGCTCAAACCTGACCTCCTCCAAACCCCTTTGGTAGGCTGTTATACAGAAACTCAAACTCCAAATGTTTAAGGCTAATCTAATGAGAACAACTCCCCAAAGCATTTTTATTGTGAAAAGCACAATTTTTTATCCTAACATGTAATTATGTGGATGTTGCCTCTTTTTTTTTTCAGTCCTGTAAGATTAAAGTGCTTATTGCAGTTTAACTCCTTGAACTTGCAAAGTTACCAGAAGGACTGACAGCAAGTTGCAGAGAATCTCTGACCGGGACAGCAAAAAAATCAAATCACAACTGAAATAGAGACCCCCTGTCAGATCACATAGGAATTTTCCTAAATAAGTGGTAACCATCTCTGAAGACCAGAATATCTCTTTTGTTCATAAAAATCAAAGCCTAACCAAAAGACAACACAGACTTTTGGTGGTTTCAGCAGTATGATTACTTTTGTAAAATGCCTTGTTGGCATTCGCTCCAGTACATTTCATCAAAGTATTAAATAGCTGCACTATACTTGGCATACTAAGCCGATCTGATTTACACTAGTCACATTAATTTAAAAGTAATAAACCCAAGCAGAGAAAGTCACATTTCTTTTGTTCAGGAAATAAAAGTGCCTTCAGCAATAGTCAATCCATATAGATTACTTAGTGGAAATCTAACCATAATCTCGTTTCACTGTATCTCCTAGAAAGGCTTCAACTTCAAAAGAAAATCAGCTTCCAGGGAGCAAGTCAACCGACAGTTCATGTAAGAATTTAAGAGACAATAGCCTAAGTTGGAACATACATGGCAGTGTGTGTATATATATATGTACAAATTATATATGTACGTGTCATATAGACACTATTATCACTTACTTAAAGATCAAGGGGAAACTGTGGAACGTATGTAGGAACACAATTACACAAAAAAGGTTTCATTGTACGCATTTGTTTAGCTCAGTTAAAGCTGTTCTTGAAAGTGTAAGGAAATCCTTGTTATTACAAAAACCAAGAGAGGAAACAGTTCAAATACAAGGCAAAATTAACAATTTAAAAACAATCATAAAGCATATTTAAAGATAAGGAGTAAGGAAATTATAATTTCTTTTCCATCAGTTTTATTAAAAGGAAGCGGAATTGAGATATTTGCAATGCCAAAAAGTTAAATAGATGTATGAAAAACATCAGTAACTCAAAGGTCAAAACAGGATGATGGAAAATAATGAGGTCTTTCCTTTCTTTAGCCCCACAATTAGAATTCAGCAAGAATATATAATGAGTGCTTGGTCAAACTATTATTTTGACTGGTAATATCATAACTTCCTGTCAATCCAAAGTTTACATAAGGTAGAGCTAAGAAGACTTGGAGACTTTACTATCTGGTCTTCCTCAGTGAGGAGAAAATGGAAAAAAACCACGGATTTTATCTTGTAAGGTGATTTTATTCACTTGTTTTTCAAAATCCTCAATGACTAACCGCACAGAAGATTAACAACACCTCTACAAGCCTGGAAGCCTGGGGAAGTGCCAAGAAGGATCCGTTTCCTATTGCAATCATCCCATTCAAACCCGGACTCAGCAAAGCATTTAATACTCAAGGTTAAATTTCAGTTTAAATAGTTGCAATGAAATGAATGTAACTGTTCCTTGTTCAAGTTCTTTACTGAACTGTGTCTACAGGAAGGAAATCACGTATTTTATGTACACAGAAAAGTATGGAAGTTTCATTAAAAAAAAAGAAGACAGCAGGAGCAGGCACAAGTACAGAAACTGCCCATGATTTTGGGGTACCCTCCAAAAGCATCCACCATTACATAAGAAATAGAAGGCATAGAGGGACCTAGGTTTTAAGAGTGCATCGACAGTCAGCTGGGGTTATAAAGTCTACAGTCTCATGAATCTGGGCAAAACTGAGGCTGCTGAGGCTTAAATTACCAGCAACTCATTTACTATGACTGGATAAATAATATTCATTGCACATTTGCTTAGAAAAGACAGATTTCTGATAGTGTGTGGTTTTAAAGGTTGAGCAAACGATGGTTTTAATCACAGCAATGATTTCTTGTTTCCCTCTTGTAGAGCAGCCTGTCTCAGCTGTGCAACCCACACCTCTGACCCACTCAGGAGCTCAGGAATGGGGGGGAGAAATCACCCCTCATTAGAGCCCTGCTACTGACATTGCAGTGTTTGAGGCACAACCAATTTAGAGCGACTCATCTTCAAAGTCAGCCACAAAATAAGACAGTTTTGATCATTTTCAGAGGTCACATAAAGCTACTCACTCCCAAGGAGAAGAGCTGGGACATGTGGCAGGTTCAGTACTGTCTGACACACAGCATGATATTTACACTTTCATACAGACACCAAATAAATAAAGGCGACCCATTTTAGAAGTGTCTCTGTTATGTTTCCAGCCCCGAGAAAGGAAAAATATACTGTCTTTCCTGATATGATTCTTTTTTTAAAAAACACACATGCTTTGTGGTTTTTCATTATGATTATGCTTTTCTAAAAAACTGTAATTTTTTCTGGGATAATTTATTTAGGAAATACATTTTCATTGCCTAGACTCAAATGACAGAGTAACAGGGATGTCCTGTAGCCTGAGGCTGCAAACAGAGGATGTTCTCAGAGGGCCCTGGGAGTCACCCTGCATGCAAAACTGAGTGCTGCCTGCTGGGGTGGCCACACCACAAGGGACTGTTGGGAATGGGGCTCAAAAATGCTTCCTCCAAGCAGAACAGGACCCCCACCCAAGTGTTTGCTTATGGGTCACTCCATTAAAGCCTGCCCAGGGAGTAATATAGGCCTGGAGACCACAGAGCAGGACCTGATCCTGGAGACTACACATAAGACAGCACACCTACGACAACCCAGCCAGCCTGTGAGGGATGGGGAAAGATCCCTGACACTGCAAGAGCTTGCCTGCTTTTATCCATTTATTTGCTTGACTCAATAATATCTGAGAGCACGTGTGAATTTAATTTCCTTTGGTTTTAACACGAACGTCTTCTAAAAGAAAATCACATTTAGCAAAAGCCCACTGGAGCTGGTGCTCACAGATAAAATCTCAGCTAAGATCACAAGATGGCTCTATTCATGACACCATGGCTTCCCCCCCAGCAAGCATCAGTACAATCTCCCTGCAAGTGTTTGATACACTCCCAACCCCAGCATGGCTCTCACTGAACCCATGCAAGGTCAGTAAACAACACTCTCTAAGTAATATCCTGCCTGGGCAGGAAGCCACGGGGAGGCAGAGCCTTGGAGAGCAGAGAACACACCCAGCCAGCATATTTAGAGGTCTTCAGAGGTGTATGTACTCCATTATCGCTGAGTGGCACGAGGATGGAAGCACAGACACCCAACAAAGCAGTATCTAATAAAAGCAATGGTCAAGAGTCAGAAACAGCAGCAGCAGAGGGAAAAGTCACCCAAAAGAACATTCTGTACATGGCCAGAAATCCACTTGCATGCTAAATTTTTTTGTATGCTTTTGTATGGTTGTCTAGGATGCACTCCTTTTTCCTTACAGAAAGAAGAAATATTTAAGCTTATTACATTTCTAGTTGTCAGAATACACAACAGAATGTTCAGAAATACAGATTTAGGCCCCTACACAAAACAACCTGAGTATACATACCCCAAAACGTTTTGGTTCATTAAGCCTCAAAGAAAAGCATTTGTACAATCCATTCTAGATAAAAATTGGAAAGATACCACGTGAAAGAAGTCAAGTTAAGACCTGTCAGCTCATGCTGAGAAAGCTGAAACAGAGGCGATTCTCTTATTATACGCGGTATTAAATATTTTCTTCCTCTGAGTTGTCAAGACCTGTCAAAGCATTTTTTTCTTAGCAATACCACACTATAAATTACCTACCCCATATTTAAAACATATATATATACACACACACACAAGTGAGGCTTTCCATAAATTGCTACCATTCCAGATTTTTTTGGTTTTAATGTCTCACACAGCAGAGAGATGTACAAACCATTTTTCTTTTGCTGTACAACCTCAAATATAATAAGTCTTTATGGCCTGAAATATGAGCTTTTAACAACATCTGTCCAGTTAGAAAATATAACTCAGCTTCCTAATCACTGTATGGAGAAAGAGTCTTTTCAAAAGTAGTACCTATTGTAAATACATATTAGTGGCACAATGTTAAAATGATTATATTTTTATTTAATTACAATCCACTCTACATGACAGTTCACGTAGCCTAGATCACAATTAATCTTGATTAGCGAAACCTGCAGCATAGTACTGCTCAGAGTAATCAGGATGATTACACAACATATGATCTTTATGTTTCTGTTTTGTCTCCACAGTGGTTATCAGATACTTATCAATTTCCTAGCCCGGAAGAAAGTTTAGACAGGATGGCAACACGGGAACCAGCTAACCTTAATACATTTCACTTGGGCTGCAGAACAGCCATAAAACCTAACAGATTGAACATGCAGGGCTTCTGATGTTTATGTTTTTGAAAACTGACAGAACCTGTAGAAACTGATTCTTTAGAAATAACAGCAAGTTTTAGTCCACGGTTTAATTTAGATTATAATTTCCCATAAGTATCATCAGTTGCTGGGGCACGTTGATTTTATTTGCCTCTTACACCAAGTACAGCAGACACTTTTACTAATAATGGTTCAAACTGATGCTTACAACAAGAGTGCAGATAAAAGAAAGAAACCTTTTCAAAGGAGGGAAAGGGAGGGAAAAACTAGGACCAGATAATAAAAAGGTCCTGAGTAAGAACGAGGAACTGGAACTACAGAGATAAAGGAGCTGAGACAAAAGCAAGGCAAGATGGAAGAGGCTGGAAGGGAGCACGTGGAATATATGTAATTCAGTAGAAAGGGGCAGAAGAATCTTCACCAGCCAACACTTGAGCTCTCCCATAGTCAATAACTGAAAATATTCCTCTTATGTACAGCACTGGTTAAACATGAGGATTATTTCGTGCTTGCCTGCATGCAAAGTGAGATTGAGGGAAATACTCAGCTTTGATGTGTTACAGCATTAGCAGAGCTTTGGGCAGCAGAACTAAGCTCTCCACAATCAGCTGAACCCAAATGTGGTTTCCAGTTTGTGTTTCACAGCCACAAGAAATCACACTCGAAGAGGAAAAATCTTATAAACAACTGTGTGGAAACTTAAAATGTACATAAAAAGCTTTAATTCTAGCACTGAATCATGGAAGTGCTTCATTTGGTTACATAACTATTTTAATCATGTTTTGAATTATTATCATTCTACCTTTTAGTACCTATGGATTATTTACACATACAGGCATAGACGTTTAAGTTTGTATGTAGGAGGCAAACAAACAATAAAATTAATAGTGAAAGACTAATTTTGCCACAGTCTGAAGTTTTCAGGTGTGTATATACATCTATACATATGTCATGTATTATGAAAGAGAAACACAAATACTTATTCTTGAAATCAGAAAATAAATATTGAATGTCTATATTCTTTTGTGCCTATATTCCAAATTACCTTTGTGAGCAATAATTTCCCCAAGATCAATTTATATCATAGATGTGAAATGCATCAATAAAATTCTGTATTAGTTTTGAACGTGGCCTGACAATAAGACGGCATTAAAAGTGTCTTCTTTCCTGCCCTTAGCTGATCCTCAGAACTTCCAGTAGGACATTTCTGCATTTATGATCTAATCAGCAGGGTCAACAAGAGCCACCAACCATGAAATGGAAAGAAACGTTTCAGTGGTTATATAATGACACCTTAACGTGCTTCTCGTTAATCAATTACTGCCATTAGCAAGCCTCTGAAGAAGGAAGATTTGCAATGACTCTGCAATTAGGCAGCTAACTACAACTGTCACTATGAAAAAAAAGCCAAAAGTACACAACCAAAAAACCAACCAAACAAACAAAAACCCAACCATCTAAGGAAACAGGGAAAGAATTAAAAATCACAGAGAAACAATTACTCCACAGATGTTCAAGTCCCAAGCAGCCTGGTAACTTAAAGCTATGTAACTGTGTTAGCAATTTTAAGTTCCTTGAGAAAATGCTGTAGTGGTGTCACTGCAAGTAATATAAAACAGATGTTAAATATTTTATCAATATATGTATTATACATTATGTACATGCCCTGAAATATCATTTTTTAAATCTATCCAATCATAGTATGTCATTCAACTTTGCTTTATTTTTAGAACTTTTTTTTGACTTCTATCCTACCAGGGACAATATTTTAATCCATATAGGAAATTCAGTTTGTAAATTCTTGCAGTGAAACAATTGTTCAATGAGATGGTATAGTCCAGGTCTGTGCATACAAAAAAAAGAAAGCAAAATATAGAGGAGTTTAGTAGGTTTTTTTCACTTCTTATCATTTTGCTAATCCTCATTTATCTGCAATTTAATAAATTAATTCATGTTAATTACGTAATTACAATGAAAACTCCTCTGACCAGGAACTTCATTTCTGTAAAGTGCTGATCTCATTGACTGTGCCCTATAAACGATAATGACAAAGCCTGACTATGAACAGTCACATTAGAACATCAGAATACTGTGCCCTTCTGGGAATATAGATACCAGAGTCAGTATATCACATCTTAAATATTGCAATAAATACACCCTCCAGAAAGCAGCCAATTCATACATTTCTACAAACCTCAGTGACCTCTGTAATAATACAGAAGGTTTCTTTGTCCTAGCAGTCAAGGCACCATTTCTCAACCTCCACTGCACTTACCAGGATTTCCCACTAGCAACAGCCTACACAATCTCCAATCGATAAACTAGAAACCAATGTAAAAATTACAGTTAAGTACATGTTATTGTCAGAGACAGCACGACAGGAGTTCTCCCCACTACGTCTTAAGTAGCTACAAAGAAACACACACTCTCAGGCACTTACTACTGCTATTACCACAGTCCCCAGCACAATGGATGTTTTGAAACAAGAAGTTTTCTTCATGTCAACCTTGAATTCAAAATCTGCAAACACCCGCAGACAAGACTTGTCTTACGAGCTTTGTAAAAGAGTGCAGCCAAACAGAAACGTTGCAACAGAAGCACTAACTCTAATATTAATTTGACCCAAAAAGCCATGCTGCTCCAGAACACAGCATGCAAGACTGCTGCTCATCTTCCTCTTATGCTCCTCTCCCTGTCACTCTCCTGCTGCTGCCTGTTTCATTGCAAGCTACATTTTAGCTCCTACTGAGTTGCAGCAAATTATCCCTTGGGATCCTCCATCTGCCACAGTAGATCTGTGACAAATGCAAGTATTTGAATTGGTTAATGGCATAAATCAGCACACCCTCTCATCAAGACTAAAGCTCTCTGATCCTTCGTAATTGAATTATCTATTGAATTTGGTTTATTCATAAAATATGAAAATAGGAAGCTATTCCCATACATGTTGTTATTATACCTCCTCAGTGATCAAAGATTTTTCAATTTAAACTACATCAGATTTAAGTAATTTCTCATAGCGATGTCAGTGCTTCTGAACAAGGGTAGTAAAGGTAAAAAGTGAATTTTAGAAAAGCAGAAACATCATTCAGTACCAGCTATAAAAGTCCAGGTGAATATACATAAGGAATATCCAAAATGCCCCAAATCCCTAGTAAGGAAAAGCTGATATTCTCTACAACTAGTAGCACTTTTCTGTACGTCTTCCCATGTGTTATCTTTGTTCTTCCATGTGTTAATGAAAGATCCCATACAAAGATACCAATTTTCACCCCGGTACCTTAAGGCAAAACCTGCTGCTTTTCTCACATTCTTAAAAGAACACCTAACCTTCTCCCCAAGGGTGGAATTTTGCTGCTCCATTATTTTTGCCAACTTCTGAATTGAAAGATGTTCCCTCTTGTTTGTGTGGCTGGGTGGGAAAGGCACACAGCCAAGAGAAATGAAAATATATCCACACCCTGTTCAAAATAAAAAGCCATGACATGGATAAAGAGAAGAAGGGAAAAAACCACATCCAGAAAACTAGTATTTTTTTCTATTAAATTAAGATTCTGTTAAACTCAATTCACTGTTTTCTAATAATTGAAGCTATAAATATAAAGCAAAAAGTTATTAATAAATCTTACAGTTGAAAAACAAAGTGGCCCAACACTTAGGAAGCTAAATTGACACTTAAGAGAGCATTAAGGTCAGAAGTTTTGGGGTGTGATTTGCAGACCTGATCCTTGGCAGCCAGGTTAGTTCAAGCACCCTTGCTCAGGACTGAGAACAGGTGGCTTCACACTGAAGCAGCTAAGTCCTTACATGATTTTCTCTGCAAGCCAGGAATGAAGGGAGACAGTCATTTCCTAAAGAGCAGCGATAACACAAACAAAAGGATTTTCTACAGTGATCAGCTGACCTTTCCTTAGTGCTCCAGCTGCAAACCTATAACAAAAATATTTCATTACCCAATTGGGCTTTTATAAAAATACAGGTCACAAAAGGCCAGATGACACCAAAATAAGGGTACTAGAGGAATTGAAAGTGTACAGATTCCTAAGAATAGGAAGAAGTACCCATGTATTTAATGTTCAGCATCTCAGGTGACTTATAAATCGTAGTATTAAACAATCTGCTCAGCTCTCATCTCCACTAATTCAGTCCTTATGTCCATTTGTACTCCTTAGTTATTTTCATAAACAAGACACCAAAATTTTGTCCAAAATGTTCTAGCACTCCTGGAGTGCTCCTCAGCCTGGAGGAAATGCCACAGGACGTGTGCTGTGGCTCAGAGGAACCAGAGGAGGAACAGGAATCTCCACCTTCTGGTGAAGGTTCACAGACATGTCCCACCAAGGCTGGGGCAGACTCTCTGTTGCATTAACATAACAGCTTCAAGACCCTGCAAGCCAAAGGAAATGCAGCAGTTAACTCATTCCTGTCAAAAAGTTTATGATGCTAAACAGTTTTTCTTCCAATGCTTGATTGCAGGAGCCAGCAGGAGGACAAATAAATTTGGCTGCAAATATGCTACCTTGTTTAAAAGCAAATCCATTTAGTACTGACAAACACACCAAGAGTATGTACATCTTGTACAGTGGCAGCCACTTTTAGAAATTGTTCAGCCTTCTCAGAGAAAGGGATTCTTTATCAAAGAGGATTTTGTTGGGTTTTTTAGAGATCCCTGCCATAGTATACTACCATAGCCCAAGCCAGCCTTAATGCTGAGCTATTTATTATCTTAATTTGCACATTAATCACTAATACCAGCCAGTTTTCTTTATAGAGCTTTTTGGTTTTCCTTTGTAGGTTTTCAGAAGAATCTCCAATTTTCTGATTGTTTTGAAAGATTAAGAATCCATGTAGTAAGGCAACAAACCTCAAAAGAGAAAATGAGAGAAAAGAAAGAAAGCCTTTACCTTCTCCACTGAGAAAATTCAATTCAGCAGATCAAGCCTGTACTCCACACAAAGACATTCCTCCTTTTCCCAGTTTAGCTGATTCCAAATTTTCCCAATGACCTTGCCTAAATTAAATTTACAGTCAAGCAATCTTATCTTTTAAATCTACAAATTGGATTAGTGATACTCTGAGCTGGGAAGCAATTTTCACACACCGAATTTGGCAAAAAAAATTTTTCCAAGTTCTATGCAATTTAGGTAACTACTTGCAACATCCAAAACTTCTTTCAGAAGACTGTTTCAGAAAAGATCATAATTAGCTACAAAACCCAAGATGAGACATTGCATGAAAACTGCTACAAAATTCTTATATATACACAGATAAATAAACAAAGACGCTTCCAAAACAGCAGCAATGAAAGTGATGCTTGGTTGCAAAAGGAGAATATGTAACTGCTTGGAAGGTTAATTTCACTCCCAGCTCAGTATCTGCATTTGAAAAGGTGTAGAAAGCACTCAGTGCTATCACCAAGTGGAACTTAACCTACAAAGAACTAAAACCAACCCAAGCCCAGAGGGGCTGCCCTCTTATTTCTCCTTGTAACTGGTCCATATTTCTTCTTATGCAAGGTTGTGGCTGGGAAGAATATGGAAGGTTAGCAAAGATTTTGAATTCCCTAGCCTTTTGCATATTAAATATTAATATGTGTAGGATCACCAAGAGACAAAATGTCAATAACTAATCAAAGTAGAGATAAAATGGAAGCTTTATTTCACAGTTCATCACCATTTCAATACTTTGTATATCAAAGGCCACGAGATACACTGTTTTGAAAGAAACATATCGTTTTGTAGAGGGGGGAATTTAAGGAAGCAAGCATGAGGATTGTCTCCTTTCTTCAGGAGTTGCTTCATCACTTTTCTCAGCTGCCCTTCAGCTGAATCCTGGGCAGCAGCTGGTCACCAAATAGTGGGATGGTGAGGTTCTTATTTTTATTTTTCATAATTTATTTGTAAACAAAGTAAGAATAAATAAATAACAATAATAATGAATTACTCTCTGCAAGGATATGGAGAGGAGGAGAATGGGATTAGGAACAATATTCCATGTTCCAGTGCAAACAGCAGCAGCTGGAAGTCACTGCAATGCCATGTCTCTGTAAAGGCTGCCCATGATGTGAGACTCTGAAGATGCTCTCTGCCTTACCTTTGTTAAAAGACTGTAACAACATGGCTGAGATCATCCTTGGGAAGAGGATTCACCTATTTAGATAATCAACCATAGTAGGACTGTGGTTTGAAGCACACAACTACTGCTGAATTTCAAAGTTTTTTCTTCATTGTTACTTACATATTTGTCTTAGAACTATGGATATTCACTGAAAAGACTGCAGAATCACACCACAGCACTAATAGTTATAAAAATACATTTCAATAAGACAATAACAAGCTGTTTTTCTATAAAACTTATTCATGTCTTGGATGTGTCTAATACACACACAATAGGTACTAGTTCTAACAAGCAGAATGCTGTTTACCACTAGTGTCATGTATGAAATATTTTCAATTTCTTTTTAACAGCAGTGTTAAAATTATATTCCTGTCACAATGTTCTTCTCCATCCCTCAGCACAAATAAGCTAAACTAGTATGATATTTTATCCATCTTATTCAGAAAAGCCCAACAACATGGCCATTTTTCACAGTTACAGAACAAGTGAAGGGGTTCTATTTTGTTTACTAAATTTGGGAATTGGACCAGAAAACTGATACACATTATATCACGAAGCTGAGGATGAGTTGGCAATTTCTGTGTTAATATTCGAAAATGTTCTGATTACTGACAAAAGCTGAAATGACTGAAAGGATCATCTTCTCTGAGCCCCTGGTGCCATGCAGCTGAGCACTGCTCAGCTATATAATGAGTTGCTGCCTGTTTCCAATCCATATGTCCTCTTACTTTAAGTTTGGAGAGAAAAAAAAAAAAAAAAAGCCAACTGGCCAGACCAAAATCTTTCCATTATGAAGACACCAAGACTCCAATTAAATTCTTTAACAGAAAAAAAGCCATAAACTCTGTGAATTGTGTCAGGTCACTATGAGGAAGATCGGCTATTTGCACCTGCTCAGCCACAGTTATTTAATTCAGAAATACCTGTGCCAGGAATCCCAGCTGCACCTGCACAGCAACATCTGAACCATTACAAGCTGAGGAATACTTCAGCACAGGCTTGCCACAGAATGATGCTCTGTGGATGCACTAACCTGTTGTGAACAGCAAACCCTTGTCTTTAATCAATGCTTTGCATAAAGCCTTCCTCTATCCACGCAGACATCTCCAAAAATGCCTTACTTCTGTCCCCTCATCTTTACAGAAACAATCATGAATATTTCAAGACAACAAATTAAAAAGGATATTTTGTATCCTAGTCAAAGGAAAATTTGTGATAAGGTGTGGTCTAACAGTAAACTATTTATCTTACTGAGTTACAGCTAGTTACTACCTTAATGTTATCCTAATTAGTACAGTTCATCTTCAGAAGACCCAGCTGGAAGGCAGCATGCAATATTCAGGTGGGACATAACAGTTTATAGATATAGTTGCAGAGAAGAAACACTGTGGGGAGGGAGGGTGGAAATTACAGTTTTATGCATATTTTTTAAATTCTGGCCACAAATTTTACATACGTGTTTAACCCAGTACCCCTACTGCACTTTGTGCTATTTGACTTTGCCTTATTACCCTGCAGAGAAAGGAACAAAGAGAACATCAGCTTCGCACCAGCAACGCTGTTTTCAAACCCTGTTTTGAAGAGTCAGAACTTCTGCTCTGATCATAGCTGTACACACCTGCCTTGTCGTACCTGTTTCCCTCAACAGGGATGGGAGCTTCATACTCCACCTCCAACTTTGCTGGCTACAAATTCCTATCCGGCCATGGGGGCCCTGCCCAAGGAGGTTACTTGTAACTGCAGATTAAATCAGAATTTCTGAGTCCTTGCCAAAGCTGGAGCCACAATTCTTTGTCCTGTGGGGGACAGATCAACCCCTTTGCCACCCATCTTTGCCCCAGGTGCTTCTTTGAGAATGAGGCGTACTCAGAAAACTTCACTGCAGCGTGGAGGAGGAACACACAAATGCCATTGACCACTACATGTCCTTCCACCCTCGGGACACACTTTGAGGTCTTTTGGTATTCAAAATACGGCACTATGACTAAACTGGAATAGAACTGAAAAGCCACAGAACCATACAGAGGCTTGTAACTAATGATACAGTTCCCATTTCTGGCAACCACCAAAATTGATTGTTTCCAAAGTCACATAGGCATGATTTACTGAGCCTTACTGCAAGGCTCACCATGCTGGGTTTCCAGTTTACTTCACCTCAGTGCAACCACAAAAAATAACACTGATAAAGGGTCAACGTAAAATGAGAATACATGTTCGGACAAGGCTCTATTTGCCGATCTAACAAAAGATTCACAAACATTTCCACCCTGCAATGTCCATGCTTAAATGAACTCTTCCTTCCCTATATTTTCTTGAATGGAATTGGAGTTCCTTGCTCTATCCAAACATGTAGCAACAATCTAACTCCACCTGCTTTTCTCTGCTAATCAACTTCTGGAGTCTCCCATGCCTTCACAGTGATAGAGCTGCAGCGCATGCAAAATTGCAAACATCTGTTGGCACTATTTCCATAATAAGATTATACAAGCCCTTGAAGAACTAAGATCAAGTGAAAAATCCAGAAGACTTGAAAGCCTCATTATCTTCTGGTTAATCAGAATCGGAAGTTGTCTTTAGAAGAAGGGGTACTCTTGAGATTTCTCCAAGGACTAGTTTTCACAGCTGTAATTAGCAATTGGTAGCAGGAAAACAAAAAGCTTTAAACTAGCATTTTTCAGAAGCTCTAAGAGTGGTTTTGTTTGTTTGTAACTGGAAAGCATTCTCTGACAGCAGATGAGAACTACTTCTGACCCCCCCATGACAATGGCAGAGTAGAGGTACATAGTCGAAGGGGAAAACAGCAGCAAAAGGTTCTTTTGCTGCCATATAGCTTTAAAAGCTTACTGTGATGATGAAGGGAACAAGACAAAACACACAGAGTTGGGAAAATAGATGGACTTCACAGCTGATTTTAATGCTGCCTTTAGTAAGTCAACAAAGAAACAGGAAAACCACACTCCTTTCTGTCTTCGTCTTGGGGCCTTTAAGCGCAGGGAAACTGAGCTTCAGCAAGGTGTAAAACATTTGTGCAAGGGACTGACACACCTGGCTCTTGGGGGATGGGAGGAGCAACACATTGTAGAAGGAGGAGGAAGAGGGACTTCTACAGAAGTCATCATTTGAATAAATCTTGATGAGTAATACTAAAGATGATTAAATTCTGGACACATGCCACATTTCTTAAGGCTATTCAGGTTTCTTTGAAATCTTGCAATCACCTCCACTTTCTACTTTCACAAAAAAGATCATTCTTAAAATTTCAAAGCTAATGCAGGCACAAGAATTTCCTAGTCATAATATTAATATTTTCAGTACTACATTTTGATAAGTTGCATTAAAATGTCTCAAGCACAAACTCACAGTGACCTCTGCTGAACAGTTAGTGCATTTTCCACGCAGAAAATGGAGCTGCTACACTGCCAATCCCAGCACTTGCAAATCTGTCACACAAGCAGCATTTTGAAAAGAATGTCATTGCTTAAGCTACAAAACCCACAGTTCTGTTTGATATGGAACAGATAAAATTTTATGCAGAATATCAGGAGGAATCTTCTGATAAGCCAAAATAAAAAGATTAGCTTTCACCAAAGCTCTATATGTCACTCTGTGAGCTATCTAATGCTATTGGCTACATCCAGTAATTTCAATTATTCACTAAGGGATTACACTTATTGCAGTAAATTAAACAACAACAGGCTGCTTGTGCTTCCAGGGCCTAAATAATGACTGTGGTGGGAGCAGCACTGACTACAGTACACTAAGAATGCTTTGAATTTACAAATCAGAAAATTCAGAAATCTCTGTCTGACATGGTTTTAAGACTATTGCAAATATTTCTATTTCTCAAAATCCTCTTCCTAGGCTAGGTGTACTTGTCCAGAGCAGCCTTGCCAACACTGGACCCCTGCTTCTCTCCAGCCGTGACCCCCAGCAGAGCAGGGCGAGCAGAGAGCTGCCCTGGGCATGCGGCATCCGCCTGGGCTCCACAGTGCACAGCAGGGACCATGGGATGGGGATTACCTCTCCCACCTTCTCCCTGGGAAGTCTCCCACACTGCCTGGTGTGTGAGTGAAGCCCAACTGCTACTCCACACCATGGCTGTGTCTATCCAGGAGCAAAGGATAACAAAAAAACAAGTTCAACAAAAATTAGGAAATCCTTCTGGTCTCTGTTTCCGAGGTTGGTAGGAGTAATACCACTTCAGCTCCATTTCCCTCCATAGCTCCCCATTTTCTCCCTGTCTTGAGGCACAGCAACCATGTTCTGCTGGTGGACTCCTTTTTTTCTCTTCAGATTTAAGTCCATCCTTTTTTTTTTTTTTTTTCCCTGTTAGAAAGTAAATAGTCAAGTCTCTCTGGCCAAATCAATGATATCCCTGAGCATTTACTCCAGGACCCAGAAATAACAGGAGAGAGGTCTCAGTGCACTCATCCCACACAGGAGTACAGAAAAAGTGGTTCCTCTTGGTGTGCATTAAATATATTTATATATATTTTGTATATGTACATACATATATATGTATGTACATATATATGTACTTGTATCTTCTGTGAAGATATTGGGGCTCCCTCCTACTGAGAGGGATCATTAAAAACCTTTTGGTTTGAATAATCAGTGGCTTTGTTACTACACCTCTTTTTTTAGGAAATACAGAGAAAAACCTGTACACAGAGACATGATATATTTTATTCAAAGCCAGCCAAACTAAATGCATTAAAAACATTCTTCTAGCTTAAATATGTTTTGCTGGCTAGGAGAAGACATCCCATACCTCCCTACTTTTATGCTACATAGCAGGTGACTGCATTTCTGAATACAGAATGGGAAGAAGGAGCTCATTTACTTGTTTCTGCCATCAGAAAACCACATACATTTCAGACTTACCAGTGTTCACTACTTACAAGAGCCATTTAATCCACTTGTGCACCTCCATATGCAAACTTGCTTTTATTTAAACAATATCCAGTCAAATAAACCATATTAAACTGTGAGACCAACATAAATAGCTTAATATTTAAGTCTCTATATTGCTTTGAAGTTATTATGCATAAAACTGGACTAGTTAAAACTCCATCTCAAATTGCATTACACACCATGTTGCCAAGCAAGTAATTTGCATATTATGCCACCAAACACTAGTCCCTGAGAGCCTTTCCAATTACTCTGTTCATTTAGACAGAACGGCTCTCAAGGCCATGCTCCAGTATCAAAGCCACCAGACAGCACCTCTGCAGTGCCCTATAGCTCTAAATCATGAAGACTTGTGGGACTCCAGATTTTATTATCTGACATGGCCTAACGAAGCTTCTGTTTATGACTAGGACAAGACTTTTTATTTTATTCTGAAATACCAAAATAATTGTGAGATAAGAAATAGAGCAACAGCTGGAGTAGTCCCAAGTTAAGAGCCACAAACTGACCATTTCAAAACAGTATGGCAAAAAAAGATACACATCAAATCCAACCTGAACCAGGAGTCATTCAAGTCCTAACTAAAATTTCACGATTTTAAGTCCTTAATATTTCATCAGACTCTTGTGATTCTAATCCAGAGTTTCCAAACGCAGATTTGAGCTTAAACCCTGAATGCTTCTTCATTTTATGAAGACACACTGTCATCACGAGAATGATACTCTCATGATGAACTTCAAACAAATTCCAAGGATTTCTAAAAGGTAACCTCTTGAATTTTCACCACTCAAATCATTATCTTTGTACATTAAGGGAGAACAGAACTGAAGCTCCCATGATCTAGCACAGAATTAAGGACAGATTTAACTTTCATATCTCTAAGCAGAACTAAAGCTCCAAGTCAACAGACAGCAAGTTCTTCACTTTATTTCTGTGCAGATCCATGTCAAGCTTTGTGATTCTGACACTTACAGATCTGACATTAAATACAAGATCATGGCTGCAAACCAATCCTTAATGTATCCTACAGAGCCCATTTAACTGTATTTGTACAGTATAAATGATATCATATACAATTAGAATGTGTATCATATGCAACTCTGCAGTTGCTGACTCAACAGAAGATGGTAACTTAGAAATATTTTATGGTATTTTACAGTAACTATAAAACCACAATATGATTTCCCTATTTTTACGACTCTAAATAAAACTCAGATTTGTTTTAAGCAAATGAAAGTGATGCTCCCACAGGAAAATACATCTTTAGTTTTTACAACATTCCATAACACACAAGATGTACAGAGGGTTTATTTAGCTTCAGAGACATATTTTGACATCATAAAAATTCCCATCTTTGGCAGTTCTGAGTGACTGGAATTAACTTATTTACTTGGAATTAACATAATAACTTAACCAGATGGTATGAGAGTTACAGTTGATTAGATCAATGACAATAATGTCACCAAGTCTGAGCATCTGACCTTGGCAAAACAAGTATTGCAATATTTACAGTTAAAGAGGCAGACAAATCTGTAAAGAATGGCTGTTGGTAAATTGTATGAACACAGGGCTCCTCATTAAGAGAATATGCTACCAGAGAAACTGAATGCTATCTTGTCACCTATTCTGTGAAGCTTTCTCTGTTATGAAAAATATTTTTAATATGCATTCCAAGCAGCATTCATTTACATATATGTACTAATTCTCTCTTTTATTGGCTCATTTCTAGATTTAACAGACATGTAGATAATTGAAATTTTATATAGCACACTAAAGAGGATGTAAGCCGTGCACTGATTTTAATATTTTTATAAACCAAAATTACAATAAGGCAATATACATGCATTTTTTTATTTACTGCAAATAGTTAAAAAACATACTTCATTAATGTATTTTTACCCTAAAGC
The DNA here is from genome assembly GCA_013397115.1 of Edolisoma coerulescens. NCBI lineage: Eukaryota > Metazoa > Chordata > Aves > Passeriformes > Campephagidae > Edolisoma > Edolisoma coerulescens. The sequence goes on along the minus strand of VWZW01004314.1, from coordinate 1,690,377 downwards.
TTTTTTGAATGTCCAAATAATTTCCCAATTGCATCTCAAAATTAAACTCTTTAGTTTTCATCTCCATACCCAAGGGCTTTACTGCACAACACAACATATTTTAATACGGTTAAATGCTACTGATGTTGCAAAATGTTATTCCTTATTGAAAATGGTCATTAATATCACTTCATACCTCAGAGAGTATGGTAGTAATTTGGCAATAAAATACACTATTATCATCGTCTTCTAATAACCTGAAAGTGTTGTAATCCTAGGGCCCTAAATGTGTTATGGAATATTATTAGAACAAGCACATTCTGGTCATTATTTAGATGGGAACATTTCCCATGTCTCTCATACCTCATGCAGTAATTGCACGCTCCTGCTATAATTAAATCTGCCCATTTTAAATTGTCCATAATATTCTAAGGTTCATTTTCTGGTCCTGTGGGACACATCATTGACTCCATTTTGGGAACAACATACTTTTTAATGATGTATTTTAAATTGTTTATTTTTATTTAAGTGACTGTCTAGAATAATAACTTGAAACATCCTGAATTAGATAAAACAGTTTAAAGTGGGGGAAATGAAAAAAGCAGCAGCAGCTTCCTAAATACATAAAACAAGAGTGAAATACTTCTTCCCCCTTGAAGTGACTTTACCTACTTGTCCTGCACTAAATGTACTGTCTTCCAGGGGAAAATATTGCTTTGAGATGAGCAGCATTTACTGGAGACAGTCAGATTCATAGGGGCATAAATGCTATCCCCAAGGCTTGGCCAGGAGACCCCCTACCAGAGGCACATGCACACAGTAGCTACACATCCCATTCCCTTCAATTCAGACTGAGATATCTAATACAGGAAAAAAAAAAAAAACAAACCTGAGCGTAGGGCTTAAAGTAAGAAAAGCTCAAGGCTGCAGTGCAGTGTGTTTAAACAAACAACTAACCACATCCAAGTGTAAACTGTTCACTGTGAATAAATTTTGAAAATGTACATGTTTGAAAATGTGTGTATTTGAAACTGGGTATGTTGCAGAACTGGTGTCATTTAACAGCATTAATAGCAGCAGCTGCATGAGCTGGTCAGTCTGTGGGGCATCTCCATCCTGCCCTGCCAGAGCTCGGACAAGAGCATCGAAGGAAAGCTCGCTGCTTCCACATCTCAGCTGAAAGCAAGTGTTAAGCCATTTTCCTCTCATCTAAATAAACCTTCACACACAAGTCTCATAAGGGATCTCCACTGGATTTTGTGCACAAATAAACTGCAAAACTTGCACACACCAGGCAAATTGGGGGAAACCCATAAGCAAACTGTATCCAGACAGAACTAACAAGTGAGCCAGCTCATCCACTCGGCACCCTCAGCTGAACTGTGCTGCATGAGCCAGGGATACACCGTACTGGAAAATGAAAACTCCTGAAGAGTGGCACCTGGGTTCTCTATCTGTTGTGACAACATAAAGAAGAAAAGTGGATTTACATTTAGAAAAATAAAAACGCTTACAGCATATTCCAAGGCCACGTGAAATATATACAAGCCTGCACAGTGGTATAAATCTGTGTCACATATAAAATGCTGTAAGAAATAAAGAACTAGAAAGTAGACCCCATAATCAAGAAATACTGTGCTTAATGGAACAGTTCACTGAAATGGGAAACAAACTAATCCTTATGCCTCTCTATAAGCAACTCAGGTGTTTTAAAATGCACAGAAAGACAAGATCCAGCAGAAATATTTTGCACTAAATTCCTGCTACACTGTAGATAATAAAAACATTTCAGGGCTCAACTAAACTACTAAGAGAATGAAAATCTTCCTCAGCTACCTGTCAATAACAAGAAAGCAGAAGCATGCAACAGCAAAAATTTAAGGATTAAAGGATGATCAAATTATTGATAAGGATGGCTTTAAACATCTGAGGAGTTAACATCACATACAAACAGAAACTGCTGTGTTTAAACCATATTAAATCATCATGGAGGAGACTGCAGTCAAGCACTCAAAAGTCTCTATACTTGTGGTATTTTCCATACATTGATAATGTTTTGTATTCTCATTTACAGCTGGTACTAGATATCCACTGAAAAAACCTCAGTTACTGAGTTACAGAGAGTCTATCTTCACGCTTACACACATGTGGATGTACAAAAGCTGGACAGAAGTCCCCAAATCCAACATTTACACAAACAGCAGAATGTCTCGCTCTTGCTCTTATGTGCTACTCTACAGTTGCAGGAGGAAGTTCTAAGTCACACCACCATGCTCTCAGATATTTATTTAGACAGTTTTACAGATCTGCAGCTTTATTGGTTTGGACCAAGTACACTGTTGGAATTCAAGCAATAAACCTCCACTTGACACCAGTCATGCTCCTGTACCTTGCTGTTCTGCTGACAACTAATTTAGAAATAAAACAGTATTTTTAATTTTTAAACTACCTGATTAAGGAGATAAACATGTTATGAAATTACTTGTGCAATTATATTGTTATCATCCCAAATTAGAATTAGTAGTCTTTGTCCTCCAAAAATTATAAAAATTCTTACTAATTTTTTTATTTCAAATTCAAAATAGATTTATATGTCTGATATGTCTCCAATACTTGGAATAAGTGAATAAGTTAAGAAATAGAAAGAAGCAATTCAGAAAATAAAAAAGGAAAGTATCTAGAAGTCCACAAATAAGGAAGGCCAAAGGGCTCTATCCTGTAACATCTTCCTGAAGAGAAAAGAGAACTCTGACTTTTCAAGCAATGATTTGATTTTGATAGCTTAGATCATACTATAATATGTTATAAAAGCTTGTAGCATTTTGTGTTCCTTTTAAAGAAGATAATCATATTTGAATCCTTTACGACAAAACAGATACATTTGTATTACAAACTAGCTGTCCAGATTCTCAGTAGACAGTTTTTAAATATAACAAAGATTTCCCAAACACCTAGAAAAAAAAAATGATCCAACAGTCACAGTCATTTGTTGGCACTTGCAATACACTTTTTGTTGTCTATTGAACAAACACTAAAAAATGTATGCCATAAAACTGCACCTATGGTTATTTTATCCATCTGCATTTATAGTGACCTACGTGTCTCTGAAGAAGTTACAGATTTTGCATCATTTTAATAGAAAGTTCAAAAAAAAATAGCTTAGTAAACTCATATCTTTTATATCTTTAACATTTACTAATTTTCATCAATGCAAAATGAAGACCAGCTCTTCCATAACAAGGTCTTCAAAAAAATACATCTCTCACAAAAAGACATACAGGTAGAAGTACTGCCTCATCTACCTCTCTGCACAATAGCAAAAAACTATAACTATTTTTAATTTTTCAGAAAATTATCTGAAATCTGAATAAAAACAAGTAATATGCCAGCCTCTCTGCGGAAGGGAAAAAAAAAAAGAAACAGAAAAAGCCCCTGAGTGTAATTAAACAGATTGAACACAAGAGGTAGCTCGTGTCTCCGTGTTCTTCATTCGACTAAGACACAAGAAACCTAACAGAATGGCAAATACAGGTGACACAATGAAAGATGTGTTTTTAAAAGCAAGGTGGACAAAGGGAGTTTTCTGGGCTCAAAGCATTCATAGAGAGCGATGAGTGGGTTATTCTGGGTGTACCTCTGTGGAAAGCACCTTGTTCACTCTGAGTCATTTCATAGCAAAGCCCTGAGTCCACACAGAAAAGTTTGTTTTCATACAGGCTGCTTCTTTTTTCCCCAATGAAAAGGAATGCCATCTGCTTCACATATAACCCCAGTATTTTCTTGAGGATCATTGTAACTTACTCGGATTCTAGACCCTTTTTGTATGGTAAATATACCTTCTTGAAAACACAATGATATTGATACTGAAGATGCAATTATAAATGCACACGTTTTCGTACTTGTTTTCAAATATGTTAATTAAAATATGGCACAATTGCAGGAAAAAAAATCAGCTAAAAGGAGTGTGATATGTATAATACTATCAAGTACACTATAATTATTACCTCTTCTTGATAAATATGTTTAGAAAATTAATGCTTCAGCACTGTGCATCTAATCATTTTAATCATCTTTTAATACAATGGACAAACCCATCAAAATCTACAGAGATTCCCTCACTGTTATGTTTCTAAAAGTGCACACCAGGAACTTCCAAATGCTTCCTAATGACAATAATTAAGCAGCTGGCCACAATGAGCTGTACCTATCTGTGGCTCACTCTCAAATAGTTTCTCCCATTAATTACACACATGCTGAGAACCGAAAGAGAATATTCATTATGGACAACTCCTGGACGCAGGAGTCTGAACCGGGCGGAGCAGCTCCCTGCCCCACCTGCTGCACCTCCCTGGCAGTGGCACACTCAGGTGTCAAACCAGGTGCTGCAGAGCAGTTGTGAGAGCACCAACCTTATGCTCACCTGCCCATAGTAAATATGCTGCAAAAAAGAGGCTTTTATAAAGATCTTGTAGGCTTGCCTAAAAATATAGATCATCTTAATTTTCACACAATTTGTACATGTTACCTATTATTAAAACCCCAAAGGATCAGAAAATAATGCCCAGGACCTTTCTGAAGTCACATTTTGTCTTTTGCAAAAGAACAAAAAATACCTGTATGCAAATGCCACAGCTACAGTTCCTTACTCAACCAAGATACAGTTGCAGGTGAATTTTAAATAAGCAACCTCTCACAAACACTAGCAGGACTGAAGCTGTCTCTGCTCAAGTAAGATGCAACGTTCTCCTGTGTGTGTACACAGACATAGACAAGCACACGTAAATAAATTTCAGGTTAGGATTTGTTCTTCAGGGTTGCATCCTTAGGGCAGCTATGTTCCTGCAATGGCAGGATCCCAGTTTTAGCCAGCATTCTTCAAATATATGAATGCACTCAACATGAAAGATCAAATTAAGACCTACCAGTTAACCTTTATCACAAAAACAATGCAAAGAACCATGTAAAGCTCTTTACTTTGAATAAAAGCTGTTCTTATCAATAAGAGATTTCCTATGGGATAAATGCATTGAGGGAGATTTTGCCAATTGCTACAGTAATGTGTAATATTCAGTGCCATAACAAATCACATCTTACTGTCATCTTGGTGCCCAGTTCCCACTCAGAATCTTTAAGTTACAGATCTCAAAGCATTTAACGTTTTATGCTGAAAAGCAAACTATCTATACAAAAACATTTAATACATGATATGCAGTGAACTGCACATACAATCTCTACAGTATAAAATTTACCAAAGCATAAGAAACCACAGATATATAGATATATTCCATTAAATGGGCCAATACTAAAACACAGAAGGGAAAAAATACACTTTAAGTGTATATTTGAGACAAAATCCCCATAACCACTTAACTTTGCACCATGTTCTTGAGAAACATATAAATGCAGTTAAAACTATACTAGTTCCTAATGTTTACTGAAAACAAAAATAAGGATACTATGACCTTAAGTTTCAATCCTGATTTACTATCAGGGCTCATTAACTTCACATAAAAATACGCCATTATTAAAAATTTAAAGGGCAAAGAATATTATAAACTAGAATCCGTTTCATAATTTGTAAATCTATTACAGTCTACATTTTTTCATGTAACCATTTCAGGTGCTGTTGAAAACATCTGAAGCAATGATTCATTCCAAAAAAAATTTTATTTACATAAGTTTAGTAGACTTAGTGAAATATTTAACCTAAGCAGCTCAACACACTCAAGCTTCAACATAGCTGTAGCCGCTCAATGGAAAATACAATTTTCCCAGTTTAATTGAGTGTATGGTACCTGTGACAGCATTGGCACAACCTGTGTGAACTGCCAGACTGCTAACAGGGAGAAGCAGGTAATTCACCTAATGCTCTTACCTACCTAACATCCTTAAATGCTGATGTTTATTTGACAAGACAGACCAGAGGAATCCAAACCTGGAACACGTAGAGGCTGAAGCACCAAAGGAGATTAAATATCAACTAGGGCAGCTGGATGCTATTTCATTTTGGCTGGAACACAAGTAAAACAAAACAAAGGCAACCTGACTGGAAAGCCAACAGAGAAGGCCCAGAGCAACAAGAGCCCTCAGCCAGGACCTGCATCACCCGCCACTTAATTGCATGCTGATAATGAAAACTGCTTTATTCCAGCCCCCAGTTGTGCATGGGCTCCTCGGGCTCCTTTGCCAACAGGGACAAAGGGGAACAAGAGGAGCCACCGACACGGCCGAGGCCAGGCTCGCTACCAGGGAGAGAGAACCAGACACGGATAACAAGCACGCTCCCACAATTTAATCCTTTCTGAGAAACAACTTCACAGCACTGGGTAAGATGTCTGGAGCCTGTCAAAGTCAAGGGATTTAGGCATTCAGGCACCCAAGACACTTCTTTAAATTGGAGCTTTGACAGCATCTGGACACAAAGCTTTTGCAGAAGCTGACTTTAGCTCCACTCGCTAACCTGCTTACACTCCCTCGGTGGCCGGTGACCAGAGTGGCTCCACCAAAGCACAGCTCAGGGGAGCCAAAGTACAGCTGCTTCTCCAGCAGGATTCAGAGACAAAACTTTTTACCCAAAACAAGGAGAGGAGCCTCACACTAGTTGCAGTCAACCTTCAGGGAGGGGCATCACACGCTGACGTGTTACCGTCACATTTGTGAGTATCTGAACACGGCAAACAAAATCTGAAAAGGTTTAAACAGAATTCATTTAATTATTAAGAATTGTTTTGAATACTAGATATTAGGCACATTACAAATCATAAAATCACAGAATGTAAAGGGGTTAGAATGGACCTTAAAGATCACCTAGTCCCAAACTCACCCTGCCAAGTGCAGGGACACTTCTCACTAGACCAGATTTCTCAGGGCATGACCCAACCTGGCTTTAAAAACTGCCAGGGTTGGGGCAAATATACTGAGTTTTAAATGGACAGCGAGGACAGGGAGGTACTCCTTAATGGGTCACGAATCCACTTACTCCAATATAATTGCCTAGACTATTTCAGATCTTTCTCAGTTTTGAAAAAAGAAAACTGAATTACTATAGTCCTCCCTTATTACTCACTTAGACCTCACTATAAATATCCTAGATGAGGAAATACTCTATCTATCACAGTATGGACAGAATACAAACAAGTGCTCATATTTACACTCAGTGAATCCATTTCCATGCTGCTACATCACTAGATGGTAGAAACATCTCTCTATCTTATCAATAACAATTACAGTGCAGTACAAGTAGGAAAAAAACTATTAAAATAGCTATGAAAAAATCCACACCACAGTAAATATCAATACAAATTTAAAAGTACTACATAAACTAGTCACTTAATCAAAGTGTGACAAATGTCAATCTATACTGTAAATCCACAGACAAATAACATCTCTACTCCAGCATGCAAAACACCCAGCTATAGCCAATTCAGCATTACATTCTTAGAAAAGTAGAAAGTAAGATTAACGTTTTTAAAAGATGAACTTACAATTTACAGATTCACCTACTGATGCCAATACAGGAAGTTAAATATATCTAAAGTACCATTAACAAATTTTTTCCTACAGAAAACCTATACAAAGAAGTTACCATTACAAATCATTAAATTCTGTGATGTAAAAAGAAAAAAAAATTACACCACCCTGTGCTACGGAGCACAGAAATATTTTTGTTAAGTTATAAAGTGTAAGCACAAGATCTCTGCCCTTAATTCCAACAGCTATCTCAAAGCTCATTACTTTGGATACAAACTTGATAAGGGAAGAAATAACCCCTTAGAAACACACAAAATGTAACTCAACTAATTTCATCTATCATTGTAATGCCCATCACACAGTCTTTTGACCATCAGACATGAAAGACTCTGACAGATCTAGTCTCTACCACTCCAAACAGCTTAGGATCATGCCTCAGTTTAGCAATCTCTTGCTTCCCTCTACAGCTCATTTATAGTTCTGTCTAAGAGCACAAGTCTCAGTCATCTCTGAAAACAAATGCTGGTGACCTTCTACTGTTGACAATAAAACCTTGGTATTTACCCTTCCACTCTATTTCCTACTTTTATTTTTTTTTCCTTAGCTATAGACAAACTTCTCCCTTATTCCATGGCTGTTAAGTATTCTTTAGAGCTTTTGGGGACAAATCTTGTCAAACATCTTTCAGAAATCAAAGTGAGAAATGTCATATGGATCATCCTAATTCCACCAGAGTAACCCTAACAGATCTATGAAATACGATTTATACTAACAAATATATGAGTTAGAAAACATGTCAACCCTCCCCACAAGATCAGATTCATAAAAATATCAGGATGTAGGAAGAGCAACCAATTACAAAGTCTTCCTTCATGTCTGTTCCTTTGTCAACTCATACTCCGCTCCTGCTTACAAGCAGTTGTATTGTATAACAAAATCTGAGCTGGCTGCACCACATTCCTTTTCCTCATTACCAAGGTGTATGATAACAACAATTTCACCAAAACAGACTTGCCCAAAGTCACACAGGATGTTTGTGATAGAATTAAAACACAGCCAGCCACAGGAGGAGTCTAAGATCAGCTTTTCCCAAAGGCCCTCCAGTTGTTCTGCTGACTTCCAGAAGAGAAATCTGTCTGTCCTCTCTCCTTCCACAGTTAGACCACTGGGATTTCTGTGTATTCTGCTTATATTCTGTACTGGAATGCTCTTTTTTAAAATCTGGAGACTTCCTGCTTTGTTTCACCATCTATCATCTTAAAAGTTGTCCTTTAAAAAAAAAAAAAGTATATAGGTCCTGTCTTAATTCCATTTACACTGAAGTTCATTGCCATGTCACTAATTTACTCCTTCCAAACTTTTTCTATTAAATTAATTCACTGTGGTACAGATGTTGCTATTGATTTATCTACTGAACTAAACACATAATGAAGCAGAAAGTAAAACCAACAAAAAAAAACCTTATTGCTTTTTTTCTCTTAATAATTTTGTCATGGCTCCAAGAATAATTCCCTCAACAGCAACAAAAAGCCATATGCTTTTTCACTTCAGTCTCTCTGTAAAACCAGCTTTCTAGCAGTAGAATTAAGAAAATAAGTAGTGCTGAAAAGAAAAACTTGAAAACAAACACAAAGAACAAGTTACTTAAAAATTCAGGCTGCATTTAAGAAATTAATATAACTAGCATTTTTTTAAAAGGACAATTTTCTTCAGAAAATGATTCCTATGGTACAATTTTAGGATTACAACAGAGAAACTTGAATCAAAATCAGTAAGCCTAAAGGTATTTTTTTGTTTGATCAAAGCATGAGATACAGCTGCTACATTTTATGAGTCCAACCCAAATGCTGATCTAAACAGTATGAGCAGAGACAAGCTAGGTTCAAATTTGCAACAGGTTTTCAATTTCAGGGTATGAGAATCATGAAGTGTTTACTAAAATGCAGCAGAAAATTAATGTGTTAATCTCTGCAAGTTACCAAAACATAAATTCACTGAGTACATCAATAGGTACCTATCAACTTCTGGAGTGATTTGAAAGTAGCCTATCGGAGCTCCATATCACCGCACTGTTACATTTGGAAATTATTAAGAACAGGTAAGAGCAGTTTCAAGTATTTGTTTAACCTGGATTCAATAGCCATACAATATCTAGGAGGTCCTATGGAAATCTGAAGGAAACACTGCCCTTTCCCTAAGATGGATGCAATACACTGAGGGCCTAATCAAGCACTTCCCAATAAAAGAAAAGCGAGCGTACACATAACAGCCTTTTTCTTCATTTTGGCAGATGAAAATACAATTGCTTTTTGGAAGCCATAAATAGGAAGGGGGTGGGGAAGGGAATGAATGGGTACATCGAGATGGTTATCCTGATCTTTGCACCAGTAAGCATCATACACCAGCCCCGTAACACCTTTACAGAACAATCCTTCACATTATTAGCAAATACCCTCACTCTTTTGCATTTGATGGCCACTCAAAATACTGAGAATGGGAATGAAGAGAACAGAGCCAGGAGGCAGAGGACTAGACAGAAATGCCCTGAAGACCTACCCTGCTCAGGTTGGACCCTGCTGCCTACAGTCACAAACCTTTAACTAGCAAGCTAGTTAAGCAAGGATGGCTCCATATCCAAAGATTTAAATAGTTTACTACAGAGTTTATTTGCTTACTAAACCACCACTTTCTCACTTGGAAGGACTAAAGTCTTGCGTTTTTACTAATTAATAGATGTCAGCTATTATTCTTCTAAGATGTATAACAGGGGGAAAAAAAAGTTTAATTCCCTGTTCTGTAATCCATATGTAGCTGTTCAGGTGCCTAAATACCGACTCCAAGACATAGGCCAAAGGCAATGCTGAAGTTACATAGTTCATTTGCATCTGAGTGAAGTGCCTGTATTCAGCCCACCTAACTTCTGATGGAGCATGGAAGGAGGAAGAAAAATTAATTCATCATATTTCAGTAACTGAACATATTTTTACATGTACAGAACTGAAGTTCAGTGAATTGTTTTGCAGCAGCAAGCATCAACATTTGTAATAATTCAAGAAATCATTGTCATTCTAAGAAGACAAACTATTACACCACTGCTCTGCATCTGTTCCCCCCAATGCAAATCTGTCCATGTCTGCGAGCAAGTGCCAGTGCCAAGGCTCCATCCCTTGTCTGTGAAGCAAACAGGTGCAGGAGCTGATAGGAAAGAGTTGGGAGTCTCAGTCTGCATCTGCAACACTGGTATTGTGCCTGAACAATGTCATAAAGTGAAAAAACCACTGCCCAGTGTCATTCATCAAAGCAGTATGATGGTGTCAAGAAAAGAAATATGTTCTCTGCTGTCAACTTGTTTTAATGAAAATGCATTGCAATATTTAAAAACTTTTCAAAGCTGACTTCTATTTCTGACAGCTGACAGATTTATGAGAGCTATTTTTGATGAAAAATGTGCAACAAGATTAACAATATTCAAAACAAAGAAATCAATGTAGTCTGCCTGAACATGCCAAAATACTAATAGAGGAAGAGAAAGTAACTCAGTAAAGCAAGGACTGCAGAAGAGAATCTAAGACAGTTTAAAAGCAATGTTTAAAGTTTACAATATTTTAAAAATTGGAACAGCTCTTAATGAACAAATTGACTTCAAGTGTGACAGACTGTGGAACGCTTTGGTTCTCTCAAGCACGAACACTTCATGCTTCATCTTGCTCTCAATAAAACCAGAATGAAAGCAATGAAAGACAAATGGTAGAGTTATTGCCACCTCAATTTTCTTTTCAGGAAACAATTCTGTGGAACTTCTTTGGTTTTGTGAGGTTTTTCTTTTGTGGCTTTTTTTTTTTTTAAAGGAATTAGCAAATGAAGTAGAAAACTTTCCATAACTCATCTTAAACATGATCAGCACAGAAACTACTAAAGCATTTTTAAGCTTACAGTAACCTTTCTAACCATGTCTTTAATATGTACAGCACACAGCAGATCTAAGTTCAAGAGGCTGTGTAATTTTTTTTTATGACCAGTAGGAATAACCATAACCACCATCCTGTTCTGCACTACTTCATTCCAACTTTTGGTCATGAATTCTAACCTATGCTTTGGAAACCACTCAAGGAAAGATTTTGGAAACCACTCAAGGAAAGATTTTTAAAACCATCACATTCCTACAAAAGTTCTGGCTCTACTTGAATCTAATAAGAGGAGCTAAAAGCCATTGTGCAGGAGGAAAGCTGCCATATTTGGCATCATGGGAACATAACTCACACAACTGGATTGCTGCAAGGGATGGCTATAACTCTTTGGAAGAGACAGGCAAGGAAGGAGAAGTGGGATAGCCCTGTGTGTGTTAGGAACAGTTTTGATTGCTTAGAGCTAAATGATGGTGATGCTACAGCTGAGTGTTTATGGGTAAGAATCAGGGAGAAGGCCAGCAGGGCAGATATCCTGGTGGATATCTGTTACAGACCACTCAACCAGGATGAAGATGCAGAGGGAATATTTTGTTAAGCAGCTGACAGAAGACTCACAATTGCTGGCCCTTGTTCTCATGGAAGACTTCAACTTACCAGATGTCTTCTGGAAATACAGCAGAGAGAAATAGTCCAGGAGCCTCCTGCAGTTTATGGAAGGTGACCTTCCTAAAACAGCTAGTGAGGAAGTCACCTAGGGAAGGTGCCTGTTGGTCCTGCTGTCTGTAAACAGAGAAGGACTGATGGGTGATGTGATGGTTGGAGGCCGTCTTGGGCACTGAGACCACAAAATGATCGTTTTCAATTTCTGAAAAAGTATGAAAGAGGCAGAACTGCCAAAGGCAGCAGAACTGTCACCATGGACTTCCAGAGGGCAGACTTTGGCATGTTTAGGAGCCTGGGTGACAGAGTACCTTGGGGGTCAGTCCTGAAGGACAAAGGAGTCCAGGAAGGCTGAACATTCCTTAAGAAGGAAACTGTAAAGGCAAAGGAGTAGGACGGCCCCATAGCTGAAAGACAAATCATTGGGGAAGAAGATGGGCTNATGGTTGGAGGCCGTCTTGGGCACTGAGACCACAAAATGATCGTTTTCAATTTCTGAAAAAGTATGAAAGAGGCAGAACTGCCAAAGGCAGCAGAACTGTCACCATGGACTTCCAGAGGGCAGACTTTGGCATGTTTAGGAGCCTGGGTGACAGAGTACCTTGGGGGTCAGTCCTGAAGGACAAAGGAGTCCAGGAAGGCTGAACATTCCTTAAGAAGGAAACTGTAAAGGCAAAGGAGTAGGACGGCCCCATAGCTGAAAGACAAATCATTGGGGAAGAAGATGGGCTTGACTGAACAGAGAGCTTTGGCTGGAACTCAGGGGGAAAAAAAGGAGAGTTTATGACCTTTGGAAGAAGAGGCAGGTCACTCAGGAGGACTACAAGGATATCATGAGGTTATGCAGCAAGAAAATTTGAAGGACCGAAGCCCAGCTAGAACTTAAATCTGGCTATTGCCACAAAAGACAATAAAAATGTTTCTTTAAATACATTAGCAACAAAATGAAGGCTAAGGAGAATCTCCATTCCTTACTGGATGCAGAGGGAAGCATAGTGACAAAGGATGAGGAAAAGGCCAATGTACTTAATACCTTCTTTGCCCCAATCTTATATTAAAGAGCAGTTCTACAGGTACCCAGTCCCTGAGCTGGAAGACAGGGATGAGGAAGAGAATGAGGCCACCACAATCCAAAGGGAAGCAACCTGCTAAATCACTTGGACACACACAAGTCTACGGAGCCAGATGGGATCCCCCCAAGGGCACTGAGGGAGCTGAGGGAAATGCTCAGTGAGCCCTTTTGCACCTTTCATTAGCGGCCCTGGCTAACCAGGGAGGTCCCAGGTGACTGGAAGCTGGCAAATGCAATGCCCATCTACAAGAAAAGAGGAAGGAAGATCCAGGAAACTACAGGCCTGTCAGCCTGACCTCAGAGCTGGAACAGGTCATGGAGCAGGTGATCCTGAGTGCCACTACACAGCACATAGAGGACAACCAGGGAATCAGGCCCAGCCAGCACTGGTTTATGAAAAGCAGGTGCTGCTTGACCAACCTGATCTCATTCTGTGACAAGGTCACCGCTTACTGGATGAGGGAAAGGCTGTGGATGTGTCTGCCTAGACTTTACTAAAGCCTTTGACACCATTTTCCACAGCATTCTCCTGGAGAAACTGGCTTTTCATTACTTAGATAGGCATGCTTTTTGTTGGGTAAAAAACTGGATGAATGGCAAAGCCCAGACACAGTGATGATGAATGGAATTACATCCAGCTGGCAGCCAGTCACCAGTGGTGCTCCCCAGGGCTCAGTATTATCTCTGTTATGTGTTTAATATTGTTATCAATGATCTGGATGAGGAGATTGAGGGCATCTTCAGTCAGTTTGCAGAGAACACCAAGCTGGGCAAGAGTGTTGATGTGCTGGAGGGCAGGAGGGCTCTGCAGGGGGATCTGGACAGGCTGGATCAGTGAACTGAGGCCAGTGTTCTGAGGCTCAACAAGGCAAAGTGCAGGACCCTGCACTTGGGTCACAACAACCCCTGCAGCACTCCAGGCTGGGGGAAGAGTGGCTGGAAGCTGCCTGGAGGAAAGGGACCTGGGGGTGCTGAATATGAGCCAGCCTGTGCCCAGGTGGCCAAGAAGGCCAGTGACACCCTGGCTTGGATCAGCAATAGTGTGGCCAGTAGGACCAGGGCAGCAATTGTCTCCCTGTACTCAGCACTGGTGAACGCTGTTCTGTTTCCAGTCCTGTTTCCACTTCTGGGCCCCTCACCACAAGAAGGACATTGAGGTGCAGGAGCGTGTCCAGAGAAAGGCAACAAAGCTGGTGAAGGGTCTGGAGCACAAGTCTCAGGAGCAGCAGGTGAGGGAGCTGGGAGTGTTTAGCCTGGAGAAAAGGAGGCTCAGGGGAGACCTTATTACTCTCTGCCACCACCTGAAAGGAGGTTGTAGCCAGGTGGGGGTCTGTCTCTTCCCCCAGGTAACAAGTGCTAGGACAAGAGGAAATGGCTTCAAATTGTGCCAGAGGAGCTTTAAATTGGATCTTAGGAAAGATTTCTTTAAGAAAGGGTTATCAAGCATGAAAACAGGCTGCCCAGAGGAGTGATTGTGTCACCATCCCTGGAGGTATTTAAAAGAAGTGTGTATGTGGCACTTAGGGACACAATTTTGTGGTGGCTTTGGCAGTGCTGGGTTAACAGTTGGACTGATGATCTTAGAGGCTTTTTCCAGCCTAAAGGATTCTTTGACTCTATGATTCTAAATCTGTAATACACTATTTTTGCTATTTTCTTAACTTTATTTTTCATTTCTTGACTCCATCTAATTCATCTGAAAGGTAATTTTCCTAAGATCGACAAGGAAACTAAGATCTTGATTTTTCAGTTTTAAACTTAGACCACATGAGACATCTCACTATTTCTGACCATACTGAAAACTAGAGTAATAAAGCCTAAAGGGAAAAAAAAGAAAATTAAAACAACATTGATTTTTCACAAAGAAGGTACCCTAGAAGAAAAGCTGTCAGTCACAGATGACAAGAAGCCAGTTACAGCAGAAGCGTGAAATGTGAGCATCACTCTCTCACTACTTTCTATTTACTTTAAATAACAGATGAACAGTCATTAATATTTACTGTATTTCAAATTAGTCAGATACCACAATATTCAGCCTGAAGTCAGATTAAGCAGCAGCTGGTTAGACGGATGTCATCTGTCAGGGGCTGTTCTTCTAAAAGCCACTAATACTGTCAGTGAAAATTACAGTCTACAAATCAAAAGAATGTAAGTGTTTGAATTGAAACACATATGAAATCAGACAGTTCCCACTGGATTTTCCCCATGTGCTATTACCTCCATGATCAATTCACACTTCAAGTGACAGAAATTGCTGAGAAAGAAAAACATTGCTTGCTTTCTATCCAAGAAGTATACTTTGAGCCAGGGGACATATTTTTAGATAATTAAAATTAATTTTCCTTCCTTTTTGTCAAGAAATATTAAAATCAACCTGCTGTAAAGCAAAATGCTCACTCACTCTTGAACAGGACAACAGGTCCTTACAAAAGTGACAATATGTTAATCGGAAATGAGATAAAATCCTTTTCCATTAGTAAATTCCTTCTAATAGTATTAAAATGAAAACAAAGACCATTTACTCAGAATATCAGTGACTGTTCAAAATACATGTCCAAATATTGCTCATATAGCACGAAAAATCCCCACAAGTTTTACAGCATGCAAGAATCATTATTCCACAAAAACACTGGCATAGCACTTAAAATGTACTTTTAAGTACCGAAGGGTACTAAAACACGAATTTTCTCTTTCTGCTAAAGTGCTGAGAATACGAGCATTTTGAAATGGAGTGTTATGATAGGTATGTCCAGAAATCATTCTTCCTTTTTTTGTCCCATCTAGTTTGTATTTGGCAGGCTTTTCCTCCCTTAACTGGAACAGAATGGCTAAACCTAGAAAGATATTATTGCAGCTGACAACAGTGTCTTTTGAAATGCATCATCCTCATTTTGAGGATATAATGCTGCACAATAAGCAGCAAGAAAAATGCATGCATGCTGCTTCCTTGCTAATCAGGGAATGCCAGCAAGAATTTCAAATTAATAATCAGTGTGCAGCAGTACTGGCTGCATGCCAGCCGGACGCTGAGTGGTTTGTACAGAAGGGTGGGCAGATCCCTACTTGGCAGCACTTGGAGGGCGAGGCAGGAGTGTACCCTCGTGGTGAAGGCAGCTCCTGCAGACCAGGCTGTGACAGCATATGAGTGTAGCTGGAACACCCTGTGATAGTCACCAGCACAGTGGAGGCTGGACCACATGATCTGCAAGGAGATGCCAAGAAAGCTGGGCTTGTTTAGTTTTAAGAGGAGGCTAAAAGAGAAGCTTGTTGTTGTCATCTGTGACCTAATGGGAGGGCAGAAAGAAAACAGAGCTGGGATCTTCTGGGAGGTGACCCACAAGTGGGAGGAGATGAAACAGTCACACTAATTGCAACACCAGGAAGTCAGATTAGGCTTTGGAAACACTTTTTCACCTTGTCAGCAAACACTGAAACAGGTGCACAGAGAGTCTGTGCAATCTGCAGCCTTGGAGATGCTCAGATCCAGACCGCACAGGCCCTGTTTGGAGAAAGGGGCTGGACTTGATAACTCCAGAGGTCCCTTCCAGCCTCAACCATTCTGTAGCTCTTGTGTTTTGTTTCTCACTCTCCTTGGTGCCTACATTTCAACAGCAGATCAAAAGCATTCAACCAAGGCAGGGTGGGTATTTCCAGCTGTGAGAAGTTTGGTGAATACACACAGAACCTACCAGCTCAGCATGCTGCATTTGGCCAAATTTAACCTAGTCTTCTGTGGGTCACCACCAGCCCTTGGAGGGCACAAGCAAGAACAAGGACCTGCCTTCCCTTGCACCTCCCTCTCTCTCAGCATTGGGTCACATTGTGCACTGCCAAATGGAACGCCCAGTTGGCCATTTTGCTCCCTTGGCTAGCAGGGCTGGGCCCCTGAATGCCTTTTTCACCTCCTTTGCTAAGAGAGACTCATCATCTCCTGTAATATCCACAGCTCTGCTGACAGCAAAGCTGCTCCCAGCATCCAGACTGCTCCTTGCAGCAGAGGCCTTTGTGTTACCCCTTCTCCTATGGCCTGTCCTTTTCTTCTGGCAGGGTTATCAGCACACTGACCCCATTCGTCACAATCAACAATCCCCAGTGCTGAAGCCAGGAGAGGTGGGAAGCACAGCCATGGCCAGGGAAGGTGGGAGGTCACACTCCTCTGCAGCACCACCACAGTCTTAGATCAGCTAAAATCTGTCACAAAGCCACACTTTTAGGAACCAAAAAGTGTGGTTAATCATGTTAACTCTTACATGAGCTATAACAACAATTACTCAAACAGAATTAAAAGTAATAGCTCAATTTAGACCTGATGAACCTCTAAATTGTCAAAATAAAGCCTAATATTTTGCTTGCATTAAAGAAATCACCAATTAAATTTGAAAAGCTCCTGGCAACATGCAGTTATTTTAATGCCACAACAAAATGGTTCTCGAGATGGTATGGCTGTATGTAATACCATAACAACTTCCAAGACAAGGCACCAAGAGAAGGAACCCACGACTCTGGGAGAGGGCAACTTCTCTCTTAGTGCACTGGAAAAATCAGCAGCGAGGAGGGCACTAACCAACACCACCACAGCAAATACTGCCAAGGTGCAATGATTTACACTGCTGTAGGGAGCACCCCAACACACACATCTACCACAATCTCCACGAACAAGCCTCAGTAAGAAAAGGAAAACATGCATTCAAGGCTCACAATGGCCAAACCTCTCAGTATCATTCCACTCTGCTTCAATTTTACTCTGTGTTTAACTGAAGGTGAGCCTACTACACCAGCTACAACCCACCTCACCCTGCTGTGACCACAGTTCTAATAATAATAGCTAACCACTATGGTTAGCAGCTTCCCAGGCTCCACAGGGAATGAGTTGTGCTAGGCCAACTTTCTACTAACAACCCAGCTGCCAGAGGAACCTACACGCTCTTATCTCCCAGTGCTCTGTTACACACATCACATGCTTTTCCTCTTTACATGCTTGTCTGGTTCCATTTTAAAAGAAAAGGGATCAGATTTTTCACAACAAATCCTCAAGCTCACACTTAAAGCTGATTTCCTTCTCCCCAGAGAGGGCATTTGAGATTCCCCAGAGACTTCAAAACAAACTCTTGCAAAAGGTAGGAAGAAAATCACTAGATGAAAAGTAATCACAAACCATGGTTTTCAAAAATAATACCTGAAAATTAATTGAGATTATTTAATTTTTCTTTACTGCTTAGTTATCCTAAGCAATTACAAATCATTTGCTTTGCTGGTAGCTGGTGCTGTGGGTTTTGCTTATCAGACCTCTCACACACCAATAGTCCTGACCTGGCAAATCTACTATGTATGTTCTTTATCACAAAGTTTGATGTGGAAAACCATCACCCTTTCTGGACAACCCCCTTCCCTCACATCCCCAACCTTCCCAGTGCCATTCTTCCACTCAGTGTTTCTTTCTAACAAGGCAGCAGAAAGTGTAACTCATAGGCCTTTGTCTGCTTTCAGATGCTCATAACAAGGGATCTGGAACACTCCGATTAACTGAGTCATATTTAAACACAGGGACTGGAAGATTTTCTAACAACACCCTCTTTGTGTGTATTGTTCCACATCTGGGATAGGAGGCAGTGAACCCCACATGGTTCCGGAATTACAGAGTTTAAAAGAAAAGGGAAAATAAGTTTGTCACCTCAATTCTATAGCACTCCATGGAAGAAAAATAGGAATATTAGTGAGTAAACCACAAATCCGCAGTCTGTGCAAGCCTTGTATCAGCATGAAACTTAGCCAAGTTCCAAAATGTTGTATGCAACACATGAGTCGTTATCAGGAAAACAGTTTCAGATCTTAATTAATCCACTGAGGCTTCAGCCCATGTCCCAGTAATCAGTCAGCTGGCAATGACAAAGAGAAATAGGACCTGAGAGGCTCTCACAAAACAACTAAAAATAAAACCGGATCTGTTTTTTATGTTCCCCTGCACATAAGGATCTTGCTCTCAAATTTTTACTTATTTATAGTTTTCACTGCATTCAACTGACTTTGTTCTTCACTCAAAACATAAAAAGAGGCAACCACTTCTCCTAAAACTATCAAATATTTTATACAGTATGTTGCGTAATACTTGTACACCTGAGAAAACCAGCCTACATATTTCTGGAATGTGGATTTCTATCCAGATCAGCCAATATGACAGTATCAGCAGCCAGTGAATGTAATTACCATCAGATTTTCTACCTCAGAACAGATAAGCCTAGGGAAAACAACAGAATAAAAAAGTGATCTGTACTAATAAATAATTTGATGGGAAGATTATCTTGAAAGAGGTTCACTGCTACCTCAGATAGGATATTTGATATTGTTAGGTTTGAACACTTTATGATTTTCCATTTCTAGTAAGTTAGCTAAGCTAACAAAAAACCCCACAGAACAGCAAGAGAAGTGCAGCAGTTTGCCTTAACATTTTCTTACATCACTATAATTCAGAAAATGTAAAAAATGCTTTTTAAAAATGTTCTCGGATTCTTATTGCTATTTTACCAGTGATTTAATAATTTTCATGGGGGGAAGGGGGGGGGGGTAGGTCAAAATGAAAATTCTACCACAAAGAAGAAAAAAAAGAAATTAAACTGCAAAAAGGGGAGGTCAGCAATACCAAGGCCAGGGAAGCAGAAAAGAATTTTGCAACATATTGTGATTTTGAGAGACCTTGATTGATATCAATCTACCAAAACATTTAGAAAATAATTTTGGCTTGCCTGCCTGTATAAGCAGAAGCAGAGTCTTTTTCCTCCAGGGAACCACCCAAGTAAAACCACATATATTGTGAGTAGCAAAGTCTACTATTGTCTCCTAAAACAGCAAAGACCAAAGCACAGTTTTAAATATTCTCAGATGTCAAACATCTATTAGAAAAATGTTTTAAAAAAAATGAGAAAGAAACTTAATCAAGAAAGAAAAGCATTTTTAAGTAACATTTCTCCTCGTGCTGTAACTGAACTACTGCTCAGTCAGTAACTTGGGCCTGGAACGAGTCTCCATAACCACCAGTTACACTGTGCTGAGCAGAGTTTGGTCTGGCTGCTTGAAAACTGATCAGATTCTGGTAACTTCAAACCCATAATTTTTAAAGTTCAACAGTAACAAAGGCATTTGTGTTTTGTGTTCAACAGCATTTCCAATACACGTAGAAGTAGCTGCCCTTGCGGGAAGAGGGGGAGGGCAGGGAGGAGGTAAGAATGGTTTTGTCTCACTTAATTATAATGATCTGAAGATTGAAACAAGACCAAGCTTGTAGGAAAAATTAACTTTTCTTACAGTTAACTGGAGCATTTAGAAGGGAAAAAAATACATTCTTGAGCCAGAAAAGCCCTTATTCAGATCATTCCAATACACAAAAGTTGATCAAAATGGACCTTTGTCTAGAGTGCTTCATTTCAGATGTATCATCCACTAACATACTGTAACCAAGCCAAAGTAGTAAAAGTCTCTTAAAACTACTTCCATAATTCTGCATCCATGAGTACTGCAGTTCAGATACACATCCCCACGAGTAAGAATTTTTAGCAAAACACTTTTTCTGGAAGTGACAGCATAAAAGATTTAGATAAAGCAGATGATGCTTTTTTCTTTTCAATAAAAATAGAATTTAAAAGATTAAATAATTAAGCCAACAAGAATACACATTTGGGACTTGTTCAAGCAACAGCCTGAATTCAGTAATTGAGCATATTGTTCATTAACCACTAGAGGTCACACAGTAACCATGGCAGATATCCAAAAGATGAGAGGACTCAAGAACCTTATGGTCTGGTAAAATCAAAATACAGGGTACTCACTGATATGCACCTACAAAAGAAATTCTGAAATAAATTTGAGTAGTTTAGGTCCCCGAAAGATCCAATGAACATGAATGGTCACAGATGTCATTTGGTATTTCACATCTTCATAAAATTGAGATTTATTATTTTTACTTCTAAAAAATACATCAAGTAATGGGTGGGGGTGCAGTGGGATTGTCAGAGCTTGCAGACCTTTTGAAGATTTTCCTGATTTCTTCAACTATGTCCTCATTTAAACTCCTGGAATTTCAATTCAAGCAACACTGCTTCAACTGTGCCTATAATTAACACTAAAGAATCACAATAAGCTGGAATATTCTAATATTTTACCAGTGAATGTCTTGCTATGTAAATAGACATTATAATATTCCCAGAACAAGAAAAATAGTAATAAAACCAAATAGGTTCCCACACATATAAAATATATTGTGTTTTTAATCTCATACCGAAGTTTACACTGGACACAATAACTTACATTCTCTCAAATCTGAATGGATATATGCCCTCAAAATTTAGACGCAGCTGTGATGGTCAGGGTCTGAAAACTACTTGCTTGCGAGAAATTCACTTTAGTATTACGGAAAATCTAGTCTAGTCTTCAAAGCGTTTGCAGAAACACTATTTGCAAAGTGTTAAAATGCTTTATCTTGTACACAGCCAATTAAAAATTCCCTGTAAAGTTCCTTTAAACCCTTCAAGAAGGTATGCTGTGCACACAAGTGCACAGAGAGATGGATCACAGCCAGTGATCCTGTACTCCTTCCATATTAGATTAAATTGTGGATCAGAATACAAAGATATTTCAGGAACTGACTCACTTTTTATTACATTTACTACAGTGTCCACTACATCTTCTCTTTGGAGAAATTTCATTTAATTAGATCCCAGCAACAAAATATAAAGACAGATCTGTGTATGAAAGTCTTTTACTATGGCAGAGCAGCACTGCCAAGGCATTAAACTGCCCTCTAACCCAAGAACTGGTCCCACCAGAACAGGTGCCTCTGTTGACTTGCATTACCTGTTCTGGAATAAGTAAAATATTTCACTCCCTAAAGCTCTCAGTCTGGTACATTTCAACATTAAAAAAAAAATAATAACAAAGAAGAGCAGTGGAACAGCTGTAATCTGAATAATAATTTCAAAAGTTTCAGCAACCATCATGTTTCTCAGCACAACAGACAACACTACCAAGAGTTTCCAGGACACATATCGCACTGTAGGAGCAATTCCTTGAGACAAAACAGAAATCATAAATCACATCTTAAAAGCAGAAAAGATGCAGAGTTTTCTCAGCATAAAATTAACACCACAAATCTATCTAGCTCTTAAGAAATATTACAGAAAATAAAATCCAGCTTTACCTGCACACAAGCTTGTATGTATACACATACCTACACACACAGATTGCAAATCAGCAGAGATTGCTTTCCGCTTCATACTAACACAGCAAGATTTACAAACTCCATAGAAATTTAGAAGGCAAGAATATTTTTTTGAGGAATATTCAAATACAAACCTGCTTTTTCTGTGCCTGCCTCTTCTGAGCACCCAATGTAGCAGACTTAAAGCTAAGAGACTTGGACTGTCTCCTAACTTTCACTGAATCTCTCCGGCGATCATATGAAAAAGACGACGACTTCTTTGTAATTTTCCTCTTAGGTGTGTCTGCCATTTCATCCAAAGTATGGTTGCCTTCAAGGAAACAGCATCCCAAGAAAATAAAAACTCGGTATCATCAAGCTCCCACCAAGCTTGTATTAAACAGTCTTCAATCCTACAGGAAATCTAGGAGCCTGCAAGGAATGGAGTCCACCGAAGAACAGTTTCAGTTCTTCCAACAGGTTGTAAAAATGAAAAAAGCCGATGGTCCTGCAATGCTGTATGTCACTGAAGAGCAGGCAGAACTCCTTCAAGCTGTATAAACTCAAACAGGCTTCAGCAGTGATGCTAATCTGAAAACGTAGTGACTATCCTGCTGAGCACGCTAAAGGTGAACAGGAGGTAGTTCCCTGCACACCAACAGGGTGTGGAAGTACACCCAACAGGGTGTGGGGATGAAGCAGAAGACTTCGGGTTCAAAGCATCTTCTTAACTCCTTCCTTTCTGGGCTACTGCTAGGAAGTCAACTGAAAAGTCAGACTGGTGAAAGCTCTCCAAAAAAAAGACAGCATTATTTTCTTCTCTTTGGATCCAAGGCACTTTCTGAAGAAACCTTTAGCATGAGGTAACCACCCCATTAAATGCATTTGGGGCCCATTTTAATCAAATTTAAATATTCCCTTCTCTCTCTTTGTCAGTAAGACTATTCACACTACAAACCTAGGAGATACTTCAACTTCTAAGTCACCTAGAAAATAATGTACCTGACTCTGAACCTTACCGTCCTTCCTGGGGAATAACTATGGAGTTACAGCAGTCTCTTAGGACCTGTTGGTATCAAAGGGTAAGAGGGTAATGCTAATGAATTCTCATCCTAGTGACAGTGTGGGAATCTTATCAGACAGCTGAGATGGCAACTTTTGTACCAGGACTGTGTTTAGGTCAGAATGCTTCTCTTGCATAAGGTATTAGTCAAGGAACTCTACAAGGGGGTAGAGCCCCAAGAGTTGCTGCTATTGATTTCCATTAAGCAAAACATATACAAAGGGCCAAGCTCTACAAACCTAACACTGAGATTTAATCCACACTGAAAGACAAGGAGGAAACTACCTTTTGACAAACTTAGGCATTGTCCAGGGTCTTTTCCAGAAACTTTTCCTTATTTTATTCATGACGCTACTTCGCATACAAAACAACTGTGAATAATTTATAGTTGCAGGATTATCTATTACTATAATTAAGCTCTAATATGGGTCAGTCCTCTAGCGTATGAGTCTCACCACCTCTGTTAGGAAATATCTGTGAAGTTGGAACAGCATTTCTTTTAAGACCTGCTGATATCAAGGAGTAAGAGGGTAGTGTTAATGAATTCCCATAACCAACATTTCCTGCAACTTCTTCCTTTGTTGTAGGATGAATAATATACCTCTAGGACACAGTGATATTGCTAAAATTAACCAAAAGCTATCAGAATTTTAAGTATTTATTAGCCATAATGGCCTAATTCTAGATTCACTGCACATTTTTGTGGAGATTTACACTGTGAAGAATTAGAAAGTACAGCTTTATATTACCTACAACTAGATCTAACCAGTGAATCTGTAATTATCACAAGATATAGAAAAGAGCCATTATTAAATATTTTTAGTACAGAGTCTCTCTTAATTGTGATGTGTTTTTAATACTGTAACAGTCATCATCCATAGCAACATATTGACCTTCAGTGTTACTAATATTAAGACACCCTGAGCCCATCATCATTTCAACACACTCTGTGGTTTTCACCAGTTTAGATTAAAGAAATTTTTTCTCACAAGCTGAAATCCTACTTAAATTACCAGTTTCCCTGATTTACAAGCATCACCTTTTTAAGAGTTAAAACAAGCAGAGAATTCAGTATTACGTACTTGCAAACCATGACACCTCAAGAAAAAACATATCCTCCAAAACTTCGTGAAGCATCTGCAGCATTTGATAAACATCACAGATATTCTGATTAAGCATGAAAATTAAGGCCAAGGAAAGTCTGAAAACCTTATGCAGACAGCTAGTCTTATGAGAGTTTCACTTGATGCCCCAGATCTTGCACTGAAAAAAACAAAGAACCACTCCTCAATATCACCTTTGATTCTACAGCTATCTATGGTTTGCTTCTTATAACGTCTTTTCAAGGCTGAGATCCTGGTCCATTTAGACACTCTTGGTGGGGGACTTTAATCTGTACTTGGAGTCAGTGTTGGCACTTGCTCTGTGCTTTTTGCTATTTCTACAAAATCTTTTTCGGTTGCCTGGTTTGTGGCTGGAGGAAGCAGAGGGCTCACCACCAGCACACACAGCAGAGAGATCCCACCACCCCTTCCCTTCTCCACCCCTTGCTGCACCACAGGGACCACTCCAGCAGCTCCACAGCCACTGGCAGCCTTGCTGCACTGAAAAGGAAGGTCTCAGCCCACTTATGTTACCATTTTTCCCCTTCTTCCTTCATATCTCAACCACTCCCAGCAGCAAACTCCTCTCCCTTTCCTCCTCAGATTGCCAGGTCCTTTGGTGAACTTACAATATTTATGAAATAGAAGAAAAATACTCAGTTATTTTTGCAAGGAAGAGTCTTTTGCCATTTGAATGAATAAATCTGCTATGAGATGGCATCCCAAAGAGTGCCAGAGCCCTCATGACCCAAGAAGCAGGACTGAGATGAAAATATGGGGGAGATGCAGAGACAGGGCAAACTGCTGGAAGCCTTCTTAGACGTGGTTATGTACCTTGCACATAAACCACTGCGTCCAGAGGTCTATTGCAAAATCAGAAACATTCTCCCTAACGTAAGAGCTAGCTCAGAACTCATTAGTTGGTGTATTCAGTTAAAGCAGTCTCTCTCCAAAAGCACACAACCTTTGCCAAAATGATATTAACATCCACCGTGTTATTGTCTACTCCCTGGATGCTTCTGCAACCCTTCATGACCAGCATTCACCATCAATGTTTGGTTTCTCACACAATAATGGAATTTGTCACTCCAGTACTCAAATCCCCCTTCTCTTCTTTCAGAACAATTGCAAATATATTGAACAATATATGCTCTATTTTCCATCTTCCAACCAGTTACACACCCATAAAACCCTTCCTCTTATTCCATGCCAAGTCTGTGGGGTTTTTTGACTGTACTAACCCAGTCACTGTTGCTCAGGTCTGTCTTTCTGCTGAGGATACACACACATTTGTGAGATATGACTTTCTTGACAACACTGTCATGATCTTCCCCAGTGTATCATATTCATGTATGAGCCTGCTATTCCTCAGAGAACAGTTTTTACCAAAATATTCAATTTTCAGAAGTCAGATTTACCTGCAGCTCTTCAGATCTCCATGGAAACTGATTTATGAATTTTCAGATGTCAGTCCTCTCCTGCCTGGGAGTTCTTAGTGCATTCATACAACTGTTTCAGCATTACAAGAAAGGAATTGGGATATTGCAATTTATCCCAAAAATAAACAGCAAATCATGAATGGAAATGCTGTCACCACATAGCTAGAAAAAACTAAGTGATGATGAGATTAACTATTTGAAGAGTAGTTCTGAAAGAGATGAAAAACTAAGAACTACAGTTGGGAGACAACATTTAGTTACATCTAATATCTATTAGGGATTGAAAAACCCACGTTCCCATATTCATATATTATGACCTGTATTTCCTCGCGTCCATGGATTTTAGTCTCATTCATAAACTTTGTGAAATTAAAATTTAGTTTAATATTAGAAATACTACAAGCATTTAAATTCCATTCTTCGACAGAAGATAATATTTTGAGTATGTTGTTTTCAAATATGTCTTCATTAAATAGTAGCTGGGAATAAAGGCTGTGTAAATAGTTTGATTTTCTATTTTAGATCCATCAGCAAGACAGACCTAAAAATCATCATGTGGCCATCCCAGTAATGAGCCAATAGTGTTAATGCAAAAAAAGCTGGTTTAAATGGACACATTCTGTTTTTACCAATTTTTCAGAATTTCAGTAATATAAATTTGTCAATCTCTAAAGCATAATTAAAATAAAAACCACTGCCAAACATAAATGACATCAAGAGCCTATTGTTCAAAAACAGAAGTTTTTGAATTTTTTAACAGAAAATAATCACGGGTTGTTACATGATGGGTTTTTTTCCCAGTATCAATACTTTCCCAAGCTTGGTGGCTCAAGTAGTTATTTTAAGCTGTTAGAAGAAAAGAATGCCTTATGCTCAAAATGTGTTTTGCCAAGTCACTTGTGAGTAACAACAAATTGTTTCAAGGTCATCCTGTTTTCCTGGGATACTGGGAATGAAGACACAGAACAAGAAGAGAGAAGCTGCACACTGTGGCAGAGATAATCATGGCAATAGTTGAAAATTAATTTGATAGAAAGGTTTTGAGGGGGAAAAGGGCATACCAATCATGGTATTGTAAATACTAAGAATCAGATTTCTGAGTAATTTTTTTTGCATTTTTAGGTTTGGCTGTCAGATTTGCTGCATGAGACCTGGAGAAGATGTTTCTTCATTCACTCCAGGGTGTTAATCTGTTAATGGCAGAAACAAGAAGCACAAAAAGTTGTTATCCTCTACTCATGAGTCTAGGGTTAAGTTCTTAACTTGCAGAATCAAAGAGAAATCACATGTAAATTCAGCTGCAAGTTTGCTTAAACAAGGCAGAGACACCCAAAATTTAGAATAAACAACACTACTTTGAGTATTCTGATTATGTGCTGATGGAAATATAAAGATAACGCAACTTTATCTGTGCAGCTTTCATTGACTTCAAAAGCTCTTTAACATTTCTGAGTGAATGAACAGGCACAGGGTTACCAGAATCTCACTCTTTCTAACAGCATCCTGCTGTCACTGGCCTACCCTGAATTTACTACAGAAACGGGGTCTTGCATAACTGGCCTGAAAATAAGAGTGAGAGAGCAAGAATCAATAGCAGCAGGATACTGTAATCACAGCTCTCCAGTCCCTAGCCAGCCTTTAACCTTAACATTATAATGCATTTGCTCAAAATAGCCTTATTTCTGTGTAGGCTTCCAGTTAACATTTGTTACAAACAAAACACAGTCATCTTTTCCAAACCCACATTTTGTGTATCACATGTCTCTCTAACTCAACAGAGCTTTCCAAGAGGAAGTAAACAAAACAACAGTATTATTTAGAACTGACCATCTGTTTTTACACAAAACCCAAAAGTTCATTTCCTTTCCACTGCACTGGGAAAAGGTCCTAATATGCCTTCATATTATGTGAAGAAGCTGCTCAAAGACTTTTTCCCACTAGAAGTCTTCCCATTTCTTCCCACTTGAAGAAAGCAGGCACTAAATTCATAACAATATTAACAGAGTCTCTCTAGGTCTCTTAAAAGCAGATGCAAACAAAGCACAATTGATTTCACTGAATGTCAGCAGCAGTTTGCTTACTTTACACAATTAACTCTAGCTCATGAATGTTTGCAAATTCCATTTCAGCACAGATCTATTAAATTAATCTCCATCCAATTCTCACTAGCAGTATTCTACTCAAACCAGCAACTTCTTGTGTGTCTTTCTGGGAGGTTCAAAGTTTGTCTAAGCAGCACTAAGCACCAACTTCACCTTGAACTTCCAGTGACCTGGGCCAGATAGAGCACCACACACACAAACACTGTGGGAAGCATGAGACTTCACTCCAGACAAGACCAAACCATATTCCTCTGTTTTTTATCTCTGCACTCAGTGGGCGTAAGTATGAATTATGCAGCATAAAGAGCTGACTGAATATTTGAAAATGTTAAGTCAAGCAAAGAAAGCCCATGCCTGCCTCGGTTTAGAGAAACACAGCCAGGCTGTAAATCTCAGCACATACCAAATTACTGTGGTTTTTGAGAACCAGTGTTGAATTTATTAGGACAGTGATAAAGGAAATTATAAGATGCCAAGGCTTTTAACATTTACACATTGTTAATCCCAAACTAATTTAGCAAAAAATTAATATATTGGAGCAATTGAATTTATGAATAACTGACATTAGGTTCATACCTACATTGTTTCAAAGCAGCTCTATTTGTCCAGCTGCTCACCACAACTAGTGGCTGTTAATGGCAGATCCTTGCTGTTCTCTTGGGAAGAAAAAGCTCTGATTTTTGAGGGATATAGTTACACCAAACACAGACATTTTGATCTCTAAAGTTTCCCATGGAACAACAGTCTGAGCATTTGTATGCATGAAAAAGTTACATATAATTGCACACAAAATATTTTTTTTTAATTGTTCAAAATACAAATCACTATTTCAGTGAGAATTCAAATGGGAGCAAGTTATATTCATACACATACTAAGGGTTTGTTGGTTGTTTTGGGGGTTTTTTTAATGAGATTACACCTCAATTTCCTCAGTATTTTTTTCATGGTTAATAAGGGTCTAGGAGATCTCAGAATAAGCACTTCCATATTACACCCAAAGTGTGAGAATTATTAAAGTGTATACATGCCTCAGTCTACCAAAAGGAAACACAGTTAAGGATGGCTGGGCTCTGGTTTTTTTCTGCAGTTGGGTTGGTTTTTTTTTTGCTGCTGAGAACGTCTGCCTACTAAAAACTGAACTGAGGTCATCAAGTATGCTATCATCAAGTTGGAAACTTATCAAGATGACATATGTTTTTTGAGAGACTTCATAGAGAGGGCTACTTTGGCAAATTACAGAAATCTGAACAAAACAGGTTATTAACCTATCTTTAAATATTGGTCTAATCACTAAACACACAAGAAACCTGTATTTCTAAAATAATGGAAGTAGGTTATGCAGTTGACTAAATGCTAGCTGAAAATAGAATCTTGTTTCTTGTAGCCAAATATTTTTCAAAAACAATAAGAACAAATCAACCATTTTCATTCATGTATACACAGAAATATATGAGTATAAAAAACACAGATATGTTTCAACTGAAAACTATATGTATTTCCATAGTAAAGCCTGGAAAAAATTACATTTCAATAAATTTTAAAACTTTTTTTAAAAAGAAATTATTCAAATGAGCGTTTATTAATTTCTGGTTTATACTGTTATTACCATTAACTGCATTAACCAAGCAACTTCACATGTAGTGATATTGTGTAATATAAATGTCTAAATCTCATGCTGGCTAAGTTAGAATGCTTTATGCACTTTCTCATATGTTAAAGGGCTTAAGAAAAGCTGTTTCAGAAAGGAACAAAGGGACAAAGAGCACAGCAAAATCAATTTTTCCGTGTAGTTTGTTTCATGTTTTACTCCTTTTTTTTTAAGGAGGAACAACACTGAACATCAGAAATTATTCCAGAAAGCAACTGGCTTATTCTGTTTTAGTAAGTGACAAGAGAATACTAAAATATAGGGACAGAAGAAGCTAAATAAAGTCACCCTACCATGCTGCATTTTAATGTGAAGGACGCCATCAAAGATACTTCACTCATTCCATTCAGAACAGCTGCTCTAAGGGTCTTTGTATTTGTTATAGGACAGAACATTTTCTCCATGGAGACAGTGGAATAGGAGTAAATATATTCTTCACATCACTTAAGTGTTTTATTTTACTAAGGCAGTAACTATAGTCTGTTGACTATACAGAGCAATAAATCCATCAAGAGGACAAGTGGTCCTTAGCTGCTCTGCATTCTGTATTGTGCTGATATGACACTGCACAATTACAGCATAAAAGCAACATCAAAAAGACAAAAATTACATTTATCACTGTGGGACTGATCCTTAAATCTAAAGAACCATGGTAAGAGCAAACTGATTTTCAAAAACACAGATGTCAAAAAGTAAATAACACAACAAACTTCTCTTCAAGAATGTAAGGAAGTTCCTTGTGAAAATGAACACTAAAACATTAAGTGTTCAGTTTTTCCAATATCCTAGACATTTTTGTCCCAATTTTTAAAAAGAGAGATATAGGCAAATGTTTAATTTTAAGCACAGCTAATCCTACAGACCTCAGTA
This sequence comes from Edolisoma coerulescens, assembly GCA_013397115.1. Taxonomy (NCBI): domain Eukaryota; kingdom Metazoa; phylum Chordata; class Aves; order Passeriformes; family Campephagidae; genus Edolisoma; species Edolisoma coerulescens. The sequence goes on along the minus strand of VWZW01004314.1, from coordinate 1,659,876 downwards.
ATCATTTAATTACATGTTTAGACACCATCTGTTTAAATGCTTTTTTACAATGTATGCTTAAGTGTACAGATACAAAATATCCCTAACTGGAGATATATTCCAAACCTGGCATTAATGAGACCTATATTAGGTTGTAGCAACACAAAACCAGTTGATAGACTTGCTATGGAGACAAAGCTAACAAACCAAAACTAAAGGAAGCCACAAAGGTCAGCTGTAAAACACACTACAGGAAACTAATATACAAGGACTAATCACCAAAATACTTAAAAAGACCCCAGTATGAAGGTCAAGAGAGAATGACTAATTCAAGGATACAAACCAGGATAGCACAGTGAATGTTTATGTTGCACCTTCCTAATCAATGCTGCAAGGTCCTTTAAAAAAAGGAAATTTAACTCACAGGTGCCATCAGTAGAGATGAGCTTGGCAAATGCAGAGATAAATACTACTAATTGCTAGGTATCTTGTCCATCTATACACAAAAACAATATTGTAATAATGACTTTGCCTGCTTCAGTTGCAGTCAGAGTTTTTCAGCTATTAGTCACACACGTAAAAACACCCACAGAGTTTCACTGCGAGGAATTACCCCACTTGAAGGCAGCAAGGCAAGGTATAAGGTCTTGAAGTCACCAGAATTCAAACTTCTGAAGGGAAAGGCACGTGAGGAGCTAAGAAGTGCTTATTCAAATAAGTCTCTCTGTGTGTGTGCATGTATATATATTATATATATTTATATTCAGTGACAACTTGCACCAGCCTCCCTGAGGCCTGTAAGCAAAAGCTAAACTAATCACACAGCTGAGCACTTCAATATGAGATAACCAACTAGAAGTTTTAATTAGCTTTTCATGAAATCTTATCTGGGCACTATTTTTATGGAAGAAATTCCTGAAAACTCAGCACTGTTACTCTATACAGCTTGAGTAATCCCAGCATTTCAGACAGTGAGGAGTCTTCATGTCCCAAGACTCCTCACATAATTTTTCTTTATAAAGTCCTGGTTGAAATAACCATGTCAATTAAGTTTTGTCACAAGAAATAACTACAGGCAAAGTATCTATTTCTGAAAAATTAGCCTAAGAGTCATCATTTGGCCTGTTTTCAAGGAGCCTTGACAATGCCTGTTGCTTCCAACAGAGGCAATTAAGGATACTGTCTGTGAAGGAGTGTGGTCCTGAAACACGTTTCCAGACTGAAGTCTCTATCAGGCTCAGATGCTTTCAAGAGCTTCAGCAAACACATGTGGCTTTCCAGAGAAAAGTGGCGTATTTATACGACTTTACAGTTTGCCACAGTGTTTCTTACCTACATGTTTTTGAACAAGTAATTCAAAGATACTTGTATCTATAACCTCAAACGAACACCCAATACAAAAAAGCCTCTTAGCTACTGCGATCTAAATCTCTACTTAAAAAAAAAATAAAAGCACTCAAGACCCAGCAGTGTATAATTATTGTCTCAAGTTCTGTGTAACTAGCAGTTCCTACAAAAATGATTTTTGAAAAAAACCCCAACAGTCAACAGCTTAAAACCAGCATTGGTTTTGCACATATTCAACTGGCAACACATAGCTACAACATCAATTTACAGATTTTTTTTTTCTTTTGCATTACTGTTCCACTGTGTGCGGTTTTTTTGTCCTTGCAGCCTCCTGTTCCTATTTGAACTGTTAAAGAACCAGAAAGGATGGAAAATCCATGATTTCGATTTAAAAAAACCCATGACAGTAACAGATTTCTCACATCTGTCAGGCAAACGAAATAAAAAATGTCTAAAATCTCTTTGACTCCCACTTTGGGACACATGCAGGGAACAGACAACACTGATGTGCTGATGTGCAGTTTGTGCCATGCTGCCCTCGTAGCCATTTGTACTTACACGGTCTTTGTCATCAGCTACATCACAAAGAGTGTCATCAAGATCCAGGATCCCACCATCCCCGTGCTCCAGTCGATGGACTTGTATCCAGTAGTTTGGATCCTGGATAAAAGGAGAAGAAAATAGTATCAGATATCACAGATGCCAACAGCAAAATGTTATTCCACCACATAGTTAGCATCGCAGTCCTACAAATGCTTGACATCAAACATCTATTTAGGTCATATTTCTGTAAATAAATGTAAATCGAGATGTAAAGCCAAAGTTCTTTTTTTAAATTGCCTCATACTAGATATGTAGTCTTCCCTCTTCTATCAGATCTGCATGAGTCACAGTCCCATCACTGACACATTGGACTGCGACACATTCCCAATATTACTGCACATTACATTCCCAATATTACTGCACATTACATTCCCAATATTCCTTCCCTAAAAGGAAAATATATTGTCCTCAAAATAAAGTATCTCAGACAGTGGTCAGCAGGCACAGACGGTTACATGCAGCTGTAAAAGGCGTGACGTTTTTACAGAACAGCTATAAAAGGCACAAAGCAGTATTTAAACACCATCAAAAGACTTTCTACCTGTCCTTTGGTAGAGCTGGTAAATGGAATATCTAAATCTTATACTAAGAACACTTTACACATTTAAAATAAAAAATTATACGTACACACACATATATGCATACAAATGTGTATGGGTGGCTTTGTGTCTATACATGTATCTACCAGTTACTGGGAAGACTGGCTTTATAGTCTTTATTATTACTTTTGACAGCAAAGGAAGCCACAGGGAATAAGGTTGTGTCCACAAAATGTCTCCAGCGTATGACTACATGACCCAAGTGTTGGTTAGTACCCAATGTGCTATTCTTAAAGGATTTGTTTCCTAATGGGGGAGAGTTGCCCTGTAAACACACGACCTGACCATGATACATAATCCTGTTTCTCAAATACACCCCCCAACGCCCCGGGCTGTTGTTCCATGTCTCACAGTAAAAGAGCTTCCTTGCTTTTCACTGAGAAGGCATGGCTGCACAAAGTTTCTACTGGGAGGACCATCAAACTTGCACCAACTTGCAAAGTTCCTGACTTCCTAAAAATAGCAATTAGCATCAGCCTTTTCAGGGATGGTGTCTAGAAGTGACGAAACAAACAAGCAAAAATAATAAAAACATCACACCAAAGCCAAACCTGAATCAAACAAAAACCCACCCACACTAAAAATAGAAGTTATAAATAAATTAATAACCTCCACCCTAAAAGGCTTGAAAATATTTTGATTTCCTAAAGATGGAACAGGACAAGAAATGGGACTACAAGAATTCCTCTAAATCCATATGTGTATTTAAATCCTGAGAGAACATGCTGCACAAAAGAACATCAAGAGATATTCATCTTGGTTTTAATATCCTAGAACTCTATGTATTTGCACATGATATATTTGCATAGGTCAAATAATTTGGAGAAATTTGATAACTATGAAACTTACTTCATTGTTTGTATAAGTACATCCTCCTTAAATACTGCTGCAAGTCATCATCACCAGATGATCAGATTTCAGAATTACATTTTACAGTCATTAGGCTAGTCATTTCAAAAATTAAATTACAGACTTTTTTCTCTAATTTCTCTAGGTATTAAATATCATTACCTTCCATATCTTCTAAGCAAGCATTTATTATACAATTAACTGGATTTCTAGTATGTGGGTTTTCCCTAAACAGACTTACTGTTGTTAGCATATTACAGGAGATAACTCAGCATCCATTTTTTAAAAGTAAAGATTCAGGAATAATTAAAATTGGTATTACATTATTCACATTGTCATCTCTACAGAGGTGCCTACACAGCTATCTAATACACAAACCTGCTCGGTAAAAAAGGTACATAATGTAAATATTAGGATAAACTCGTAAGTTTGAATACTCCACTAACACAGAGCTGGACAAAGTCACCTGTGTACACCAGAAATCTTTCAGCATTCCTTAACAAACGGTCCGCTGAAGAGATGCCTTCGTAAACTCTGCTCTCAAATTAAAAGGAAAGAAGATCCTTCCTCATCCTCCAGCCCATTAAAAAAATCTCCTCTGCTTCTCATATCGACACCAAAGACTGCAACACATTTGCAAAGACAAAGACTTAGAAGACACAACCAAACAGACAAGCAAGCTGTGAAGCACCTTGCACTCCTAAAGGATTTGATTCAGGTTTCCTCTGCTGAGATTCTCCATCTCAAAGCCAAGCTAGAATTGAACCATAAACCAGCTTTCCCTGCAAAATCATAGATAGAAAACCTATTTTGGGCTTTGAGAGAGCCTGATCCCTCTTACGTCACCCAATTCACCATTTTTGTTTGCAACACTTAATCTTCTTAGTGAAGAATGGAAACATTAAAAGAGGTAACTGCAATACTGGCTCAGTGACCCGACTACATCCATCAAAACAAACAGCGCCCAAGCTGAAACTACAACTTCAATATCCATGTATCCTTGTTTTTTGCTTCCTACCACAACTATTTCCTACCTCCAAGGCAAATGTAAAAAAACATTCACGATTACAGAATCAATAGCAGAAACACCCATTTCTAAATCACTATTGTGCTATCTCAGCATGCACAATCTACTTAAAAATAGCTTTGATATATAAGCTGCATCTCTTCTGCTAATTACTTCCTTTAAAGGTTTCTCAATATTGCATAAGAAGTTTTAGATAGACTTCATTTTTACTGCATCACCTCTTAGTACTGCCATAGCCTGAACTGCTCTGGTCGCTTTTCCTGTCAGACAAGGTCCTGATACAAAACAATACGTGAGCAAGACCAGACAAGAAATATATAAAACTAGTTTGGCAAGAATTTACTCTGGCGGGATTTGGTAAGTAAATATGAAATAACAATGCAACTTTTCATTAAAGCCCTCTCCAAACATCAGAACAGTCTTCTCTTGAGGCCCTTTTACTCTATTAAAGGTTTTGCATAAATCAAGGATTTGGTGGGGGAGGACTGGGAGGGAAGAGAGGTCTAGGAGGGAAGGGAGTACTCGCATTGTACAGGGATTAGTTACACCATACTGGGGGGGAAAAAAAAGAGAGAAAGAAAATAAAGAAAACAACACTGAAACTAGTGAGTTTACCAAGTTATGAAAATCCACAGCAATTTATGGTTCCAAATTTTAGCAATTATTTCTATGTATTATTCAACCAAAAAACATGAAAAAACCAAACTGCATAAATGTTCACATTTAAATTCCTATTCAGTGATCTGTCTAAAATGAACATAATGTTGTACTAGAGTCAGCTCATATGCACTGTTTGCTAAATACGAAAGAAACTGAACCAGACTTGACATGGATTGGAATTCAAGTACTCCTACATGGATGTTACAAGCACATCTTGTATTCATGGCTTGGTCAAGATGTATTTCTCAATCTCAGCCAGTAAACAGATATTCACAATTCCCTACACAATATCAGTAATACTGTCTTCAATCATTTTCTGAAGCAGTCAAATACACTGTTTTGGCTTAGACCAGTTCCTAAAGTGGAAATTGGCTATTTCCAGAGTTTACTGGAGTTGACACAACCTCGTCTGTGGGGCAAAGTAGTCCAATCACTCCTTCAAGACACCTGAACACCTTCAGGATCACCCTCTCTGGGTGGCAGTACAGAGCTCTCAAGTGAGATGTCAAAAACGAGGGACTGCCACCAACACTTACCCACAGAGATGTGCTCAGGACACGTGCAACAGGGTGCTTACACAAGCTAAAAGGAAAATGTCTTCTAGTTATTAAACACACAAAAAAATGCTAAGTATATCAAATTTATAAAAGTCAGTTTCTGTAAAAAAAAATTTTTTAAAATGAAACTGAATCCTTACAATCTCTCACAAGTTTTTCAAGAAACCTGCTTCAGAGTTACAATTTAGTCAGACATTATGCTGTTGTTTCAAAATTTGAATTTGTGTGAATCAGATTTTCATATTTTGTTAATAAAACAAAGCTACCTTTATATTCTCTCACTGTTATGATTGTGTAAAAGGGTAGTGCACTCTCCAAATCTGCAATGCATTTAGACAGAAAAACAACTTGTGATAGAGAACTCATTAGCTACACTGCTCCACCAATGTGTAAGTTAGCAAAGTGCAATTATTTTGAAAAAGCTGTATAGATGCCTTTGTCAGTAGTTCATGCAGAAGAACTAGCAAGTTCACTTCATTGAATATAAGGATAGAAGTAACGCTAAACCTGATTTGTAATATCTTCATTTAAATATTGCATCACTCAGCTCAAGTCTAAGCAAGTCAGATCTCCTGTTTCCTGTCTACACCCATTTAACTATTCAACTTGATGATGATTATAAAGGTACTCATAATTTAAGCTCATGAGCACCACATTTTCTGCTCCAAAGTCCTCAGCAATGAGAGACAAATATTTGCTAAGTGAACACCAGCACTGAGATTGGAAGCAAGAGCACATTACAAGGGCAGCAAGAATGCAGCCATTCACGTTCTGTTTATTACATAAAATGACTTCTAAAAAGCACAAAGGAAAAACTGAGAAAACCATTAGTTTAAGTAGTATCATTCAGTGTTCTGTAGCTAACAATTTCATGTTCCCACATAATGGAAACAAGGACCATATGTGGAAAACAATATCTAGAAATCACAATGGAAACAGCAATGCGTTCTTACTAATGGCATAGGAAGATTTCTTATTCCTTTACATCTAAATAGGTGTCTTGGTTTTCACAAATGCACCCTTTCCTAAAATATATTGCAATATTTAACATTGAATGTTACATTAAATAAGATTATTCTTTGAAATACTTTGTCCCTATCTTACAAGAAGAGAGCACCACAAACCTCTGAGAAGTAGCAATCTATTTAACAGAAAGCAGAAAATCAGGCTCCTATAAGCCTGATGAACAATGCTTAGTGTTTACTAATTGTGCCCACTACTGCGATTTTATCTCACCTGTCACCAGCAGGATGTCCTGAAGCATCAGAAAAACGACATTAATCTGCCTAGCTACAATTAAGTAGTTGGAGCTGGGATGGCAGAGGACTCTGTGTGTGTGTGTGTGTGTGTGTGTGTGTGTGTGTGTTTAATTTCTTGTGTGCTGTTTGAAGCCCATGCAGAGAACACTACTGGGGAGGACACCAAGCTCTCACCAAGAGGTATTTGAACTTCTTAACTTTGCCCACATTCCCCAACTGTGTTTCCCTTCAGCTGGGTGCAGACCAGTTGCCACTACAGTTTGTTACACATCTGGAAATCAAGTAAAACAGGTATTTTTCCCCCCACACTCCTAAATTTTCTAATCTGTTCTGGCCCAAATAGGAAGTGTATTTTTTACCACACAGCATTCTTGGGAAATGGATTGGCTTTGCCAAGCTGAGCTCCCAGAGGCTCTCCATGCCTACCGAGACCCTTTTTCTAGAACTGAAATTATCTAAATTTAGATACAATTTATAGCTTTTTGCTTTAACACAGATCCTTATATGACTTTTTAAAACCACTATCAGCTGGACAGTCGTACACAGGTATTTCAGTGTAACTCTCAAAGGAAAACAGACTCACCACCAGGACAAAGGACAGAGCAGAGGCATACCCAAGTATGTCAACATAACTTCTCACTTATGATGAGGAGATAAAGGGAAAGTAAGTATAAATTATTAGTTTCTGCTTAAAACCATCTGGAATTCAAGATTATAAGGCCATGTGTGTGGCTGTCTTCACCAGATTGAGTTTTTTGAGAACAGGTAAAGCCTTTGTGGCAAGAATACACACAGATAAAAACCAACTAAATCACCAGGGGTGTGTACTGGACTTGTCTGTTCAGCAGCATATGGCACTTGGGCGTGTTAACACAGCCTGAAAGGAAAATATGGTTAATAAAAAACTAATATATCTGAAAATTTGCCAGTGAATTCATTCATTTCCCTGTCTAGCTCTGTGCTGCAGGCGGGAACCATCCAAACAAGCAGTCAGGTGCCAAAAGACAGCCATGAACGCTTGCAACGTCAGCTGGATTCCAGTTACGTTCCACAGCGTGAGAAGCCAGCAAGAACAAGTCCCTGGGTTTAAATTGCATCTCCATCCCATCATCTGTCTCCTCGAATTTCGGGCACGAAGATCTGCTGCATAACACACAAGAGGAGCAATGGGAAAATCAGCTTCAAAGCCGACTGCTCCCTAAAGTACGTTGATGCTGCAGCACAGACAGTTGGCACTTATGGTACAACGTAAGTGCGTTCACTGTCTTGGCAAGGGCACAAGCCAGAATAATAATTAACATTAATGAATGCAGCCCAGTAAGGCTCAGAAAGCAACTGATACTTGTAGCAACTCTTAAGTTACCAGGTGATGAGTTGAAGGGACAGTTATCTTTTCCATTTCTGACCTCACTCCACCTGCAATCACTCCCCTCACACGAATTTTAGAGCACATTCACATACACTTGCCCTGTATCCCATGAAGTCAAGAAAAACAGGGCTACAGACTACAAGAGAAAATAGTTGAGCACTGTACAGCAGAAAATAAGCCTTATCCCTTTCATCTTTTTGATCCTTAACCTGTAAAACGGCTCTTTGTTCTGAAGATGCACCACACTAAAGCTAATTTCTTGCTATTCTGTATTACTGAGAAAGCCAAATACACATCCAGCAAGGTTACACATCATGCCATAACAAGAAGGTTTGGTCTAGGATTCAATTTTTTCAAACATACAAGATTACACATAATGTCTTCAATGAAGGGATGCACACTGCTCTGATATGAACCAGTTATGAAAAAGAGAAAAACACACAAGCCTGATCACTGAAGCATCTTGTTCCACTTTTACACTCATCGATGCTTTCCCAGACTTGCTAAAAGGGCTTCAGCTTATCAGAAATCCATCCAAGACAAAATCTGAACATATGGCAAATATCACTCTTCCTGACACACTGAAATGTTGGAAAGGGTGTTCAGGAAGCAAAAAAAAAAAAAGTAATGTTGGGCTTTGCATGCATCCTCTATGTCCAGTTTCAACAAAGATTACTTAAAAATTGATCACATTACACTATCAGTGTCAGTCCCCAGCACAGAAGTCTGATAGCCAAAAAATGACCCAAATAGTCATCTACTTCAGCAATTAAATGCCTCCTAAAACCCACTAAATCGAAATAATATGGTCAGTAAACTGCTGGAACACTACTATATATTGAGTTGTGCTGCATTACTACTGGAGTACAAAAAGAAGCATCAAGGAACTACTGAATCTTGCTTTAAGTGGCAAAAGGTTGCTATTAAAAATGGTAAATTTGGCTGTTAGAGACTTCACTATTTGCATAAACTTTTGAATATATACATTAAATCCTTGCTTTCTGAAAAATGGTAATTTCCTTAATCTGTAAGGAAAGCAGTCTGAGATCTACTGTAGCGCTAAACTTCCTGTTTCCCTACCCCATAAGGATATGCAAGTGCTTTCTATTAATGCATTATCCCCATGCATCATGAAAGCCTGGAATTTTTATTTCTTTTTTTAACTCATCCACTTTACCTAGAAACAATCTATACCAATCCATGAGAAATCATATCGCTAATTACTTTAAATCAACTTTCCTATGTACTGCATAATTTCATTACCTATTAAATAGAATAGAATCTCTATATGCCCCAATAACTTAATGTCAAGGAATAACTTAGATTAGAAGGGACCTCAGGACAACCCAGAATTGGACATGGACCATGCTGAGCAGAGGGGGATGATCCCTTCCTTTGTCTCCTGGATATACCCTGCTGATACTGCCTGCTGCCAGTGTGCAGGGCTGGCTCCTGCCCGCTCACCGTCCCCAGCCCAGCCTGTGGCACTGCATGGGACTCCTTCTCTAGTGCAGGACTAGGCACAGAATCATACAATTGCTTAGGTGGGAAAAAACCTCTGAGATCATCAGGTCCAACTGTTAACCCAGCACTGCCAAGTTCACCACAAAACCATGTCCCTAAGTGATACATGTACACGTCTTTTAAATACCTCCAGGGATGGTGACTTAACCACTCCTCTGGGCAGCCTGTTTTCATGCTTGATAACCCTTTCTGTGAAGAAACCTTTCCTAAGATCCAATTTAAAGCTCCTCTGCTGCAATATGAGGACATTTCTTCTCATCCCATCACTTGTTACCTGGGACAGAAGACAGGCCCACACTTTGCTACAGCCTCCTTTAGGTAGTTGTAGAGAGCAATAAGGTCCCTGCTGAGCCTCCTTTTCTCCAGGCTAAACATCCCCAGCTCCCTTAGCCACTCCTCCCAGGACTTGTGCTCCAGACCCTTCACCAGCTCTGTTTCCCTTCTCTGGACATGTTCCAGCACCTCAATGTCTTTCTTGTAGTGAGGGGCCCAAAGCTGGACACAAGACTCAAGGTGTGGCCTCACCAGTGCCGAGTACAGGGGGACAATCACTGGCCTGGTCCTGCTGGCCACACTATTGCTGATACAGGCCAGGAAGTCACCGGCCTTCTTGGCCACCTGGGTACGCGCCGGCTCATGGTCAGCCCGGCTGCTGATCAACACCCCCAGGTCCTGGGGTTCTGGCTACATTTCACATGTCTCCTGGCAGCCTATTCTAAACATATTGCCCTGAAAACATTGCTCGTTGTCATAACTAATGACTTTATGACATTTCTTCAGAGCACACAGCCCTCTAACCACTAGGAGGTGCCACCACCAAAGGGCAGGTCCAGGCCAGCACCTGGACTCTGATACTAGCACCACGTCAGGCACCCACAAAAAAGGAAAAGTTACTTTATGCTGCTACTAGAATGCACGTGGCAACCAAATTTCAGAATTATTAAATGAAGAATAAAGCTTTACATTTGGCTATGAAAGATTAACATGCTTTTCACCATGACTACTGATAGTTTAAGCTATGAACAACCATGTTCTCTTTGCTAAGGGGAAGAAGTTGAATATCTGAGAAAAACATATTGAGTGGAATGACACTGCATCTCTAAACTCTATTATGTCCATGCTGTGAGCACCAAATAACGCTGTCCTGCCCAAACTGCAAAATAAAGCTTTTACATGGGATTTATTTCAATCCCATGTAAAGAAAACCCAAGACATCAAAGCACTACCAAAAACTCCAACTATGGTAAATCCACAAGCAAGGAAAGATAAATGTGCCCTTTTCAGATTATTTTGCTGTAACACAGATCTTACTTCATAATCTGCATCTAAATACAACAAATAATGCAACAAAAATGATTCTTGATTACAATTTGTAATTATTAGTATTAATTCCAGATGGCAGATATGATTTAGAGTAATCAAATCCATAGCTCATGAATATGCAGTGAAATGTACTGCTTATAATGGTGCACAATCTTGTATGTGGGGATTTAGAATTTGGGTAACAATGCTGAAGAAATGCAGAACACCTTAGGATTGCAGCTTGACAACTGAACCATCAGTGAATCTGATGAAAGAAGTGCTTTCTGTTTCTCCCAAGAGTTTATTTACCTCCACCCATCATTGCAGCACTGCTTGGATTTAAGCAGTTCATTGTTTTTTTCAGCCACCACAATAGCTCTTCAAATACACTACTAGACTTAGACCAGAATGATGGGTTTTACTGGAATAACCAACCACATATATATGTCTGTACATACAGACCTGTATGTTGTAGACCAACATGTGTACCCCTGACAGATGCTGATTAAACAAAACAAAAAAAAAAGTGAGTCTGGTAAAACATTTCAAAGGAAGACTTAAGAGGGTAGAGTTGTCTACTCAAGTGACATCCACCTTAAGAGGAAGAGCCTAATTTATTTCAGAAATGTACTTGAAATAAGATTTTCATATGGGGGCCATCAGTCTCAAGTACCATGAAAGATAGAAACAACCAGTTCTGATATATGTTCCCAAGTGGGCACAGCCAATTAATTGTGTAGTATGTGAACTCTAAACAATGATTAATATACAGACAGTTACAAAATCATTATTACATACACTGCCTCACATTTCCAACACACTGTAACTATAAAGTTAAGACAAAATATGAAATGCCACTCTGTCCTCATGGCTGTATTATTCCTCAGGGAACTTCAAATTCAAGGCTTGGTGGGTACGACTTTGCAATATAAACAGCTTTGCTGAACCATGTGGAAGGAATGCACAAGTTATATGAATCACAGAAGAATTTATCTCAATTTAGGTCAGCTATGATATCATATGTTTTTGATAGGATTTAGAGTTTTAGAATCCCAGGTGCTTTAATCTCCCCTGCCACCCTGTCAGCCATGCACAGGGCTGCCCACGAGATCTTCCTGCCCCTCTGCAGTTGCTGTAAGTGGGGTTTATGTAGGAGGAGATCCCCCACACTCCCTGCACCGCAGCACGCACAGGCAGCAGGGTGCTCGGGCACTGCCTGCTGCCTACACACCAACTCCCTGTCTGCTTTAGAGGAGGAGCAACGTGTCACCTACAGCTGTTGGATCAAGCTGGCAAACGGAATAAATAAAGTGGCAAACCAGGATATGCTGAAAAACACCTACAGATCAACACCAGAATAGATATATGGAGCATTTCTACTGATTTGCGTTGTAGAAAACCCTGCTAATAGAGAATGGGGGACTGAAGGGTTCAGGAGTTTCCACTGTGCTCTATAAACTGTTCCCAAGACTATAACTATATTCGCCTTCTTTGCCCTCCTCTCCTACGTGCACATTGTAGCTCATGAACAAAGCTTTCTACACTGCCTAAGTAGGCTGACATGAGGCCAGGACCTCCACACACCACCACTCCACCACCTCCTCTCTAAGGGACACCCATGGAAGAGTATCTGTGTTTAACAAACTCCTGGACACACAAGCAGGTGCCTCCAGCTCAAACCCACCAATGGAAACTGGTTTCCAGCAAGCATCTGCAAAAGCAATGTGGTAATACTCATGGTATCATGTTAATTTATCTCTTAAATACTTTTCAAGATACTTTAACCAAAGCAGGCCTTATTTTCATCTCCAGGGAACAATTTGAAGCAATAATATTTAGCTATTACTTTTCCAAATTGCTCAATCTTTTTTGAAGGAGTGTAATTTCAATTCCTTCTAGTGGCACTGATTTAAGTATGTAGTCACTCTTTTCTAAACATGCCTAATGCTTTTCTGAAACTTTGAGAACAATCACTATATAACTTCAACTACTATAATCATGCTTATTTTAAAAGGTTAAATGAAACAGATCTGCCATTCTCTTTGAATTCAAGGTTCTGATTGCTGCTCACCCAGGGCAGAAACTGCAATGCAGCATTTCATGTTAGTGTGAAGGAAATGAAGTACCTTAAAACTAAACTTCTAAAACAACAGTCTTAAGAATTATTTGTTTAGTTTTCAAATGTGTTCATTACTTCTAAAGATAAATACTTTTTTTTTAATTGACCCTAAGGTTTACCATGGCTGTAGTACTACTGACTGACCATGCTGTAGGGTATTACCATGTTAAAGATGAAAAGCAACTAGCACCATATCTGTCTGGAGACCTCACCAGGCAGAGCTAATGATAACTGCTACCAACTCCACGTTTTATCTTTCCGGCCATTTTAATTTACATCCATGTTTTGTTCAGAGATCACCAGTAACAGTTCCTCCTCACAAATCTGCAGTAATCGTCTTTATCAAACAAATACCTAAGATCAGGTCTAAGCTTAGGGCTAGCCCCAGTATCATCAGAGTCCCACTGCCACACTCTTGAGTAGCCAAGAGAGCCCATAACAGGAAAAGCCTAATGAAGGGAAACTTCTTGCCCTGAACCCTCACCTTACTCATGACTTAATGAGGACTCTTTTCATTTTCAAACTCCTCCCTCAATCTCATTTCCAGTTCCAGAATTTGGTATAAATACAAAAAATCACCAGCTGCAGCTGTCAGGTGCACCGCAACCTCCCCTCTTCCTCTGGCTTCTCAAAACCCACTCTTCTCCATCATCTACATTTGCTTATGACTCACCATCACTTCCATACCTGGCCAGCAGCAGAAAATAGAGAGCATTCCAAGAGGTTAAAGCAAACAGAGATGACAGCTATTGGAACAAACTTATTTAAGAGCACACCCCTTCCATTTACCACAGCAGTATTCCTTCCGACCAGATACTGCAGCCCCCTCACAGACCTAACTGCATTAGCACCCACCAACATAAGCAAAGCTTGAAACGTTAAGCCCTGAGAATGAATCCACTAACGCAGGAAGATGGCCATCAGCACTAAAAACCTCCTTTTACTTCCTTAGTTATCTTCTCCCTTGTCACCTCCAGCGATAGGGAGCAGCTAACAGCAGTGCATTGAACTCTAACCCATTACACGTCTTTCAAAATCACTTAAATCTCTACCAGCATGTCTGCACTCGTCAAAATTCAAGCAGAAGACTTTATTAAGAGAGAAGCAAAACCAGCTAGTCTTCTTGACCAGAAAAGAAAGCAATAAAAAATAACTATTAAAATCAGTGAAGCAATGCCAAGCCCTATTTTGAACAAGAGGTAAACCTTCAAGTCTTTTCAGCTGAGTTAAGAGTATATCACATGTAAAATTGTAAAAACTGAATGATTTTTTTAGCTCAGAGCACTTCAGTTTGCATCTCCAGAAGTTCTGAGTAATATAAGAATGGTATGACAATGGTGTTTTCAGTCATAACTTATGCTGTGGTCTAAATTAGAAATTCCCATCTTTGTAAAAAAGTCAATTTTGGGAGAAGGTACAGAGAAATTACTGCAATTGCATGCATAGGGACAATGTTAGAAATATACTCAAGCACACCATAATATTCCACCTAGAATTATACCTTCAAGCCTGGTAAAACCCAAGTAATTATCCTTCTTCTCTTTTGCTAGACAAATTAGAGAGTATCCTTTACTTAGTCAAACCTGAGTTTGAAACCTCCAGTTTCTAGGTCTTTATGCGCTTTCATAGCCTTACTGAAGATGTTTTCAATGTAACAGCTTAATTATATTGTATATATACACAGAATCTAAGAATTATTCATAGCTAATGGCAAAAATAAGTTTCACACAGGACTGATTAAAAACTAAAAAAAATAGAAAAACCTTAAGATTCATTTAGGTGCAGCTCATCTGTTCACAGAAAAGTAGTATTTTTTAAAATACCGCAACTTTTATTTTCTGCAACTACCCCCCGTAAAACACATACAGTATGCTTGAGACTAAGAAGAACAAGCAACAAACCCTGTCTAATAAGGGGTAGAGGAAAAAAAAAACAAACAGGTTCTCAGAAACTGCACAACTTTTCTTTCAGAAAACCTGTTTATATTATGCACTTGGGATCTCTCCAATGGGTTTCCCACCAAAATGCAGATAGAAGAAGGCTCTAGTATCTCTTGCTAGCTTTGAATGATCAGTAGGTTCAATAGGCTGTAGGTAGGTGCATGGAGATAGTGTCTTAAACTCCACTACAGAGAAAAATCTGCATGTTGTTCTGTAACATAGTAGAGCAAAAAGAAAAGATCTTGATGAATAGAAAGAGACTAAAATATGGCATCTTTTTTTGACTGGTTTAGCATATGGTTTAGATCACATACACTAACAGCTCCCCAACCAGGACCGCATCAAGCCAATCAAAGTTTTAAACCATTTCATCTAACCACAAGGCTCCATCTATGTATTTTTGCAAAACACTTCAAATAAATTAACTTTGCAAGTTTTCCCCTAGCAACCAACAAGCCATTGTCTCTTCTCTTCTATATTAATAGCAACTGCACTGTTAAAAATACAATGAAAGTTTCAATAACTGAAAGAAAAATACATTTTTTTATAAACCCCTCATACGTTTTTAAATATCGAGATGTCTGGACTGATAGAAGCTTGCAAGCATCAAAATAACAACCTTACGTGTATACATATATATATATACACACACACACCCACTCTTGCATGTGAAACCTGCTCTCCAGTTCTTAAAGCCAAGAATACTGTTCTTGAAGAAGTCTACCTCAAAGTCTTTGTATATGGGTTCTCAGATTGCTCTTGTGCTCTGTGTACTCTATTTTGATTCAGAATAATACTTATGCAAGCTTACACAATTGAAAATATTCCATTACATAAAATCATTTTTATTTTCCAGGAACAGAGGGCCTTGCTTTCTAAAGGAGAATTCCTCAGCTTGGCAGAGTCTTACAGCTGCTTTTACAGGCTTTTTCCTAGAGAAGCGTAACTCACGGCCATGTACAGATTAAAGCCCCAGCACACAACAGTGGGACAAACAACTGCACACACAAATTGGTTACACACAGCACCTACACCTGGGCACTGAGCTGCTCCACGGCTGCACCAGACAGGCTGCTAAGAGAATTCCCAGGGAAGATCTTGGTCTATATATAGTGAGCTGATCAGATACAGAGAGGTCAGGAACTTTCATTGGTTAAGACACTGAGCAAGATCCACCAGCTGCAGGAGGCCGATAAAGCCGGCCAGGGCCTTCGCTGTCCTCCAAACAGGCAGCATCTCCAACACACAAACCCCAACTCCTTTAAATCTAAAGGGGGGGAATCAAAGTTTTGCTGTATTTCCATGGATTAGTGGTGAAGAAAAGGGAGATGCAAGAAACCTATTCATGTAGGCCTCAATTTAAAAACCAGACTGTTTATATGAGTAGATGTAATAAATCCCATTACTATAAGGTAGGTGGGGGGACACAAACACAGCCACACAGGGAGGGATTGCACTCTCCCAGCTGTTGGAAATCAGACACTGACTCACAGCAACACCCTCAGCTAGGCCAAATTTCTGTTCCAAGTCCACATGCGTGGACTTCATCAGGAGGTTTGCATCACACAGTAAAATTTAGCCCTAATAACATTTTATTTTGCTGGATGACTCACACACCTTCTACTCTTCTGATTTTGTAAAAGGCTGATGTCATTTCACTCTGTTCTTCTACACAGGTTGCAGGCTGTTACGCTAGGAATGCAGTTCCCTTTCATCAAAAAAGACAGAGTAAAATGCAAAAATTAGCAATAAAGTAAAATTTTGCCATTTGAAAAAAGAGAACTATTTTAGCCAGCTTAGAGATACTGGGAATCATCCTCACCCTTAGGAGAAAGCTTTCTTAAATGCCAGCATTGTGCAAACCAAACTTGAAGTAAAAATGTCAGTTTACTCAAAGCTTTTCTTTGATCCAAAGCTTTTCTAGAAGAGACTTCAGTGTCAGTGATTAAGACATCCAACATCTGTGTTGAAAAAGCTGCAGGTTTATGGAAAGCTCTGCAGAGTATGACCTTGCTGCCAGACCTCTCTCCTCCCTCTCCTCCCAGCTGAGCATCCCTGTTCCACAGAGACTTCCTCTCTCTGAAACAGGCCCCACAGGCATTTTAGGAAGTATTTTTCACAAAAGCTATTCCTTTCATTAAAATGTGTGAAAACAAGTAAGGTTTTTTTCCCCACAACAACAAAAAATGTGTTCCCTAGGTAGTTCTATTACTTGAAATCATGGTTGTTTCAAAATTCATTTAGCTTTAGGAAAAAAAAAAAGATAATTTAAACTGCCTTGGACTCAAAAATTTTTAGAACTCTAAAGCCTGTATAAAACATTCTTTTTGGACTATCTACATCAGATGAGATCAAACATAATACTGTAATTGCCAAACAATCTCCTAAAATATAAAGACAAGGAAAACAAAACACATATTCTCTGGAACTCTGGAGTTTTTCATGCTTCCTATGAGAAGTACAATCTTGTTACACAATACAATAGAACATATTCAAGCTGTTCTCTGCACTGCTCTGTAAAGTAAAAGCAGACACATTTAGGCTGATAATTCAGAACAAGCCATATCTTCTAAATTAAATGCATTTGAATTTAGCACACTGATGCTTTAAAGTGATAATTTATAACCTCATATCATAAATCTAAAAAAAAATAAAATTTCTTAAACTTTGAATTTTACATCAGTCTTTTCTGGATATCTGATTTAAAAAAAAAAATTTAAACGAAAATTCCTTGAAATTTTTAGTAGTTTAGCACTTGTCCTTTGATAAGCTACAAGCCACCTTCAAGATTCACAGGAAAAAGGTCATGTTTTCAAAACAGCTATTCTTCCAAACACCAAACAAACAAACAAAAAAATTTGTGCTTAAGCTTTCATTCTCACGTGTTCAGAAGACAAATGTTCCACTGAAACAATTAAGTCATTATACAAATGACATATCAGAAATAGTTCCATAAATAATTACAACTGCATATATCACTCTGCACAGCAATATCCAGGATG
Source organism: Edolisoma coerulescens (assembly GCA_013397115.1). Taxonomy (NCBI): domain Eukaryota; kingdom Metazoa; phylum Chordata; class Aves; order Passeriformes; family Campephagidae; genus Edolisoma; species Edolisoma coerulescens. The sequence continues at coordinate 1,641,740 of VWZW01004314.1, read as the reverse complement.
AAAAATCTGGACCTTGGTCACAACTGAAAAGGTGTCTGCATTTTTAGTCACACCACCATGACAATCCAATAGGGTAAAAAAAAAAAAAAAAGTTACATTTCCTTTAGGATTTTCAGACCTCAAATATTAGACATGTAGATGCAAAACTTTATTTTGAGCTCACCTTTTCTGTGAGCATCAAACCCAGGTGAGGCTATAGGTACTTATTGAAAAATGTGAAGAGAAGCAGAGCTGGGCGGGGCAGCAGAACTGCAGGTGAGCAGCACACGGATGATGCGGTGACGCAGAGGGGAAGCTCCCTGTGATCTCCTCCACCCCACCTCATTACTGACATCACCACAGAAGCCAGAGATTTCAGCAGGAACCAGAGTCCTGCTTTGCCAGAGATGGACCATCTGCTTCAGAAAACTTACAGCTCATGTTGATCCAGTTGAAATCTTACTGATGTACCTCAGTGAATTTCCTAAAATTCATTTTATTATTTCCACAGAAAATTGTGGACAGAGGTGTGCCACATGTAGGAGGTAACCAAAAGCTGTCAATGATAATTTTGCTGCTTTTAATTCTGGAACACCCAGCCTATTTTGGTGCAAGTTCAATTAAACGAGAAACACTTTCCACTTCTCTAATAGGCATGAAGTACAGACTTCATGCCTGTTACACTGCTTGCACTGCATGGCAGAAGGGCTCTTCTCCTTTGCCTCTCTCTGCCTGGTTGGTTCAGAAGCCAAAAAAAGAAAATAAAAGGGGGCTTCAGACCAGAAATAAACCTTAGTATACTCTAACCAGCAGCAAAGCAATTTTTGTGAAAATTACACAAATCCCTTAGAGACTCTGGGGCTTTGTCCCACACCAAGAAGGCTTAAGAGTCTAAATTATATGGATGAAGCATGGGTTAAGCTAAGGCAAGCACAAGGGAGGGCACAGGATCAGTTCAGTGAGTGATGCTCATCCATCTTTTGAAGATGTGCTGAAGAAGCTCTAAGCCCAACACAGAAATGGCACAGGAAAAAGACATTAAAAAAGGGGGGCATGGGGAGAACTCAGAATTTGTCGTTTCTAACAGATCTCCATTCTTTAAAAGAAAAACTCATTATCATTTCAGCCAAACTCTGGAAAACACAGTTTGTCTTTGGACTACAGCTTGCAGTTCAAACTTTCACAGGACAGCCCCGAAACAGTGGAATAATAAGCATTTTGTGCAATTACCTTGTATTTAGCTTTAGATTATTTCTGCCTACATAAGTCTCTCTTGTTTCAGTCTTACAGGAAAAAGGAAAAGGTTATTTGAGACTTCTGTTTCTGACATTCTCTTTTGATTACAGACTAAATCCAAAAGAGACTACCCTGAAAGGCCAAGACAAACGTGCAACCACATAATTGGTCTGGCTCAAATGGCACTGAAGTCAGGAGAAAGTGTCCCCAACTCCAGAGAGATTCAGGCTGTGCTGAAAGCCACATTAAACTCTGTTTACTGTTTGCCTGAAAAGCCATATACATATGCTACGGGAATGTTTTGCCAAGCTCGAGCTGGGATAGTAGATAAACTATAAAAAGCCCTAGTCTTCTGCCAAGACATGTGTATAGCACATCCACATTGTTTTTCTTGCTCACCCTCAGAAAACATTTTAACTTGGCATAGAGCATCATGTTTTATTCCAGTGAAATTCTTGCAAGAAGCACTTGGGAAGCAAAGCAAATAAATGAAGTTCAGAAATACATTTGATTCCTAATCCATGAAATGTGCAAAGAGGAAAATTGTCATCTTGCTATAAAGCAGGCACTGTGCTATGATACAGGGCAGTTGGCACACATGCGTAAACAGTGAAAGTGTGTCATGATATGAAAGATGTCTATACAACAGCCAGCTTATTAGTTTACATGACCTCCTCCTTCAGCAGATGAGACCAGATTTGGTTTATATCAGAGAACAACTAAAAGAAAATTCTCAAACATTTTGCACGTGATTTCAAGGAAAGAAGGGATAAATTAGGGAATTTCAGTGTAATATTATTACTAGAAGTTTTGCTCAACTACAACATGCAGGACAGAAAGCACTGCAGGCCATATATTTTATTCCCCAGCACAACAGTACTTCCTGCCCCTGAAAAGACACCACTGCCAAGATCTGAGCCACCCATCCATTAAGGTTTTTTTATACACATTTTTGTTGCTTATTCTGTTCCTGTTTATGTTGATAAAAGTGTTTTATTTACTGTAGTTAAATTAATATTGGAAAATGTTTCATTTTCAAAAAGATAAAATCTAGGCTGAAATTATAATATCATAATACAGATTTTTTTTCCAGCTGCTTTTGGAAAGGAGAAGGGAGAACCAAGGCACACTTAAGAATGCTGTATTTACCTATTCAGTCTTCAAAACGAAATTCTAATACTGACATACTTGGGGCAATCTCTTGACGCCCCACCACCACCTGCAGAAGTCCAGCCTTCAGCAGCGTGGATAACTGTAGGGGTGGGGTAGAGGAACAGGACTGCCCCAAGCCAGAGGGGATGGAGGGAAGGCAGAGGTGCCTGACAGGCCAAAGTAGGAATCACGTTCCCCTTGGGACAGCACGGCATCAGCAAGGCACAAAACATAAGCCAGAGCTTGACGGGACACAGCTCCCACCCACCTGATGCTGACCCACAGCCAGTGTGACTCCCTCCAGGGATGCTGTGGCCAGTGGCCCCTGGTAACAGAAGCACGTTAAACAAGCTCATGTCCCCAGGCCTCCCCACGCTCTCTCCTGCATCCCTCAGTACAGCCTGGCTCTTTCTTTTTGCGGTTCCTTCCCTCCTTAGTCAGCTTTCACATGCTCTGCAAGTAAGCAGCTCCCAAATGCTGCCTCTGCAGCAATGCAAAGCACAGCAGGGAAAACAGGGTGGGGAAAGCAATGCCAGCAGTAGCACTGGCTCACGTTGGCCTCAGCAGCTACAGAATAGCTTCAAATGCAACCCACGGGCACTTTGGCCAACAGTACCAACAGCCCTAGGTCTCCTGGATGGCAACTGCCAGCACCTGGCACCTCAGGTAAACAAAACCAACCAGGCACGGAGGCCTCCTCCATTTTGCCAAGGACTACCACTGAACACACAGGGGAGGACAGGAGGCTCAATAGACAAATTCACTGTAGGCTGGCAATGGATAACAAGATCCTTCCCAGCTTCCTCACCTTTCCTGCTGGGGGGACAATAGGGAAAAAAGTCTAAGTTATGTAGGTTTTCCAAGCCCTCTGCCAAGCAAGGTTTATAACCACACAGACCAAGGAAAAGACACCATAGCAGAAATCATGGATGCATACTATGTATCTCTGGGGGAGGAAAACACTCATATGCCACAGCCACCATAAACCAGGAAACCACAGATAACCAGGCACAAATGGTCTTCAATATCCTTACAAATATACTGCCCAAATACTAAGCTGCTGCTGAGCAGCCATTTTTGTACAGTAAATCCCCACTGTTTATATGAGGAGTTATTCCCAGCATAATGCACTGTTGAGGCTTGTAACATGGACCAGCTCCTTACATACCATTACTGGAAGGCAAGAAATGCAGAGGGGAAGGCAGTCCTCCTGTGGCTTAAGGAAGTTCACTCTGCAGTCATGTGCACCCAGTTATTTCAATGATCCTTAAGACAAAGCATCCCCCAACCACCCAAGCTCCAAAATTCCCTCTCCTGCCAACACCACTTCCCAAACCATTCACACCTGCAACAGTCTCTTGGCATTCACCACATACATACCCACGGGCTCCAGCATCAGGGTCACTTCACACCAAGCCTTTCAAACACTCTGACCTGCTCCTGTGAAGCCTTGACCACCTGGCAAACAGGCATTACACCAAAAAAAACCCCTGTACATTTCGCAAGACTTCTTGCAGGAGAACACTAAGTTTGTCTGGTAATTTACTTGTTTTGTTGATATTGAACCTTCTTAAATACTAAGGAAAATTAAAATGCACAAAATCATAAATAGCAGCCACTTCTACAAAATGATGCATCTGTCCTCCAAGAAACACAGGAAGTTTTTGTTGGTTTTGTTTTGGATTTTTTTTTGTTATTGTTGGTTTTGTTTGGTTGGCTGGGGTTTTTTGGTAAAAGTGCTAGAAAGCAAGAAAACGAAGGGTCAAATGACAATGATGGGAAGTGAATCTGTGGACAAAACAAATAAAATATTTTGTCTGCTTTGCTCCAGCTCTTTAGAGTATTATTATTGTGCCTTTCTCAATATACACAAGTTATAAAGCTAATTACATACACAAAATGCTTAGCAAAAAATATCTGATTTATTGGAGTCTCTAAAATAGGAAAGGTTAGCTGGAGAAATAGCTATTGGTGCATTAAAATGTAGGTACTGCTGCACAGCATAGAAAGCTGCTCCATACCCAAGAATTTAGTTGCTACATCACATTATACAGAAACCACAACGAAAATGACAAAAACCAAAACGAATGTAAACTAGCTTCCTCCATTATCTGAGTTCACTCCTAAAAAAATCGTATTCTAGTCAAAATTATTTTGCATTCAGCTGTATTTCAGATTGCACCCCCCTCCAGTCACTCAAAACCAACAAGAAACCCAGCAGGGCCAAGGCACTGTTTCCCTCCATTCCCCTCCATGTGAAGCATTCATGAGCATCCAGTCTGCACTTTAGCTCTTGGCACCATGGATGTCTGGTCTTAAAACCTTCTGCAGACTACTTTTTTTTTTAAATAACCATCCTGGGCATCTCATTTTGTTTGTAACACCCAGAGCTGCTAGACTGTGAACACAAACACACCTCACTGCAAATGCAGTTTGAAGTATGGCAGCAAGGATGGGTAAAGGAAATACAAACATGGGTGACAGTAAGGTGTTCTGTTCTTCCAATTTCCTTCTGTTCCTCCAGGTGCTTTCTTTAGGATAAAATTATTCCTTTGATTAAAAAACTGGTGCATCCATATATCATAGTTACATTTATGAGCCGTGCACTACATCCTGACTCAAGTTTGCTTTCACTAGCTTAATTTTTAAACAAGCTCAGCTGTTTTGTTTTTTTTTTTTTTAAAGCTTATGATTAAGCAATTCTTCTTGCAGGAATCAATGCTGTGCATTACACTTAAGTGGGCTCAGGCTTCCCTTCCTGGTGTCCCTCAGTGTACATCTATACTTTCCAGAGTATTATTTCCAGTGCAGAGCTTTAGGAAAGGAAGCTCACGCAGACAGACTGTGTTCAGAACTGGTGCCAGAAACCTTCCACGGTGCACTGCAAAAAGGACTCTGCAACAGCCATGAACATTCTGCACTCTCTCCCATTTTCTGCATATTCCTGCAGCCATTAAAAAATGCATCATTCACTTCCTAGCAAACTAAAGTACATGCAAACAATTTGCTTTGTCAGTATTTTTTTTTTCCACTGATTTAGACTAAAAGAAGTTCATACTTCTAAAAGAAAAATTATGGGCAAGCCTCGCCCATCTTGTCTGGAAAGAATATGGTTCCTTTACTTTAGAGCAAAAATAAAATTTGAATACAGTGGGAACAGAGGGAGAGGAAGAGGGTATGGGCAATACATGTGTGGCAGGGTTGGGTTTTCTTCTGGGTGTTGTTTTTTTTGTTTGTGCTTTTCTTTAACCTCCTGTTGTTGTTCTATTGGAAAGATTTTTTAACTTCACAGCTATCCTGAAGTTAAAAAAAAAGTTTTCCTCCTGATTTAGGAGCAAAACAGATTTCCTCTGCAAGAACGGTACTTGAACAGCAAACTTGGGAATACCTGCTTTTCATTTCAAAGTACATTTAGCATAATGCTGTATATATATAGTAAGAATTGCCTCTCAAGAACTCTAGAGAGCTCTGTTCTAACAAAATGGGCAGGATGCTTAGTGCCTTCTGTTGTTACAGGGTGTGTTGGGAATACTGCTACTGGAAAATTTGGAGCAATACTCTCACTTTTATGACCTCAAGTGAGAATTTTGCAGTATAAGCAAAATATCACAAAGCAATTTTTCATGAAATCCTGTGCCTTCAATAAGCTTACAAAAGCTTCCATTCTTAAAAATCCTGCTTATCTTCTCTGTTAATGACATGGACATGGTTACAAAATGGATACAGTACCAGTGCAGAAGCACAGGTGACGCTCACAACACATTACAGACTTGAAAAGGACACCAATGCCACCTGCCACGAAAACCAATACTCTTCAGTGTTGTGGTGACCCCCAGCAGCACGGCCCAGCCAGCAGCTGCCGTGGGCACCAAACATCAAACACATCTGCAAATGCAGGTCAGGTGGCAACCCTCTGAATAGTCCCAACACTCAGCTCAGGATGCTGGAGCAGGCAGAGGAGGTGCAGTCCAGTACAGGGTGAAAGATAAGGGAGCACTGCTGGGGGCTGTGACTGCCCAACACACAGTGCCAGGGAAGCTGGAGGGGCCACAGCCACAATTAAGACCTACTGCAGGTGTGCAGGACCCCAGAGAAGACAAGGCACCACTTACCAAGTCTTCCCAGTGAACCTGAGCCTCTGCAAGCACCTATGTTGTAACACAGTTCTTTGTCAGCCACGGGGTGGTAAACAGAAACCAGTGGTGCAGTGGGATCACTGGCACAGGACTCTCCATCAAGGTGTCCCTAACGAAGCAGTGAAGCACACACAGGGGCAACCTTCACGCTCTCATTATCTGCCCCCATGGGATTCAAATGAGCTTCTGTAATTACTTGTAAATCTTGACATACAGTAAAACTTCTGGTAAAAGAAACCATACTACTCCATGGAAAGGATTTACCAATTTTTGGTTTTTCCATGAATAGAAAAAAATTTTTAAATATAGAAAAGTGTCTCGAAGTTTTTCAGTGGTTGAAATAGCAATCTCCTCCCAACCTAAGGTAACTACAGAATTCACAATTCCACTGGAAAAAAAAAGTCACGTCAGAAGAGACTTTTTACAACAGTTGGTTTTATAGTAAAATATTTTAGTAGCAAGATCTTGAAATTTTGCATCAAGAGCAGAAACCCCTGCAGGTAACTAGGCAAACAGACTGCCTCCAAGAAATTAACAGTGAAACTGAATGTAATTGTTTACATTTAAATGCCTGTCAATAAATAAACACCTGAGTATTTATTAATTGAGAGGAAGGCAAAGCATGATAGCTCCAGGCAGGATGGGGAGAGGCCCCACCTTTCAGATGCTGTGTATGCATTTCTGTGGCACCATGCAATGAAACCCCATCTCTCCCCTTTGAGAGGGGCACTCACACTACCATGCAGTGCTGCAGAGATGGGCAAAAACCACCTGGGAAAGAGCATATTTTTACATCATAGCAGACCTATGTACAGATCCAGCAATGACACGTTTTGGTGTCATTCATTGAGTTTGACAGGCAGCAGCACAAATAGTGGAAGAGAGGTTTCTGCAGCCACATATCCTCTGCACTGCCCCTTCAGTACTTCTCCTGTTTTCAGCTATGCCATTTAGGTAACATAATACCTGTAGGAAAATAAAACATTTCGTCTCTGTCCTTCATGATTTTATTTTTAAATCAATTTACAAAGCAAGAGGAAGGGAATATGGAAGCTAAGGCAATGTAGCAATGCAAAAGCAATGAGATATTCACCTCAGGGAAATTGTTTTCTACTGAAACAAGACACAAGCTTCTCTTTGTTGTCATCAAAGAATTAACTAGAAAACATGCCAATAATTTATAAGGAAGTAGACATGAGCATAAATGATGGGAGGAGGGGAAGATCTACTAGCTTCTGTGCTGCAGAAAGGCAGAAGACAGTGATGGACAAAAAGCAGAAATTTTTACTCTCGGTCCAATGTTTCTTAAAAGAATTACAGATGGGTAACACACAGCTCGGACTTGGACAAACCCCTATATATTCCTCCTGTTGATTTCACTGGAGTCTGTAGATGCACAGTATTTGAAGTAAGAGTCCCAGCATTCTGCTGCTCCAGTTCTTCCTTTGTGCAGAAAGAGGAATGTGAATATCAAGCATTCTTATTAACTAGGGGAGGGGAAATAAGTGTGCAAGTGTTTAAATATAGAAAGATGTTGCCAGCATGCATTAGGTGTTATTAATGCCGTCACTACTAAAATGTGAACCAAATGAAACAAAGAGGTGCCTGCAGGGAAGGACAGTCTTCTCAATGGGAGTTGATTTCTGGGTCAGGAGTTTTTTTGAGTTACCCCCAGCAGCACCAGCATGGTAACCCCCTTCAAAAGCTCAAGGAGGATGTAAATTGACTACATGTTGCCTTCAACTACAAGTTCACCCTGGTGTATATACTCAGGCAACTTTTGCTTTCCTCCAGCTCTCCCATGATTACAAACAAACTTGCAGTTTTCAAACATTTCCCTTCCTGGTTCCTGTCTCTTTTTTCACACACAGCACAAATGCTTCTTCAGTTCCACTCCTTGAAGACCGACTGCTCTCCCTTCCCCCAGCCCTCTCCAATGAATCCTTAAGCAAAAGCAAAAAGAAAAAAAATTCTTTCACAACTGTTTTTCTCACTAATTTTGTCCAAAGGCTACAGAAGTTTCTGGTCCACTTCAAAGTGTTGCTGGCAGGGCCATAACTGAACCTTCTTCCCTCTTCAGTACAGGCATTACCAGAAGGATGATTATCCTTCTTGGCCTTATTATTCCTTGCCTCTGGCTACCCTTCTCCATTTGGGAGCTAACCTACTTGCTCGTCAGGTTCTTCCCCATTCTTGCCACTGCTGACATTTTCCAAAGCTTCTCCTAGAGAGACCACTTGCTTGCCTCATCCAAAAAAAATCCTTTCTCCATTTTGGCTCCAACCCACTCTCAGCAGAAGGCTCTGCCCCCCTTGCAAGCAATGTCCCCACAGCCCTGGGGGACAGCCATTCACAAGCTCCATTTCCATGCCCACTGCACCAAAAGGAGGAAAGTGCTGCTGCTTCTACGAGAGTCAACATCTTGACTTGCAATAGGCTCCAAGCACAGGTGAAAAGTCAACATGTGTCTTGTTTTAGGATCAACAAACATGTTTAAGATGACAAATGCATACAACCTAAAACTGCTATTGATTTCAATATCAGTAATGGTATTAAAAAAAAGAAAAAACCAACCCTGAAACTTTGAGAATCCCTCACACTCCAGCTACCTACTGGTTCTGCAAGTTTACTCCATTTTACAAAGCAATGGCAGTTTTTTATAAGTCTTTTTAAAGCACTATTCAAAACCCAGGCTAGAGGGCTGAGAAGGCACGAGATCATTCCAAATAAAGAGGAAATTGTGGGAATGAGAAAGACAAAGCTTATGGTCATTACAGGCTGTACGCTAACCTCCCTGATGAAGCATGCAATTACTCCTAACAGTTTTTCAGAGTTTCCCGTGTTGTCTTTTCCCAAAAAAATCTTTTAAGTTGAAGTAAAATAAGCAACACCTGAATGCAATGTAATTTAAAGAGATACAATTGAAAGAGATAATACATTTTCCCTGGAAGGAAGAATTCCTTCTTCTGACCAGTGTTGATACTGGTATGTATTTTTACAATGCTACATAGTCCTATTTCTTTCACTCAGATACCAGCACCTAATGAGTACAGCTATTCTAAATAATTCACAGTAAAATTCTATGTTGAACATCCACTATGCAGAACATAAAAGATTTTAGAGCAGTCTGGTTTAAGGCTGGGAGTTGTTAATTTGAATACTTCATTTCAAACCACTATTAACGTCAAGATGTTCAAAGCCCACTTGTATCAGCCTGGCAATGTTGGCACAGCAAGACTTTCAAGAACCTCAAATTTGTGCAAATGTCTGAAGTGAATACTCTGACAAATTAAAAACTTCAAGGAAGTAAGTAATAAACTAGAAATTTTAGGATTTACCTGGTGTGAACTCTCATGCTAGCAAGGCCTGACCAGGCAAGCTTTGTGCACTGAGAGGTGCTTGATTTTTTGTCCTGAATACCCAACGCACCAACCCAACTGCTTCACAGGTCACTGCAGATGGCAAAGCATCTTCTACCTTTCAACAGAATTTGGCTGAACCAATGGGCTCTCTAATACTTGATCACTAACTCACCACATACAGATTTACTGTTTCACAGTAACTGCTGTTCATGATACTTTTTGTTTGTTCACACTACGAAGAGATAAAATGCTGAGAATTCCCACCCAGAGTCACAGAAACAAGATTTCCCAGCTGTGAAGCATCTTTTTAAAGACAAGAGCAGATCCAAATTAAAAAACTAATGGTGTCATCACCACGTAAGCAGCTCCTCTGGCTTCACAACACGTTAAAAATACTATACCTGAATTTCAGTACATGCAAGTATAAGTTCACCAGGAAAGGTTAGGAAAATGCCACATGGAAACTGAGGAAGAACTGGCAAAGCTCACAGGGCTCTGCACTGAGGAGCAGATTTGTTTTTAAATACCCACTTTGCTCCCAAGTCCCCAGTGCCCACCAGTACACGCCCTTCATCTGCCAACCCAACAAATACTCACTTAAACACTGCAGGGAAAAACACTGGGTAAGACCCACACTGGGAAAAGCAGTAATAATAGCAATAATAAACCAGTGATACACAGCATGGAATTACTAGGGATTACAGTGAGAAGCAGTGCAGAAACAAAAGGAAGGCTCCCTGGTAAGATACCAGTACCCAGTCCTGAGAAAGGAGCTGGATCTTGTGGAAGTTTCTTCTAATTTAAAAAGAAAAAAAAAGTCTTTCTAAACAGATTTTATGATCACTAGGCTAAGAAACACTAGTTTGCAGAAGGGTTTTTCATTGCTCACATAAACAAAGACATGGCTTGCAAAGCCACCAAGAGAAATGTATTTTCATATTCCATATGAATATTCCACATTCCTCTAACTTCAACACAAAACAGCTCTGGCAGTTAAAACTGTTTCAGCAGAAGAGCTAGGTTTGCAGCCTTGAAACAATTCTCAGTATTTTGCTGAGCAATGGCAACCAATAAATATTATAACAATAGGGATTATAAAAATCTCTGTTCAAGAATACCAGAAGTGGTACAAAGCCCCTGATGCCTGCCCATCCTGACCTGGAAACATTACCCTTAAAGACTGCAAATGAGCATTTCACCTCTCGGTACATCTGGATCCAACATACTGTGACAACCTGTTTGTGTGTCATAGTGTTCATGCTATGAAATGAACTGGAAGAAGTTTTACTGCCAAATTTACCAACACTGGCAAGCTGTTAACTTCAACTTTACTCCAAAACAGTGCAAGTAACTGCCTGCAACTTTTTAGACATGCTTATCTTTGTAACAGGCTATCTGTAGATTAGGGTTACCTGATATTGACTGCCTCCATAAGGGCATTCCACTAAGAACTTCATTTTTTAAATTACAGTATATAAATTGCCAAACAATACACTTTGTTTGCCCCAACACACTATATAACAACTCCCTACTTGCAGGAACAACTGTTTTCTTCTTATACTTTTTAATTAGAGTTACAAAATGTTTACAGTAGAAGGAACAATGGCCCTGATTTCTTTTCAAACAGCTTCTGGATGTGCTGCAGCATGCCTATGTGTCTGACTGACACCACTTTTCACTACACAGAAGTGGCGATACAACCCTGGTACTTCTCTTGCACTTTTTCCAGGGTTCCCAATATTTATACTTCACATCTCATATGTAAAAGTAAGGCACGTGCAAAACCTATTTGCCTCTACGTGATCACCACTTAGCTGTCTGGTTTCAAAGCTGCAGAGAGAGCAGGGATAAGGATCTCGAAACACAATTCAGTACATTATTTGGTTGAAATAACCAATTTTAAATTATTTACAGTAACATGTAAAAAGTCAGTGTGAAGTTTTATACAACTAGGAAGCAATAATGGGGAAAAAATTCGATGATAGATATGAACAGGGCCTTATGCTCATTTTTTAAAACCTGTGGGTTTGGAAAGTTTATCTGAGCTTATTTAGAAAAACATATGTAGGATTTTTCTAAACAATTTGAAGTTGCTGACCTTAAAAAAAAATCATAAAATTATTGATGGAATAGGAGTAAATGCTTTAAGTGGGAGAATCTGGAGTGTGCCAACCCCTCCTCCCAAGAACAGATATAAAGAAGCCTTTCTCAACATGGCTCAGCTCCATGGAGTCAAGCAGTCCCCAGAGTAGAGGGAAGTCTGTACTTCAGGAATGAGTTAAAAAGCACAATCTCATACAGACATAGTCTAGCCCTCACAACATCCTGCAAGGCATCAACATTTCTATTCCATGTAAAGACAGTGCAGCCTATCTGGGGCCTCACAGTGAGCTAGCAGTGATTTCCAGGGAGGTAGCTGTGGTTTTTCCATGCATATGTTTACTCTTACATGCAGCAGCCACTCAGCAAGATCACACCCTAATGTAAAAGGGGCCAGTGACAAATGGACACATGTAATGATTGGGACCCACCTGAGCCACCCGGACAGTCCGCGCTGGAAATGCGTGTGCCAAAGTAACTGCAGCATGCTGCTGCCAGCTCCTGAAAACTGAGCCATTTCACATGGCTACTTCAGGACAGGTGAATCACATCTTAAAGACATTTATTTCTCTGCACTGCCTCTAGACAGAGTTTATGCAGACTCCAACATTGTAGATTAACAATTAGGCTACATAAACTCCACCCTACACATCAAACTTAGTTGAGGTGAGGGAGATGAAGATAACCTAAGTATGAGGATATCAATTTGTAGTATCAATAAGAGCTGCAATTAGAGATCTGTGCATAATCTCTGTGTAAAAAACCAGCATTTAATACAAGAAATTCTGCTACAAAAGTGTCTTAAACCATCCAGAAGAAGCTGACGGTTACACAGACCAACCTTGTTTAATGGTTACACAACCATTAAAACCAAACAGGGTTTTAATTCTCAGTATGGAATATGAAACAAAATCAAGGGTAAGGGTTTTGGAGGTAGCAGCATACACATCTAGTGATGTGCAACAGCTCTCAAGAACTTTGACATTAAATCTCATAGTAGCAAACACTCTCTGTGGCTAAACCCTGACGAGTACAAGCCTTCTAAATGAAAAATTCAACATCTTTATTCTCCTTGTTCATGCAAATGTGACCTTTGTATTCTTCCTCACAGACACCTTGGTACACACTCCCACCTCAGCGTATCTCAGTTCAACATATTCTCTCAATGCACACCTGAAGCTTCAAGGCAGCCTTGCTGTGCTCAGGGCCACACAGACACTCCACCACGTGAGCAGGGCGGCTGCCTGACTCAGCTGTCATCCCAGCTGAGTCACTATTCCATTTATTGTTCCTTCCAATTGCAAAGAGACACCTATAACCAGCAGTGCATAGTACAGATCATGAGATATGACAGTACTTGATTACAATAAATGATCTCGAAATTTGTTCTATTACATTTTTTAGCTTGTGAATGCTACAAAAGCATCATTTCCTATGTGAAAAATGATTGCCAAACAACAAAAAAATCATGCCCAGATTTTCTGTCATTTCTTTTGCCCTTGAAAATAGGTATCTGAATTACTAACACCATTCACCAGTGAATGGGCTACTGCCAAAGAGTTTTAGTATTTGTAAGCCCTAAGCCACAAAGGTAAAGACACTGCAGAAAGCACATGCATTGCTCAGGAGTATGAACAGGGTTCAGCAGAACTGCAGAAAACAAAACTCTGAAGGTAAGTTACTGGTTTACATCATTGTGGTTTTCTTTTGCTAGAAAGGACTCCTGTGGATCCTTCCACTCATGCAATTTATCAGCAACTGACAAGCAGCCCCCTCACTTGGGAACCACATCCCCCAGACTGCCGGACAGCTGAAATCTCAGCCTTTGCCCATGAGGGGAAGCAGGCTATTTAACTGATGTCAGATCACCCCAAAATGAAACTTAGTCATCCCAAACTACTACAGAGGAGCAGAGGGACTTCTGAACCTCTGAGTACTTCCACGTATCCCCACTGAAGATAAACTCTACCCACGTAGAGGTGCTCTGTCACAGGAAAGCATTTCAGGGGGCCATTCCAAACACATTCTGGAAACTTTGGGGGTTTTTGAGGACAAAACCCAAAATCTTTCTTGATAAAACAGGAACAAAACTCTACTTCAGAACAATCTTTGTGCACGCAAGTGTGAAAGTGACAATAAAAGAAATATGAAAATAAATACAAACCCGTAAAAGTTCCACCTCTGAACAAAAATGAAGCTAACTTAAGTAACTCCTCAAAATGTCAGTAACCTGACTCTCAGGATACTCACTTAACTCCTTAATTATGGACTCTGTTCCTGTAACTGAAATCCAATTAAATTCAATCCTGTGGTTATCCAGAAGATAAACCATTGCAAGATGAAATGTAGTCTCTTATTACTTTACCCTTTTTCTCTTCAGTTTTCCTTATCAATTATTTTTGAGTTCAAAATGTTTATCCAGAACAGGAAGGATGATTGTCATCACAAAGCCTGCAATTATCCATAGGTAAAGAAGAATTTGATTCATGGGGACCTCCAATGCCACCAGAAAAGTTCAAACATAATCTGCTCCTGAAAACCCAAGATGCACCACATCAGCTTCAACATACAAGGCCAAAAAGTCATGTTCTAGATTCAGACTGAAACTACAGTGCGCATCCTCAATAGCAAGAGAATCACTCAGCATTTACCAATAAATGCACTGGCTTCAGCTTCACTAGAGGTCCTTCAAAGCCCAGAAGAGCCAACTCTGGGAACCTCTCTGACAGGCAATCAGAAGGGGCTGTCACTCACTCAGGCACATCACCCCATGGCAACTTAGGGAAGGGTAACCACACAGTCAGGATAACACAGCAGTTCCCTCTGTCCCTGGTGTCACAATCACCCATGGATTCCCTCCAGGAGTACCACTGCAGAGTGACCCAAGCAAGTGACACTGGTGACATTCACCACTTCCAAAGAGCAGGCTTACAGACATGAACCGCCCAACACAAACACACCCTTCTGCCTTCTCTCCTTCCCACCCCCATTGCCTGCTGCAATCCCCAGTGACCCAGTCAGACCCAAAGCACCAGCCTTGATCAGAGCTGGGAACTGTATGGGGTCACTCTTGGGAACAACCCCTGTTCATGGTGGGGAGCTGCACTGCACAGATTTCATGACACAATATGTATCCAACTGCAGGGCTGCCACCTGAAAAAACTGCAAGTCACAAGGGGCTAAATGGATATCATTAAGATTGTAACTCCAGAATTTCACAAGCAGCTGTACCAGCAGATCCCTTTGCCTGGACACAGTTCTGCTGATTTCAGGGCACTTCTATCCAGTTGCTAACCAAACCCGATCACATCACATACCACAACAAAGTAACCATTACCCTGAGGGGCCTGGTACCATACATGCTCATTTCAAGACTCAAAAGTATATTTACTAAGCATGGCATTCTCACAGAGTACAGCAAAAGAAGGGTTGAGACAGTTTTCTTTTTCAGATGCTCTACCTTTCAGATTTCATAAGTAAATATCAAATTCCAGACGCACGGCATACTATAGTCTCCATTGATTCATGCAGCACAAACTGTAGGATGTTTGCAAAGTTTTTATGCTTTGTAGATGAGATACAGGGAAAAACGTGAACAAGCTCTTTAGAACAGAAAAGCAGATAAGGTATTTCAATGGCCAGTAGAGCTGGGATGATTCCTATTTATTCTTTTGTACAGAGCACAGCTGAATGTTAACAACCATGTCCATGCTCTGTGCAAGTGTAATAAAAAGGAGGTTCCGTAAAAAACTATATTGAACAGTTTGCCCTGGACTGATAAAGCAGCAAGCAAACAGCACAATTGTATGGAAGCGTGCTTGGTTTGTGAAAGCACCGTCTGTCCACAGCTACAATCATTTCCAGATGATGGGGGGCAAAAAAGTAAAAAAGAGGGGATGGAGAAAAATGAGAACATTTCCCTTTCCACCTGGAAATATAAGATTCAAAAAGAAGTGTCCTTCAGGGTTCCTGATCCTCAGGATATGCTGCTTTCTCCTAGGAAAGAAGTTCAGTTGACTCAGATCACAGTCATGTTTGAGCAATCTGTAAATCAATTAATATACCTGATTTTATAGGCTTCGTACTTCAGTGAAAAGTACATAGATGTATAATACACACAGTTACCCATTTCCATTTTTAACTAAATTATTTCCTCTACTTCACATTGCTCAGTTCGGGGGGTTTTTTTCTAATATTGATTTCTATATCCAGCTTGCTTGGCAATAAGCTCATCCAATGCATTTTCTCTCTGTTGTTGATGAAATGCTGACTGTACACCCTCTTAACATTAGGTAAAAGTGTTTACATGAAAAAAATATCACTAGTTGTTAAATAAATATTTTAAAGTTATTTAATGGGGTACAAATTCAATATAAATGCAACGTGGGATAGAACAGAAACAGAAATATCCTTTTAAGTCATTATCAGAACAATCTTCATTTGGAAACATATCCCACTTACAAAGTACAGGGCAAACAAAAAAAGCAACATCTGAATTGGCAGAGCCCTACCACCATCCATCCATTCATCACCATACATTGCAATTCAATTGCTTTCAATAAAACTCAATTTTTTGTTGAAAGTCCTGACTCAGTAGCATTTGCAGGATTCCCATGACAGTATTGCTGGTAGCTTAAAAATCTCTCCATCTGAATCCTCCCGACATGGCGAGCTCAGGCGTATGAGGACAGAGCAGGAGAGAGGCCAGAGCGAAAGCGTGCTACTGTGACCACTCCTGCACAGCAGACACCCCTTCTGTTTTGCTGCTGCATGCCTTAAGGAACAACTCATCTCATCAGTTAATCAGCAAGATTAATAGGACAATACAGAATTCTTTGATTACTGTTCTGGTAGAGGAAATAGCCTGAGCTTAAAACAGCAAAAAAAGAAGCTCAAAGACAGCCTAAAAGACAGCTAGTGGACAGCCTAAAAAAAAATAAAATATATACAGTACTAGTTTCCAAAGAATCATTATTTCTTTCCATAGCATAATTATATAACTCAGAAGTGCACTAGGACCAGGAAACGTTTTAAACTAGAATCTTTGATGTACATGCAGCACTTTCAAGAGAAGGGGACGTTGTGCAAAAATCAATTGCAAGAATCAGAAACAACACCAGAAGAAAACAATAAAGGCTAGAATGTTGTAGAAAAAAGTGAATTTTTCTGAAAAAGCCAGGAACAGAGATGTCATTGAACAGGTCAGGAATAGTTGTTTCCAAAGGCAGCAAAGGAAGCAAAGCATCAGCACTGCTACCTTCGGGACCTGTTAAATCTAAATATAAGCTTTGCTTTTCTCAGGGGCTTTCTATTGGAGAGAGCTGTCTAAAATAAGAGGGATATGCCAAAACAAGGAAGAAACACAAGATAATTCATGTAAATTGTTAAGAGACACATTCTGTAAGACTTCATTGTAATCCCTCAGGCTATCCATGCCTAATAACAGCATGTTTATCAAAGCTGTACAGAACCACTTGAAAACACAGATTCTAGAGGAAAAAGATGAACAACAGTTATAATGTCATCTAAAATTATTTCATAAATGCCCCCAATTGCATAGTCCACCAGCCACATTTTTGCAGAATGATGGAGATAACACAATGAGTATTATAGCTGTTAATAAAACCTGAAGGCTTCAACAAAAGCAGTAATAATAAATGGCAGTTATGCTGTAACATGTTTTTTAAAATACAAAAGCTAAACCACTTGCTAAAGTCAAACCAATCATTCTAAAAGGACTGGTTTAGGGTGGAATTATAATTTGCAAAACCCCAATTTTCAGAGTTTAGTAGTATTATTATTATTTAGTTTGTACTATAGCAAGCACTCCCCTATTTGCTGTCTCTGGCCCTACTGCAGCCCTGCACGTTTTCATATTCCTAATACAGAGCTCCTGAATATGACATGATAATCACGAACACTTACACCTAGCAAGGGGAAAACATGCTTTCTTCAGCACTGTATGCAGAAGGGATTAAAAAGTTTTGGTAGATTGAGTTCCTTTTAAACCAGCATCTGTAGCACAGTGGTCTACAAGCTAAGTTGAGGCCAAGGCAATTAACCCCATGAATCTAAAAAAAATAACACATAAGCATGAAGACAGTTCTTTCTTACCCGCATCAGCTGAACACTATTAGAGCACTTACCAACTACCTCAGATTTTTCGGCCGTGTCCACCTTATTTATAACACTTCTGTATTAGGAGAGTATTACAGAACTTCAATGAGAAAAAAAAATTGAAAAAAAGATTTAAACTCTACTATAATGGATTCATATTCCCCCTTCTCTAATTTTCTCATATTTAAGCCAAATACATCACTGACAGACCTCCTCTGGCTTCAGTGTGCCACTTAAAAAAAATCACTACTCATAAATCCCTTTAGATAGCTATACTGAAGTCAAACATAAGCTTTTCCTTTACTTTCATTCTAAGTTATAAACATTTAAACAATACTGGAATCAACATCCTACACTGCCAAGGACAGATACTATATGAAAGTTTCAACCAAAGTTGAAAAAAATTACTTAAGAAACAGACATTATTAAGCAGTTTAACATGACAGATTCCACACTTTTCTAAAATGAAGAGACTTTCTTTTCAACAACCAATTAGCACAAACTACTCTCTTTTCAGCTTGGCAAAGCTTGGTATGTCTTTTCATACAGTGGCTAAGCTACAGGAGAGGAGAAGGACTAAATAGAGCAATATTTTACTACATCCTTACTAGATGGGAAAAGATAGTCTTGCAATTAAGGAGGTCAGGTCTTTGACCTGCAGCAGGTCAGCACTTTATTTCCAGCTTGGTTCCGAACTGCTTGTGTGGTCCTGGATCAGCCAGTGACCTCCTGTGTCTTCTTTCTCTAAGCACCCTGTGGGGATAAATCCATACTTGCCAGTCTCATGCTACGACATTTGTTAGACAATTTTGTCTTTGAAGGGTGAAGGTGGCAAAGCAAAGAAGGAATTGCCCTGTAAGGAGGAATAGGTGCTGAAGAGCCCTCTCCTTGCAAATAGTTTAGGTGTTGCATGCTGTTACAACTGACGGGTGCACCACAGCTTTGCTGCACAGCACAGGCAACCCGTGCAGCAAAGTACTTTTCTCTTTCCTAAGGTCAAAGAAAGATGCAGAGAAAAACCACAGAAGGACTTTATGCCAGTATTCACTCGCTGCAATTAACATTGTGCTGTTGTGAAATGCAGTTAATGAAGTCCTTGCAGAGAATGAGCCACGGGAATACACAATGCTGCTCCCAGGTGAGCAATCCCATACTCCATCACCTGTGTTTGGAATAAACCTACACAGCTTCCCAGTTAATGCAGGCCTGTGTTTGGGAAGCAGTGATAAAAAGAAGCCCATTCCTACTCTGTGCCCCTCTTTCACACCTGAAGAAGCAGGGCATTGACACATACATTTTCCTTCTCAAATCACAGCATCAGGGAAGCCAAACTAACCAGATATTTCCTGTATCTTCACCACAAGATTCAGCCAATACTTCTGAAAGGAACCAAAAGACAATGTAACTGTTTCTTAAATCCAAACCACAGCATTTTTAGTCTCTCCTGTTCACTTCTACATATATCTCTTTCTATAACTCAGGCTCCTGTGCACTAGGAAACTTGCTAAAATAGGAGTAAGCAATAGTTTTCACAAAAAAGTACCTCTCTTTTTTTACAATCTATTACTGAAGCCAAATTAAACTTCTCTGAAGACACAATGACTTCTGAATTAGAGCTGAGTAAATGAATCTTTAACTGTGTAGGGACACAAAATGTTCGGTCTTTTCTAACAACTTGCACAACCTGTATGCATAACCTTCCTTACCTCCATGTTAAAAAATAGGGCAATTTGAAGTAGTTCATTCTATAATGAAACCAAGTTATAAAAACTATTCATCACCTAGCAAGGAATATGCCATGGCAGCCCAACCACACAGCAAACCAGAGCCTCTGTCCACCTTGCAGTAACAGAGCTGTTGCCTACATGTAACACAGCAAGTGCAAGCCAGCACCAGTGAATCTGGATACAGATGTGGAAATTCAACACCATGGCAATGATCAGGGTAACAGCGTAAGTTATGACACAAAGGGGAAAGCTTTATTAGTGGAGTTCTACACCAAGCATAATATGTATTAAAATCCATGCTTTAAAAAAAAAAAAATGAAGTGGGAAATTTTATTAATTCACTTTATCCTTCCGCCTATTTACTTTACCTTTTTTTTTTCAAAATTACTCTGTTATTTTATTTCTCTCTTGTCCATGTAACAACATTCCCAAACCAGCAGAGCCTATCAAAGCTAAAAGCCTTGTCCTGCTGCTGGTGTGTCACCAACATATGTTAGGAGTACTTAAATTGCAAGGCTGCAATCTGCTCCCTGAAGGAGGCTGGCAGCAGGTGTGACAGTCTGATCTGCAGAATGAACTACATATAAAGATACAAGCAGTGGGGGGGAGGACTCCACAGCTTTGCTTGTACATATCATGCTGCATTTGTAGTCCTACTTATTTAGAGAGGGAGAAGGAAGCCACAAAGTTAAAATAGATAGACCTTGGCATCTTTGAGCTCAGTGTCTGATTTTACAGCCTCTCCCTCTCGGCAAAGCAAGTGAGCAGCACGAGGCTGTCTCCGACTTGCTGTTCATGCTGAGAAATGCACAATTTGCAACTGCAAAGAATCAACCCTATTTATTGCATCTAAGCAGTGTACAAATCCAAAGCCATGTGGTCTTCCCCGAAGGCTGGCTTCCCAAGCAGCCCCTCAGGTGAAAGGCAGGCTGCAAAGGGCTGTTGATTATAAACTGAGTTAGGATCTCTGCTTCCTATTTCAGCTTCTACCTTACACTAAAGAGTAACACAAAACACAAAGTGAATTATCACGCTCCACACTTAAGTTCAGAAGGAACAGTGCACTTTTTGAAAAAAGTGACAGGAAAATTCTGGATGACAAACAGCATGTTTCTAAAACACTAATTAATTACAGAAAAACTATTCTTTTTTATTTCAGTATCACACACAACTTTAGTCCCCAAGCATGATCAAGAAAAA
Organism: Edolisoma coerulescens; assembly: GCA_013397115.1. NCBI lineage: Eukaryota > Metazoa > Chordata > Aves > Passeriformes > Campephagidae > Edolisoma > Edolisoma coerulescens. Next base: position 1,620,731 of record VWZW01004314.1, on the reverse strand, counting down.
AATGTGGACTCATTGTGTCTTAATTCTCTCTATTCACCATGTCTCTGGCATCCACCAACCTTTGGAAACAAAGTCTTTCAGAAGGCAACAAAACACTGGCTCACTGAATCAGAAGCAACTTGTGAAGGCTGCTAGAGTTAAAGCAGTCTTTACACACTGTCTAATCACAGACATAATACATGGTCTTATAAAGGATAACACAGACCACACGTAAAACCCATAAAATCTGCAACTCCTCTGCTGCCCAGAGAAGCTGCGAGTGCCCCATCCCTGGAAGCACTCAAAGCCAAGTGGGATCAGGTTTTGAATAACCCGGGCTAATGCCCATGACAAGGGAACTGGAAGCAGGTGATCTTTAAGGTCCCTTCCAACCCAAACCACTCTATGAGTCTATAAAAACAAGACATACAGTTTACAAAATTAGCCATTTTGATTTACAGATTCCAAACAGTTTAATAACTTTCACATAAAGCAAATTTTAAAAGCCTTCTTTTTATTTTGTTCTGATATCAGACCAAGCAAGTGCTGAACTATGAAATGGAGGTAATTCAGAATAAAATAGACCATTTCATACAAATTGGACTCAAGTATAGTGGATGGCTATAGCAAATATTGGGACTTCTTTTTAATTGAGAAGAGTAGCATGCATGCATAAGCATTTACAGGCCCACCTTGACAGCATTTTTAGGAAAGGGACAACTATATGGATCTATCTGATCACCTTGAACAGCCCGCTGGGGCATTGCCCAAACCCTTCCTCAACCATTTAGCTCAGCACTTCTCCCACAGGTCACCGGCCACCGGGAAAAATACCACTGCAAAAAGCAGATTTAGTCAAGTCTGAAATACACAATTGTAAAAAAAATATTTTGGAAGTAGATTTAGGGTACAGTTCCCTTCAGCAGATTGTTTAGACTTTTCCAGATGCTAAAAGCTAAACAGCAGTACATTCAAGGGAATTACCTCATATTCAAATATCAAAAGAATATTTAACTCAGTGCAAATTAGCTTTTCATACAAGCTAGCTCTCCTTTACTGCTGCTTTCCTCAGCTAGGGAATGTCACCAGCAAAAGAAACTTCTTACCTCCACAGAGACAGGGTGAGGACCAGGAGCCTTTTCAGCTAAATATTGCATAAACACCAAAAGATACAGTACAGGATATTCGTTACCTGTGGCTTCCAATTTAGCAGGGGCTTCAAGCTAACAACAGCTATTTTATGGCAACACCAAAGCAACAAAAGGGTCGTCAGGAACTTACTTCAAACAGCTATACTAATAAAGGAGAGATTTATAGGACATTGATTACAGTAATATTTCACACACATTCACATCTGGGTTTAGTTTACCAAAGCATTGTGTTCCTGAGTGATCACTGGGTACAGGGGGAGGAGCCTACTCCACTGCCTCCCATAACCACAAGTTAAATACGCTGTTTTACATACAGAGCATAACATTTTCTTTTAAGACCAGGTTAGGTAAGTCCAGAAAATATAGAAGGTTTACTCTTCAAATGGAAGCTCTTAAACATACAGATATTTTGCATACACTTATAGTCATTTAAAATCACATTCATTGGCCTTTTTACAAAGAGAACCTATGCTAACACAGTATTCTGAATTTAAAAGCTCTGCTTGGCTTCAGCCAGTCCACTTTTTCTTGATATTTCTTAGTTCCGACTTCAAGTTTTCCAGAATTATTATGGACTGCATGTATTTGTGCTATTTTTCATTTGAAGAAAAACTAGAAAGAGCAACTAAAGCCGCTGTTAAAAAAAAAAACAAAACCTCAGTGAGAGCAAAAACCATCAAACCTATCTTCTCAAATTAGTATTCTTAATGACATTTTAAAAATACTCAGTACGGCATTTGGCAACAATGCTCTCAACTTGCACCATGCCCAGAAGACAGGACTCAGTTAGACTGAGGGAGGGTGCAGGAGTCTCTTGCGCTGGGTCTTCTCCTTTCCCCCAGCCCCAGGCATCTCGTTCCTGCAGTGCCACCAGGGAAGCAGCAGCTCTGCCAGCGTTCAGCTGACCCAGGGCACACCCTCAGCTCGATGCGAACCTGAGCTGCTGCCTCCTGCCGAGCCCCCTCCCACTCACACCTCGCAGGAGGAGCCCTGCAAAGCCGGCTTCCCCCACGCCAGCAAAGCCACAGCCATCGCTGGGCTACCTCCCCCCATCTCCCTCCAAAAGCAGCAGCACTCCAAAACCCAGCACTCATCTCTATAATAAAAATCAGAAACACCCAGCAGAATAAGTGAGGTGTAGAGAGATGACTGCTCTCCTACTACTATAATACTCTCCAAATTATTATAATTGCACAATACTTTTTAACTTTTAGCAAAGCCTAACACTTCAGGCTAGCAGTCTTCCAGCAGCCTGCTACTGCCAGAGACAAATTCAAGGTGAGTAAAATCCCTTCCCTCTTCAGGCTGCACACAGTGCTGAGGCCAGAGCTCATTCACCAGGAATGGATGGCCACCACAGCCCTGCTGCCTAAATTCTTCTTATTTTGGTACCTGGTACCTGGCTGTTTTCCTGGCACTCACAGCTGCAGGCACAGGGCCTTCACAGGAAGGCAGAGGGGAAAACTGACAGCACAAACAAATGCACACTTAAAACAACAAAAATAACATTTGGTCCAACAGGTTCTTGGAGAGGTCAAATTAAATCAAGCTTTGTTATTTGACTTAGCAGCTTTTTGAAGAAGCAAAAGGTTCTGAAGCTTCCAATTTACTGGGGTTTTTCAACAGTCATTGAAGTTGTTAGAGCAACAAAACTTCAGCAGTGTGGTCTCAGAGACCCTCCAGCATCCCCAGAAGTAATTTTTCCAAAATTTACTGAATTCAGCTCCTTCCGGTTCAGGACTCGAAGAACTTGGAACAAAGTTGTTCTTCTCATTATATGTGCAAAGAGGTGTGTCACTGCAAGGTTCTCACAAGTAAGATATTGCTTCTGACATTTAACAGAGGAGAAAAAAATATTATGTAGCCTATGCCTAGGGGGAAGATAGAGTAACTCAACAGCTTTGAAAGCACATGCAAAAAAGATGGGGTAAGGTGAAACTACTTTTCCATTTAGTAAGTGTGGCTACGTTTCTTCAAACAGATGAAAACGCTTAAGTGGGTGCACACACAAACATACAGGCACTCCCAGAAGTTCTATCTCTATTTAAAATACTTTATACCCACGTAACTTTTTTCTTCTAGTAATACAACATCAACACCAGAAACATTTTAAATTGCTATTCTGAGTCTGTAAAGACACGCACACCCGGAAAAAAAAATCCTATAAACGTTGCCACTTAAAAAGAAAACTGCTAATGATATACCAGCTTGCTCCTCCTGCAACGAATTCATAATTTCACTGCATCAGCAGCAGGCTGAGCATGAGAGAATGTGGAGAGCATGGCCAAAAACGTGACATAGCTTTTCCGAAACAGTGTCTATTTTCTCTACCAAATCAGGCATGCACTACTTTCACTAAGCTTATTGGCCAGAAAGAAAAAAAAGCTTCCTATAATAAATTCCACAGGTTTATTTTAAAAAGAAAGCCTTTGGGTGACATCTGTTGCACCACTGCGGTCAATTTTTCATCCTCTTTCTAAATGGACCACTTGCCTCCAGGGCACCAAGTTAACCCATTTCTTCCCATCTTTGGCACTTTCTGTTTGTCTGTACTTAATGTACTGCATTAGTGTCTCGCTTCCATGAAACTCCCATTTCCCACTCACGGAAAAAAAAAAAAGGCACCAGGAGTCATATCTATCATTACCTCAAAAGCATTTCCTTTCACCAGACTCCAAGGACATCCCATCCTTTTTTCCACCTCTACAGAAGACCATCCTTCTCTCCCCACAGTCACTTCCCTTCTGCCAGCCCTGTTTCTGTCACCACAGAAGTCCTGACAAGCTGGAGGCACAACGATCCAGGAGGCAACACCAGCCAACTTCTCCAGCATCAGAGCATGGCAGGAGCACAGCAGCATCCCAGGGCCAGCTCCAGGGGATGCTCATCTCTGCTCCTGGGCAGCAAGGGTCATCCCCTTGCACAGAAACTTTTTTGGTCTTCATTCCTCTTGCCCTGCATGAGAGAGCCCAGCCCTGAGATGTAGGGCATGGGATTCAGTCCAACTGTTCTAGTAGGAAAGTAGGAATACATTTCTCCTTTTGTTTGGGACTAAATAGGTGATTAATGTGCATCACTTTGCCACAGGGAACTGAAGTAGAAAATAAGTTACCATCAAATACCTGCTACCTGATTTAAAAAAAAAAAAAAAAGAACAAAAGCAAATACTGCAACAAAATAGTTATTAAAATTATTTCAAATTTAACGAATACCGGGGACCAGTTTGAGAAAATAACTAAGGATACCCATAGGAAAAAAAGCCCTGACATTGCTGAGGTATTGTAACAAGTAAAACTAATGTGATTATCTCAAAAACAAAAAGGCCTTAATATTTGCTGTTAATTTAAAATTATTTTTCCCCAATTTAAAATTTGACTCATTCCTCTTTCACTAGTAATATTAGTCATTTCGACAAGTATTATGTATGTCTGTGCTGCTGTTTTCTTTTTTACTTTCTCAGTTTTTTTAAACAGCCCCACTGGATTATGTAACTTAGCTCAAAGGCAGTTTGGTTTTTGGTGTTTTTTTATCCATTTCCCAGTACCAGACTTGCTGAGTATTACATCAAAATGACCTCAAAGAAACAAAGAAAATATGTAATGTATATTAAAAAGGAGGAAAAAAAAAATAAAGCACAGATGCCCTAAAGTATCTTGCAGAATTTTTTAATACTTTTTGCTTCACTTTTTATTTTCTTACTGCTCAGAAAATATTTCTGAGTGAGAACATCTGTGCTATATTCTGGATTGATGTTAGAAGAATTCCACTTTATATTCAATATACATAAGCACTGGTTCAGCATTGTTGCATGTTTTATCCATTCGATTTATATTTGGATGAAAAGGTTTGTTTTCCTTTGAAGAACCAGGAAATTGTTTTAAAGCTACATGAACCATATTCTGTATAACTAAGATCACCAGCATTTCTCCCCCATTTACTCCATCTTATTCTACTAGATTAAATGTGCCACGACGAAAAGATGTCATAGTCTGCTACAACTGAGAAAGTGTTACTTCCAGTGGTGTTTTTGTAACAGAACTAAAACATCTGTGACTGTTATAACCGAAGTTAAAAGTGTAAAAAGCTATGAGAATCAGATGGCTTTCCACTGGTGGAAGGCTATTGCCCAGGAGAAGAAAGGCTGGCAACTCCCTAAACCCCAGATTGCCTCCAGGAACCATTCCCCAAATGCGCTGAGCGCTTTCACAGGCTCCTCCACAGTCCTCCCCTCAGAGCTACAGGAATTGCTCAGCAGCTGAATGGTGCCTGGCTCAAAGGGAAATCACTCTCAAGCCACTCTTCCACAAACACACACTTCACTTTGATCACTGTTAAGTAACAGTGAAACACTGAGAAACCACATAATGCCAAACTGAAAGCCAAGATGCTCCCCGTCCAGCTGGAGATGGGTGCTGCTCACACCAGCCAGCCTCAGCAGTACCACACACATCCTCTACTGAAAGCACCTTCAAAGTTGAAGGGCTTACATGCTGTCCAATTCTCAAGCCCCTCTTTGTAAGCACTACAGAATTCAGTCTTCTTTATTAGTTTTGAATAATCCCAGGTGCCTGCTTGCTCAAATAACATGGGTACAGCCCCAGCGTGGCTCTCAGGCCTTCCTAAGACAAGCCTCCTCTCTCATTCCACGGATGGCTGAACACAGGCAAGAGCTGGCAGAGAGGGCATGGCAGGGCTCGTGCAGCTCCCTGCCCTGCAAGGCACAGGTCCCTCAGGCACAGCACTGCTGTACAGCAAAGTCCACTGCAAGGGACCTCCGCAGCCACCGCCACGCTCGCTCCAAAGGTTCATTTCTATCTTCACCCTGCAACTTCTCTTGCAATGTGCAAGAGTCACCTGTATTTACAGATGAGACAATGACAGGAAAACATTGATTTGGCTGAAAACACAGAGAGAGTTGGAGAGAACAGGTTAAAAGAAAGCTTTCCATAATGAGCAGAGGGAATTTATCACTACAGCCTTGCATTTCCAGCACCAAACCTGCAGGATCAACAGCAGCTTTGTAAACATGAAGCAATCGTGACCCATTTCAGTACTCATCTTCCTTAAATTAGCCTCTCTCCAGTGCTGTTCACCAAGCCTCAGCAGAAGGACGTTACCCATCAGCTGGGTTTCACTGCCGTGGCTGGGAGCCCAGCATCAGCGAAGAGGTCAAGAGCCAGCTTGAGAAAACTGCCAGGAGCCCCACAGAATCCTGGCTGACCTCAGGTAAATCACTGAAACACTACCCAGCCAATACTGAATGCAGAGCCCAGAAACATCATCCTGGGGGTGTCAGCTGGAACTAAACTGACAGCCAACTGAGCAGCAGGGGAGACAGGGATTTTTTTTTGGCATTTTGGTTCCTTTTTGGGCTTGAGAGGATTCCTGTGCATTCTGAAAATAACCTGTAAGATTTCTTTCTACTTAAAAAAGGCTTGAGGTTTGCAAATATCTCAAAATAAAATCCAAATCAAAAAAAAAAAAAAAATCCACACACACACACACAAAACTTTAAATCTTTTTTATGCTAAATTTAGCCACTACTGCCCTTGAGTATTGCCAAAGGGGTCTCTGAATGGGCATTGTGGTAGATCCGTTTAAGCTTGTGGCAAAAACCGAGTGGTCAGGCTCGAGGAATGTGCCAAGAACAATACAAAGCCCAAGTAAAATCAGCAGATTTTCATACCAACCCACCCATGTATTAGGCTCTACAAACGATGCCCCAGTGACACAGTCATGAGGAACTGTGCTCTACAGAACATGACTTGCATCAAAGCTGCTGTTGTGTACCTGGCAGAGAACCGGCTGTCTGAGAACCGACTTTTAAGCAAATAATCCCCGTTAGCTGGCACTGGGGGGAATAAAATCAAAAATAGAAAAAAAAGCAAGCTTCACACACACACACATTCACTCAGACTACAACCTTCCCCCCTCACAATTCCTTGCTGAGGAATATCAGACCTACCAAAGAGATGGAGCTTTAAGCTCTGGGTGGCCTAAGCCCCCAGTGTACAAATTAAACTAGAATATGGTCATCTGACACCTGTTACCTTTGCTTATACTGCCAACTTTCCTGGAGTTCTGGGCTCTTATCAGCAACAGCTTCTACCACTATCAAAGAGCAGATTACAATTTCTGTTCACAAATATTAGTGCACTGCAGTTTTCAAATTAACAATTGAAGTATTGTTCCATGCAACATCAAAACCCCCACAAAACTTCATCTCCTACAGCATTTGGCGAGGGAGAGGGGAAAGGTGTCTTGAGACTTCCATTAAAATCTTTTTGATTCAGCCGGAAAACTGTTAATTTACTTATTTTAACTAGAAAATGAGGGTTATATATAAGATCTAGGATCACCACTACAAGCTCATGATATCCAGGGCATCAGACTGAACTATCATGGAGACCAAACAATTCCTCTAGGGACTGAACGTGACACTGAACAACTCCAGCAAATCTATGATTTCCTATTTCATATTTTTGCTTACCATGTTCATTTACATCACATTAAAATTAAAAAAAAAAAAAAATTATACCTACCCATTACTTACGCACACCTATTTTTACTTGCAAGAAAAAGAAGATAAAAGGTAAAATGCTTACAATATCCGCCCCAAAAAACCAAAGCACGAAAGATTATGCTGACAGTCAAAAGTCAACAAAAAAAGTTAAAAACATCTCTGGCTACATCTAGATCAAACCAAAGGTACAAGATGCACAATTACTTCCTTTCGATAGTTGCTCAATCCATCATTTTTATAATAATTTTCCACCTTTTAACACTAGTTCAATATTTGATAAGCATGTTTCATCCCATCTGCCTGTCTGCTTTCTCCCTTTTGGTGCAGTCCATCCTCTCTTGCCATCAACGTTAAGCCACTCAGGAGTGGCTGACCTCCCCTCTTAAATCACTCTTACCTTCTTGCAAGTTTTTAACCATTAAATTAACTGCTAGGAAGCCATAAGCAGAACTACATCAGCTCCAAACCTGCACAACCCTTGACCAGCAGGGTTTGAAAAATGCACCTACCATTCCTCAGGCCAGCTGTCCCCTGCCCAAGCTGTACTCCTTTAAGACTCGGGCAGAGATCGTGCCAGAGGCTGCATCAGTCTGTCCAGCCACACAAAAGTGCACCATTAGCGTGCCCCCATGAAAACTGGGTTTCATTAAACGTGATCGATTTTGCTGACTCCACTTGCCCTGAACAAGGTGGACATTTCAAACATCTCTTATCATTTGCTCCATCATTTCCCGCAAACACAACCTGCAGAAAGAATGCATCATGTTTCAGACAGAAAGCTTCTCTTGGAATAAAAGCAAAAGTACAGAAAAATTTATACACACTACACAGACCAGCCTTTAAACAGAGCCTGTCATATTAATAACTAATTCCATACACAAAGATTCAGTACTGACAGCAGGGTTAATCCATAATTAATTTTTGGAGATTTATGAATCCTAATCAAAGACATAGCACCCAGAACTAACCGCAGTTATCTTCAGTTGTGTTATCTGAATGTTGTCTGTATGTTTTGAACTCCTAAAATTTTAGAGAGGAGAACTGTACTATTATGTGGATTATTCTCCATAAATACTTTTTCCATTCTCGACATGTCTCTTGAACCTAAGTAACACCAAGCCGGAACACTGAGGTCAAATTTTGGAGTTATTCACTCCTGGCACTCCGCAAGCAGCATTTTGGGCTGCCTAACTACAACTGCACAGGGACATCCTAAGTGCACTGTGCAGACCGCTCACGGCTAATCACAACCGGGAAACCGTGACAAAGCGGGAGGTAATCTGGGAAGGGCTGACAACTCAGTTCTCAGAGGCTTCAAGGAGTTCTCCTAAAGGAACTGCTGCATACAGCAGACACACACATTCTTGCAGGATGAGAAATGCTGGTTTTCCTGTAAGTATGAACACCATAAACTTCATTCAAATATTCTGAATAATTTTCCACCAGATATGCTTCTTTCCATGACAGCACAGTGGTGGTGAAGTAGATTTCAGTGTCGGCTTGACACCAGCTGGCAGACTGTAAGTTCATATGGGCACATATACTTTGATCCTCTCAGTTTAGGAATTACTTTGTCCCCTTTCTTGTCTCCTTATGAAGTGAAGATTCGCTCATCTGCTACACTAGCACAGAAAGGAGCCACCTAACTGCTACAAAAAGACAGTAATCTGTGGAATTCTGGCATCCAAACCATAAAATTACTATGTTACTCTACTGCGAGCACAGCAAACAGCACTACACACCTACTTACAAAACTTAATTACTGTAAGATCTAGTTCCTTACTACCTAAACATCATCACAGAAAATCTTCAGCAAATTTAAGTTAAAAGGAAGGTTTGACAGTGACCTTATAAAACACTCCTTGAAAGCCCATGGACACTGCTACTGTTTTCAACCACAGAATTTCCATATAATAGAAACAATCTCAGTAATTGTGGCTACCTCAAGTCCATACCAGTGGCATACAGCATAACCACCATATAAATACTAATAAATAAAACCACTGTGTCATTTTAACCCAGGATACAGAGCTTTTGGTACCAGGGACCAGTCAAAGTCTGGCTGGCCCTCTGCAAGCTGTCTTTTTAATTAGCACATGGCCACATTCAAAGAAGAGTTACTTTTTTTTTTTCCCCCATGCTTCCACAGGTGGGCCACTTCTTTTCTGAAGTGAATTTTGCAATGATGTAACCTTTTCTTGGTGACTGGCATGTGTTTCCCCTGTGCCTACTACTTCAATCCCTCTCAGGTTTAACGTGCTGCAGAATGCAACGGCTATCCCTTAATGCGACCTAAGAGATGCAGTCCACTGCCACGAGAGTTACAAGGAGCACATTTTTGGAACAAAACACAGCAAAATAATCACTTTTATTAATGTTGTGGCACTGATGAACAAATGCTGCAAACACCTCTCATCTGAATGACCCAACAAGGCATTCAGTGCTCCACAAAGGGTCTCACTTTACTGTTCACTGCTTTACCTTAACCAGAGGGGTACTTTCAGCCCCTGTCTCCTATACGCAGGTAGACTGTCATGTGCATTAATTGCTGTATATGGATGACTGCTAGTATGCAGCCACAGCCATATCCTAAAGAAACATTTTTCTCCTTTTTCAGCCAGAATCAGAATATGTTTGCCCTCTTCAAAACTGTGTTCTTCAGGAATCAGGTAGGGAGGTGATGGGAAACTCAGTTACTTTTCTCTTCCCAGCATCTCTACAAAAAAAACGATTTTAAAAATTTTCTTGGGAGTCACTTAAAACGAATCAATGAACCGTTCACAATATTCCTTCCATTGCATGTTTCAGGACAGCCTGGCAGTCTGCATTTGCCAAAGCAAAACTTCCAGGGTCAGAAGTGTAAAATGTCTCAGAAGGGCTAAGGGGTAGAAGCACACTCAAACTTCTTGGATCGATGAGGCAGAGGAAAGGGGAAGGGCGCTGCTCAAGTTCTCACCCAACGATGGTCATACTGCCCAACAAACCAGTTAACTAAAAAGAAGTTTGCAGCAACAAGAAAGTACGGAGGGGGCTGGGGAGGGAGGAAGGAGGAGGGAGGAAAGAAAAATTTTAAATTAAAAAGGAAGGGGAAAAAATCCAAAGCCCAACAAGTTGCCCGTGGAGGGAAAGCCAAGTTTGCAACTGCCTGCACACGCATTGCCAGGGATTTCAACATGGGGCTGCGGGAGGCCGGCGCGGGCGCCTGTCGGGCTCAGCCCCGCCGCGGGCCGGGCCGGCGCTCCCCGCACCCCGGGGCACCGCGGACCGTCCCGCACACGCGCAGCCTCCCCCCGCG